>OZ001252.1:9627948-10013948 GCA_963924025.1 Ischnus inquisitorius
TACCAAAACTCGCATCGTTCTCGCCGACACGAAGGTTCACATACTCGGCTCTTTTCAGAACATACAACTCGCGAGAAGAGCCATATGCAACTTGATAATGGGCAGTCCGCCTTCGAAGGTCTACGGTCAGCTCAGAAACGTCGCTTCCCGCGTTTCCGAGCGCTTCTGATACGTGTAAACAATGTGGCGACTGAGACGCAATTTTTTTTTCTTTTTTCTCTTCATTGTGTAATATATAGTTTAATTCGATTTTTAGTGTTTTATTTTTCCACGTGCGTTTATAAAAGAATTTTGTATTTGTATTTTCGTGGAACTTTGTTCAGTACCAAACGACCGTCGTAACTCAGCGACGCGAATGTCCACGGATCGGCGGACGACCATTCGACCGCGTAAACGCTGTCCTCGTGTTCCTCGTATCGTCCGATGACTCCGTCCTCGAGTCTGAAAGCGCATATCGTGAGAAAAGAACGAAACTTTCCGACGGGTGACAGAAAAAAAAAAATCGAAAACAAGGGAAATTGATTACTTTTCTCCCGAACTGGAGTTATCGACGTTATCGTCTTCCGTGAGAACGGGATGACCGAACGGCTCCGACGATATCGAGGCTGTACTGCTCAGTATCACTCTGGAGTCGCTGCTCGATGTTAATACTAGTTGATCATGAAAACGATTGATTTTTATGCTCCATACCCAATGGGAATGTTCCATGCGCGAAAGCACCGGCTCGGCGGGCGATCTAATGTCCCAGAACTTCATGTAACCGTCGTCGCCGCATGTCGACAGGAAATACTGACGGTTCGCGTTGAAATCCAAATCTCTGCGGACGAATCGACAATCGAATTTTGATACGATCCACTGGCAAAATTTTCATCAACTTATGGCACTTCGCGAATCAATAAATCTATCAAATTTCATTATTAACATTGATTCATAATTAAATAGAATTATTATTAAAAAATAAATGTTCAAAAAATCAATAATTTTTTTTAAATAAAATAGTAATTAATAATAATAATAATAATATTATATTGTAAAATCAATATACTTCTTTAATTAAACTTATTTTGCTATAATCTATCGGACTGCAATCAAGCGTATATCAAAAGAGTGCGAACGAGCTATATCGTCAGTTAGTATATCGGTTTTTTTCATTTTAATAAAAAATACAGACCTAATGATTTGCGAATGAGCCGACGCAATGGTCAACGTTTCCGCCGATGGATTTCTCAGATCCCACACTTTGACGCTCGTGTCATTGAGAGTTACAAATTGATTGCAACCATTGTGAGGATTCCATTTGCCATTGGTGAATCTCGGCTGGCCTTTGCCATTCAGTACTCCCGCTGTAACGTTCTGAGTATGAGACGAAACGATTACTCGTCGATGATAAACGTTGAGACGCAAGTACATTTAAACACATTTACGACGCTATGATTTTTTGGAGTACCTGAGGATTCGATACGCTCAGATCCCAGAGAACGAAGTTATTGTCCACGACGGACACGACCTTGGCCTCGTCGGTCGGATGGTAAGCGATTACTTTCAGTTCGTTTCCGTACGGCGTCGTGTCGATTTCCGCGAGTTTCTCCAATTGTTCGATCTCGCTCGTGAACTCGCCGCGTCGCGGTGGCAATTTCCACAGCGCTCCTCGCATCTCGCAAATACCTTGGGCTTTCGCAGAAAAAAACAGGAAAAATACATCCGTGAAACGTGCACGACGTTTGTCTCGGATGAATCGCGAATCGATGATTACCGTTCAGACTGTTGTACGCCGTCACGAATTTGTCGGGATCCGAGGGCGACGCTTGTAGGCACCAAATTTCGCCGATCGGATGACGATAGATTTGCGTTTTGGGCATGCCGGCCGTATCGTCGTTGAGCTCGACGAGGTGCACTTGATTGTTTGCGAATTTCAACGATTGCGTTCCAACCAGAAATCGCACGACCTCGGTCTCGGCCGTTTGGGCCGACAGCGCTCTCGCCTAACCATGAATTGTTGTTGTTTTTTGTTCTTTGCTTTGTCGATATTGTTTCTGATTTATCGTGAATCTCTTACTTGAAACTCGAGGCCGTATATCACAGGATTGTCGTTGTCCATTTTTGCACGTTATTTGCCCTTCGCGATCCTCAAAGTGCTCCGAAAACTGGAGGAGTTGACGCGTAACATCGGTGAGTGTTCGCCCCCGCGATTGTCGTCGGCTCCTGTCAGCTGTCCACGCGCCACGCGCGGCTCCCCCCACCCCCGCCGTCCTTGCGGCTCCGGTGCTCAGTAGCGTTTCAACGCTTCATCAACAACATGAGCTCTCTGCTGTTAACCTCGACGATTCTATGCTTTTCCGGATACTTCGCTCCGGCGATAATTAAATTCGTGAGTTTTCCAAGAAAATTCGTCGCATCTCGTGCGTGCGCGAAGCGAAACTCCGATTTGGCCACTAACGATTAATATTCGTTCGATCTAACCTGTTAATGTTTTATCTTTGTTCTTCACAGTTCACGACATCAATTTTCACGGAGAGCAAGCACGATCAAGCTCTGCGCGTCGAGATACGAAAATTGGAGCAAGAAATGTCGGGAATATCGTTGGTCAACGAGTTCGCGAGATTCACGCGACTCCAGCGCAAACAGACGAAGCTGAAAGACGAGCTGAGGAGCAACGGTCGGTGGATCGGAGAAGCTTCGATCGCGGTGCCGTTTTCGCATCTAACGTTTTTACGATAATTCTTGTTTTTCCTTCCAGGAACCGCGAGACTGTCGTCGAGAACCCAGACGCAACTCTTTCTCACTTACGGCAACAAAATATTGACCGTGAGCATCGATTGAGTGACTTAATTTTATTTTTTTGGGTTCTAAACCATTTTAATTTTGCGATTCGCGATTGCAGGTCATCGTGTCGCTGTTTCTCATGTACATGTACGGAAAGGAGCCGGTCGTCATTCTACCGCAGAGCCTTCTTTGGCCGTTCCAAGACTTTTTGAGCTGGCCGAGCCCCCACAAGGGCGCGATATCGCTCACCACGTGGATGATACTCACGCGATTGGTCGTCGATGCCTGCAAACAAAATTCGACTTGATACGCGTATAGAATAAAACACGTCCGAGGGGCAACTCGTCATCGAAACCTGGAAAACTTCGAAAAGTCCGGGAAACTTTGAAGCTGTACATTATTTTACGAAAATCGCTTTCGTTCGCCGAAATATATAAAAGGTTGCCCTCGACGTATAAAGGGCCAAAGAAAACGATTGTTTGCATAGATTCGGCGATTGAAGATTTGAAAAAAGTAATTTATTCTTCTTTTAAAATGGGAAAAAAATCTTATCGTGAATGCTTTAAGTAGAAAAATAGCGCTGATAATTCGTCGATACAAAGAAAAAATGTTCACATGATCGGGATAACGGATCAAATCAATCGTATGGGATTTACCACATTTTTTTTCTTCAGCGAACAGAGAAACTAAAATGAGTTTCTGTCCTTCCAGTTGCGGGTCACAAAAAAAGTTTCATACACAATATTAATAATTAATGGAAAATAAAAGAAAATCAACGGCGAATCCTTTCTGTTTGTGCTATTTATTGAACACAGAGTAACAGGCCTTTCAACGTCGTTACACACAATGCTCTTCGAGTATTAAATCGTGTTGCTTAAAATTCCAATTAACTTTCAAGCACCAAACGATCCAAGGTATCCACAAGTCCGTGGGCACGTAAATGCGTTTATAATCGACCTTGGACGATCTCACGTACGAATGAAATTTGTTGACACACTTATTTTGACCTTTTTCCAAGAACTGACACAGTACGGTATGAATACGTGACCGATTGAATTATCATTATTATTAGTTTTCTTCATTTCTTCCGTTTTTTCCTTTTAATTGTTTGATCATTGTAAAATTCGCAAAGATTCGCACAGCAAAACCTCGTGTTCATTTAAGTTCGAATCAACAAATTCATATTCAACAGTATCCTTCGTTACGCAGTTCTCTCTAGTCATTGCTGAAACGCGAATGCAAAGGCGTTCGTTTGCGAGTGAACGAAAAATTATAGATAGAGCGAGTACGAGGGAATGGAGTGCACCGAGCTCGAGACTTGCGAAAAAAAACATGTATATATCAAATTATTATCGTGAATACGCACTAGTCATCGAAGGGACAGGGCGATCGGACGCGCCCGCGCCCGTATACGTTCATTAGGATGATACGACAAAAAGCTTCCTTCCAGGAATTGCTCGGTCAGTCGCGGCGTAAATTCTTGTCACGAAATTTTTTTCTATAGAGCTCTCTAATGTTTAGCAAGCACCCAATCGATCGTTAAATTAGCGTGAACAAATCATTTTTAACTATTTCTATGTTCAAAGCAACTTGCTTTGTTCTTTCCTTTTTGAGTTGCGAAATTTGTATTCTCGATAATTCAGAGATATCGGCGAGCATTCCCTTTCGTTATACATTAATGCAATTGCACGCAAAACTCGAGCTCCATCAGACAACTTTTATTAACATTTGTTTAACGTTAAGATAATTCAGATCGACGACGAAACGTTTTTTCGGCTCAAACTGCAATGAGTTGAAAATGTAATTTTTCACCAAACTCAATGATCGATGCGGAAGTACTGAAAACAATCGTATAAGCGACGGCCTCCGCGAGAACTACAATTTCGTGACGAAGAATCGCACTATTGATAATCGAGTTGTCCTTGAAAAGAAACCTTTTGTTTTTCAACACGCTAGGTGTTTGAATATGTAGGAAATCTGAGGTACATTAAAACATCAGGGTTAGTACAACCGCGCAACATTTCGATGGTCAAACATCGACGGAAGATTGTATAACATCGAGTGAAAGAGCGTTAGTCGAAATATTTTCATTCCTTTTTTTTTTCGCTTTTTTTCTTTTTTTTTTCATTTTCTGCGCTTACGAACTATTATTAAATTGACGCCACTTACATATCCCATCTTTCGAACATCAAACAATCGGTATTAGTTACTATTTAGGCGACCGACGGAGTCGAGAAAAAAATACCATGTTTTCGCAATCTGCATAGAACATCGCGTCGAAATCAAGAGGACGCCGCCTGAATTTCATGTTTCTTTCCCCCTTTTTCTCCGAATATATCTTCATTTCATGCGTGTTTTATTTCTTAGTTTTTTTGTTTATTCCTTTTCATTTTTCAGACAATATTTTTTAGATAGGATTACCAGACCTGTACCCAGTACACGAATGATTACTACAAAGAGATCGTATCCCAAAGATACCACGGATGATACTTCACACTGAGTTACAATTAGTATCGTAGAAGCGTACAAGCGACAAACACCGACATTGAAAAGAAAATAATGTGAAAACTACTCGGAAGTTGGAGCGCGCACGACTCCCGAAGTTGCCCGGACGAACCTTCAGTTTCGTGAGAAATAGCAGCGGTCAACTACTAGCGAGTAAAGGGGGTGGTCGAAATTACGAGGCAAAAGAGTGTTTGTCTTTTTTTTTTTTGCATATAACAAAAATCGCATCGCTAGTCTCGTGCGATCCTTGATTCGTAAAGGTATTCCGAGCATGAAAAAGATTTCAACTCTAAACACACAAAAATTGTGGGTCGCGATGTAATTTTTTTTCAAACAGCACCAATTTCCAAGAAATCGTAGAAAAAAATCAAACTCCGACAATTGGCTATGTTTAGAGTTGGGGTTTTGTGCTTGATAAGAAGCACCGGTGCGAATCACCGAACGCATGAGAATTTTCATTCTGAAGAAAATCGGTGAAACGAAAGCTCGATTCTTTTTTAGCCGATGTTGCCAAGCCCCAATTGATTCCGCGCGCACACTTTTCACAAGCTCGTCCTTTTATTCATCGTTCGTCGTTGCTCCACGCGCGCTTCTCGGTAAGGATAATTGTTCTTTCGTTCAATGATAGAGACGGTTACTACACGATCGGGACGTATGATTTACGAAAAAATATTATCTTCAGTGAAATACTACGAATAATTAGTAAAAAAAAAAAAAGAACATGAAAAAAATAATGTAGCCGCGCGAATGTCGTTACGATGTGTCGCTTCGCCAATTTGTCCGAACGAAGAATTTCGGCATGACAAAGAAACGACTATGATAAATACTGATTAACTGATTTTTGTTTGCTGTTAGTGTTAAGCAGTGGACGCGGCGCTTTAACGCCGGTGACTCTCGACGAAAACGTGTTAGGCACAGTCCGTTTGAATATCTGGCATCGGTTAATTTTCGTTTCGTGATAAAGAGCGAATACCCCTTCGTATACCTCCATTATATCAAATGACGATAAGTAGGTTCGGCGCGTATCTCGCGTTTCTTCTCCTTACGTCTTGGCAATATCCATCGGCGAACCACCGGTCGTGTTAACGTTCGACGTTGCAATCGGCGGAACGCCCGGACTCACAATTGTCGGTGGAATTGCTGGCTTTACGAATCTATCCGATGTACGTCTACCGGAAGGCGGCACTATGTGACCCTGATTAACATGTTTAAATAATATGCAGATATATTAGTGAATAGCAAGTTTTTGTGGTTCGTATTCCAGCGGTACCGACGGCTTGAACGTGAGAATCAGAAAATGTTGAACACTTCTCAATGAGACAAAAATATGAAAAAATCAGGCTTATGGAAGGTGAAGGAAAAATCGATTTGAATTTCACGTTAGACCGGACTACAGCGATTGATACTACCGTAAGCTTGAAAGCACAAACAGATTAAATGAAAATTTGGTTTAAACGACATGGACTTCGGCACCATTAATATCGAAATCTAAATAAATTTTACCGCCACGGATTTATTGTGTTCGGAACGTAATATGCTCATTAAAAGAATCGAATATGTTCTCATGAACGACAACACACGAAATTGTCGATAGTTTTTTGTCATTTCAATTTATGCCAAAGTACCCGTTCATTTTATTGGTTGACTGTACGATAAAAAACCTTGAAAGTCTGTAAAATCGCGAAAATTAGTGTCTGCGAGCCTTTTTGAGTGTCCAATGGTCGACACGGATTGCATTATTATGTCGCTTCGGAACCCAATACCAGATCCGATTAATTTTCGACGATAAACCTACCGTTGTCGGCGGAGGAGAGCTCGAGAATGGAAGCATGATCGTCTGACCGCAGGCGTAGCAACGATTAGAAGTGAAACTATCGCGTGATGTCGATCCGACGACGTTGATACCTGAAAACATTCAGAACATGAAGGATTCGCGCACGAGTCATGTTGCTCGATGGCGAATTTTTATTATCGCAACTAATTTATCATTGGAACTTACCCGGACTGAGAGGTCTGGACGAGCTGGGCGAAGGATTGTATGGCACCGGGCTCGATACCGTGCGATTTCTTATATTGCTTCCCGACATAACGATTTCGTTGTAATGACGTTCCTCCTCCATCTCCAAGCTGCGAGTTTACAATTTATCATATCAGAATTCGTAGACAAAGGAAATTAGCAAATTTATTAACAATTATTAATTAGTCGCGTACCTCGATTCCGACTCGGAAAGATGTCTGCACAATGCTTCGCGACGCTCCACTTCCAGCTGCAACTTCCTCTGAAGCCTAAGATTCTCCTCGCGAATATGTTTCTCCTCGTTTACGTATCTCTGCATTTTCTCAGTATCTGCCGAACAAATTTGGGGCTCAAAGTTTAGAAGTGTTACGATGTTATAAATGTACATTATACCGGCCCGGTGACTATCAATTGAAATACTAATCATTGGGAATCACTGAGTATACGTATGTGCAATTGATATATTTACCAAACGAATACAGTATCCGCTCGTGATTATAGATTGGGTTTTGAGGAATCGATATCGTTATTAAACAAAATATCTTCAGCGTAAACAGATGGAAACGGGTTCGATAAAGAAGTTTGAACTCGTCAAAAATATTTGTACAAGTTTGAACGAAAAAATCGTGCAAATTTTTGTCGTTTACTTTTTCGTCATAACTTCGCCATTTTTTTTATAAACACATGACTGCAATGTCCAAATGTTGAACATTATCGTAAATTCATCCGAGTGAGTTTGGTAGCGTATCGAAAAATAAAGTTGTCTTTCGTTCGTCATAATCCGTGTAAATTCACAAATGCAATATCAGAAAAAAAGTTGAAAAATATGATCGCAGATTGATCGGCCCAATTTGAGTTCGTTTTCTGTAAAATCATTGTTATAGTTTTTCTTTCTACATAACATGGGGACTCTGATCCTTGAATCTCGAATCTAGCAGAGTTGAAACCGAATTTCGGAAAATTGATAATAATAGGAACAAAATAATAACAATAAACAGCCGTAAATAAATAAATAAATAAAAAGTTAAATAAGTAAATGAATAAATGCTTGAATAAAAAAAATTTGAAAAAAAAAAAAAAAAAAAAATTTAAAGCGATTTCTATAAGAAAACTTACGTTCCTGCTGCGAAATAAGTAAGGTGTGCCTTAATCTCGCGACTTCGCTTCTCAGCGTCTGTATGTGAGTACTAAGATTCGTGGCGGTGTCGCCGTTGTTTATTTCTCTCGGCGACGTTGGATCCGATATCGGCTGATCCAGTTTGATCTGTAACATCCTTTTCTCGGCCTCGAGTTTGTCCATGCGTTTCCACAATTTGTTGACGAGCGCCTCTTGCTCCTGCTCCAAAGTGTTCTCAAGTTCGACTTTCTCCCTCCGCAGTTGTTCCAGGTTGCTCTGTTTCGCGAGCGTCTCCGCCTCCAACTTTTCGATCTTTCGCATCAACTTGTTCACCAAGCACTCCTGTTCCTGCTCCAGAGTCTGCTCCAGACGACATTTCTCCTGGCGCAATTGATTCAACTTTCTCGACAGATCGTTCGTCAGGCATTCCTCCTCCTGCTCGTAGTGGTGCGCGAGAGTCTCCTTTTCCTTCTTCAGTGCCTGAATCTTCTTCAGCAGAGTGTTGCTGATGAATTCTTCCTCCTGCTCTGCCTTGGCTTGCTGAAAACAACATCGTTGACGTGTTAAGAGAAGAAAGAAAAAGATCGCGATGGTCTTGCGCGAAAAACAAAAAAATGATCGCAACAAAGCGAAGTCCGAAGGGGCTCGATCGCGAAATCGGCGAAAAGCTCGCGATGACAATCGAGAATATCGAGACAAACTCACGATAATGACGGATGCTTGACGAAGACTGCGATTCTCCTCCTGCAGCGCCTTGACGCGAAGTTTGTAGGTCTCGAGCTCGACCTTTAGCACGCGATTGTGTTGTTGCAACGATTCTATCCTCTTCTGCAATTGTTCACGTGTAACCGGCGACGGTGGCATCATAATTGGCCCACCGTCAATCGAGCTCGAATCACTTTCGGATGCGCTGTCGCGGTCAGCCATTTTACTCCGTCGAATAACGTTGAAAATTTACGATTGTACAAAAATATATCGCTAACCCGATCATACGGGCCCGCGGATCTATCGTAATCCCGTCAGTTTGTCGAGCTTCGCGCGAACTCGATGCGTTCGTATTACGGATTTATCGTTCAGCGGCTTTATCGCATTCGCAACGACCGAATATCGAATAATTATGCGACACTTTGCGGCATAAACATGTGGTGCCTTTACTGCCAAAAACGGGATCAGCTGTTTGCTTCGATCACCACTGCCGGACTATTTGAAAAAAAAAAAAAAAAAGAAAAAAAAACCGAAAAAACGTCCCGCAGCGCCCGTGAGACAGGTCAACATTCGAGATAGACGCAAAACTCGGCGAGCCGCTGCGTCGTCCGCGCGAACGCCCCGCGCAATGAACGTCGGCTCGATCAACCACGTCGAGTGACCGATACACATCCTCCGCCGGTACACTCGCAGCTTGATTTTTGTCAACACGCCCCGCCGCCCCCGCCGAGCGAAGTCTATTGTGGACTGCGGGACAAAAATGACTGGTGCGATAAATAACGTGCTATCGGACCCGGCGGTTATTTACTGAATGACATCACTAATGAATAGTTTCGTGACCAGTCGTGGCGGCTGGTCGCATCAGGTGGCTCGCTATTATGAGCAATAATAGTCGGTCGAATAACTCGTGAATACTCGTGCGTGTTTTTTTTTCTACTCCCCCCAATCGCGCTTGTGTTTCCAGCGAGTTTTTTTGTTCTCCACCGTCGTCGACACCGCGGAGAGTCTGCTGGCGAAGCTGAGTTTTCGACAAAACGTCGTAAAACACAAGGCATCGCGACAAATGGACTTTTATTCTTAACGACTACTCCAGACGGTCGCAGTGTCGACGAGCGTGAGAGAGAAGTTATATATAAATCTCGAGGATCCCCGTGAGAGACTCGTACCGCGATCTGCTCGATGGGCACGCGAAAAGTTCGAACTCCCGTCTCGCCTGTGTCAAATATTGTTGCGTTATTTCGCGCGTGCAACGACACGGGAGGATTATTGACAAACGTGCGAATCGACGAGTCGCGAAGCAACGCAACTGCGTGTCAAATGATCGACGCGCGGTTTAGTTGATAGGCAAAAAACATAAAAAGCAAAACAAAACAAAAAATGATGATGACAAGTCACGCTATCGGAACTTCGATATCTTGATTGTCGGATTTCCTTGTCCCCCGTCTTGGATATGTCGTATTTGGTAAGTATCGAGTGAATAAACAACAACCTTTCATCGATATCGGCAAAAAATGATTTTCATACAGTTTTTTTTCACACAGATCGACGAAGGATGGGTTGCGTCAACAGTCGGACGGATATCAACGACCGTCATCCAAATATATTTCAAGTTATGAACGTCGACGATTTGGGCAATCTCATAACGCCCGGAAGGCTAGAAATAACCGAGTCCGATATAGTGCTCTATCAAAGAGGCAAACAACCGGTCAAATGGCCGCTGAGATGCCTTCGAAGATACGGCTACGATTCTGAGATATTCAGCTTCGAATCGGGCAGACGTTGCTCCACCGGACCCGGCATCTATGCTTTCAAGTGTCGCAGGGCCGATCAGCTGTTCAATCTTGTACAGAGCAACATACAGGTAAAATATTTTTCAACTTTCATGAAAACCAAAAAAAATCGTGACATTTTTTACATCATAATTTTTTTCAATTCTCTTAACTTTTCCTGTCAATCAAAAACTATCGATTACAATGGATATTTTCTTCACCGTCAAGAAAAACAAAAAGAAAGTCAATATATTTATCGATTATTTTTTCGTTAAGTTGTCAATCGCGTTGATAAGATTTAATTTTTTTAAATCGTTAACAATCGAAAAAAAAGGGGTCGAAACGTCGATATTTCTGTTGAAAAATAGATCGTAATGATGTTAAATTTTGATCGGCGTATTCGTTGAAACGTATCAGGTATGCAACAGCAGCGTCGACGACACGGTGTCGCGGGATCTATCGATAACGACGCATCCGGCGCCGACGATACCGCGCGGCACGATAGCGCCGATCGAGACGAATTATCTCGACCCAATGCCGGTTCGAAGCAACAGTCGTGCGACGTCGAGATTCTCGCACGGTCAGCAGAACGGTATCAGTAGATTGGGCAGCGTCGGTAGTAGTAGCGGACCAATGTCGCCGCAAGGTACAATGGGCTCGCCGTCGCCGCCGCCGATTTCGACGGGCGTAGCGCCGTTGTGTCTTCCGCCACCACCTCCGCAAGCGCCTTCGTCGGTGTCGTCGCACCATCATCCGTCCGCCGTTTACGTGAACGAGCAAGTATTGTCGGCAATCGCAATGGAGATGGAATTGGATAATAACAACAAGACTCTCAGAAGAACGATGCAGAGGTAAGGACGTTTTCTTCGACGTTGTATTTCTGCTCGATTTTTATTAAAAAAAAAATCGAATCATTTCCAACGTATTACGAAAAATGACTATAAAAACATCGATATTGGGGTGGGTTTATCGGTTGTGGCCATGTTTATGGAAATTTGCTACCGAATTATTATTTGCCTACATTTCAATATCAATATCTTGCAAGATTCAGATAAACGTAAATTGATCGCCCCGCCATCACTTTAACTTGAATTTATTAAGAGTTCTGTAACTTCAATCTTGGTGGCCAAAACCGGTATTTCTAGCCTACTTATTGCTCATTGATAATTAACTGTTTATCGAGAAGCAATAATAACCACGCGCCATATCCTTTGATTGCCAAGGTCGCACACAATGAGCAGCACATCGAGCAGCGGACTTTTGTCCAACGACCAATCGTCGGGAATGTTAATGTTGAATCAGGACATGGGGAAGCCAAACAGCAGATCACCGCCGCTCGTTGCCGCCGCGGCGACGTACATAAACGTCGACATAAGCGCCGAAACGAATCCCTTGTCGCCGGCTCACACGACCTGCGTCGGCGGTCCAACGTCGAGAGACGACAGCAGCGACGAGCGCGAGAGGGCTCGTCACGCTTACATGAACGTCAGTCCGGGACAGGAAATTAGTTTGGAAACCACACCCGGCAGAATACGTCCGAACGCGCTGCCGCAGTCTCTTTCGCAACAGCAGACCGCCGAGTGGGAGGAAACGCCGCGGCACTGTTACGCGAATCTCGAACCCAACGAAATCGAGGGCCTAAAAAACGTGCGCTTTCTCGGCTCGGCCACGACTCCCGGCAACGAAAAGTCACCGATACCGCCGCCTCTGCCGGCACCACCACCGCCCTCGACTCCACCGCCGTCCGAACCGATTCGCGAGGTAAACTACGCGGTTCTCGACTTGGACAAGAAAAACATATCGGCGGTCGCGCCGACGAACCAAACCGAAGTTTCGTCTAACGTCGTGCCGTCGCCGCCGGACTCACCGAACAAGCATCAAAAGGGATACGCGACGATCGATTTCAACAAAACGGCCGCCCTATCTCATTCCGTCAATCCCAATGTCGTGAACGACAACGAGGGATCGCGAAAGACGCGGCACAACTCGACGATCAACGATTTAACCGCCCCATCGAGGCACAGCTCATCGATAAGTGAGTGAGACTAGAAATTTCTTTTTTTTTTTGTTTTTTTATTTTACATTATATTCTCATTCATCGCGTTTCTCTCGCGCTCGTCGGTATAAACTCACTGGTTAATAGGTATTGTTATCTACGATACTGTTGCGCTGCCACTCGCATAGAATTTCGTTCTGATTCGCAATCGAAGTCCCTTTTAATTTGCAAGCAGCATCGTTCGCTTTTTAGGATAATTCTTGCGGTACAATTAAGGATAGCGCATACCAATTCGTAATGTCTGATCTTTTGAAATGATAAATTTACGAGCATTTTCTTGCCGTAGTTTTTGCAAATCTAACTCTGTGCCAATCCGGCGTAGACTTTTTTTATGTTTGGATTCTCAGACCTCAGTCAAATTGAATGAAACGTCAAAATGAGCTTCTATTCGTCAAGAACGAACTCGAATAAAAAATCAATTAGAAGCAATTCTTCAAATCTAAGTACCCGATTAACTTGATTTCACCGCAAGGACTGTCCCAATCGTTCGCGCCACTTTGGAACATAGAAAATGCTGAATCTCCCTCGATCGTTGTTTCAACGATGAACACGTACCGACGTTGGATCACGCGAATTTTTTAACCACATTTGCATATACTATTCATCACGGTTTAGCGAAGAAAACAAAGAAAAGAAACAAGTGCTAAATCGTAGCGCAATGTACTGATTACCGTGCCATGGCAGTGATCGACTCGTCTAAACGCAACTTAACGTTCGCAAAACGTTTTTTTATTTTTCGTGTTTCATAACGAACGAATAACGGTGCCGCGATTAGGGAGGAGAGTGAAAAACCAGTCGTGAGCTTCGACGAAGCGTGACCAACGTCGAAGCGTCCAATCGATAAATAAGCCGTTATAAAAGAACAAAAAAATAATAATTCTCCGAGGACAAGGAAAAAAAAAGAACTCATATATCAGACATTGTGAAGCCAAAGATAAGCAAGAGCAAAGAGACCGCATCGCGAAGGTCACCGATTCGTATTATTTTCTTTTTTAGTGCCAATTATTGAGAGACGCGAGCAGCGAATTTCTATTGAACGCGCCGATTGTTCGATAAACGGCGTTTCTAAATAAATTCGCACCGCGAGTCTATCGAATTTCGATTCGACGAAATTGCTCTCGTCTCTCGAAACTTCGACATTGCTAGCGTGTATTGTAGTCCAATTCCAAATGGCAATTATCATACGTAAATGTACAACGAACTGATTTTCTATTGAGACAATAGGAAATAGAGATTTTAATATGAAAAAACAAAAGAAAAGAACAAAAAAAAAGTTTCAATATCCAAAGAAAAATGAAGAAAAAAAAAATCGTGTGTCAACCATGGCAGTATTAATTGCATGCAACAAAGATTTGAGGCATGGTCACAGCGGGGATAGGAACGTTGAGCCGACGAAGCTTCCGACGAACAATGTTTTCCATTGAAAAGAAACGGTAGCGTGGCGTTGAAAAATATAGCACTTGAACAGTGCTTTTGCGCGCACCCGCGCGCGACTATTCAAGTAAAATTGGACTCCAAAAACCAAATTCGTACAGTTAACGATAATGAAAAGCCGCTGTATGTATTCGATGATATCTTCCCGCCAAACCGACGGAACGTTTTCGGATCGCTGTTGGGCTTTCGAAAGCAAAATGGTATTGGCATCGAAGGCCTTTTAAGGCATTGGCATTGTGCTTTACACACATTTTAAACTGCACACGGTAGTTAGCGATACGGTCACTGGGAATTCGTTTATTGGCCGAAACGTACGTGAAATAAGTAGTTTAATTGTTTTTGTAAATAAATATTAATGGTATCTGTAAGTTTCAATGTATACAAGCGCAGCTCTTTAACACGAAAAACCGATTTCTGGCTCTCTCGTCGCGAATAATTTTCAGATCGCTATGCAGCTTGCGAAAGCAGAATACTATTGACGTTGAAGGTGTTTCAACGGAATACTTTTTGCTGGATCATCAACAGCATTTTGTTGTCGCGCGCCCGATAGCAATCTGAGAATTATTCGTGACAAGAACGTAAAAGTCTGCGTCTTGCACCGATAAACAGCGATTTTTTAAACGAAATACTGGACAAATTTGTACGTATTCAGAAAAATGAAAAAATTATTGTCCGTTGGGCATTTACGCTTAAAAACTAGAAATAATTTCATTAATGTAACACCAAAGTTTAGCTTCCATTGGTTACATTTCGGCTGATAAACAAATTCTCTCTTATCTCATTGTTAACTAACGCACAGTGTTCAAAACAAAGAAATTACTTTCTGTTCTTCATTCTTCGTCGCCGATGCCATATTTCTTCCGAAAATTCGATAACGATCCACATTTACGTTACGAATAATTTTGTTATTCACGATAAACTTTGGCATCTACTGTAATGCAATCGAGTTAGAGCCGATCAACGTAGCATGCTACATAAAGAAAAAATAACGGCGCAGCGTGTAAACGGGTGAACCGGCAAAAAAGAAAGAAAAATTATAACGAAGAGACAGTAATTAACGTTAAGAAAAATAAATTCTGGCCCCCAACGATGTATGTATATTGTATTGGGCAAAAAAAGAAAACGCCTGCGAAGCATGCAGAAAGACCGAAATCCCATGGCTGTGAATTATACGTCATTTGCCACGAACTTTATGCTCTAATAAAAAAAAAATATATAAATATATATATTATACGCGTTTGCGAGATTGAAGATTGCACAAAGATTGTCCGATCGATCACAAAAGAAATGCCACACGTAGCATAATACCCACACACACACGCGCGCATACGACAAACAAACATACACAAGGCCAGTCTGTACGGAACTGGCGCGCTAGTATGTAAGACAGACTAAGAAATAGTTTGTAAAGATAACATGAAACGAAAGTTTTATTTTTCTATGAGAAATGAAGAGGACGGCTCATTATTCTCATTGATGGACAAAAAGAAGAAAAAAAAGAAAAATAATAAAAATAAAAACGAACCGGCGGAATCGTGAGATCCGGTCGCTATAACTGTTGACCGCACCCCGTAGTCGTAGGCCAAAAAGTTAGTACATTACAAGAGAGATTAAGTAGATACTCTTTAAAATCGTTATAAAAAAAAAGAAAAAAAAATGAAAAAAAGCGTACATTAGGTGGTACGATTCCACGTAAAATATACCATACCTACCGAGTACCCACCTATTTGTGCGCAGGAGGATAAACATTATTTGATAAACGTCGAAATGCCATTGTCTCGCCCGTATTTTATAAAAAAGAAAAACCAAAAAAAAAAAAGAAAAAACAAACCAAATTAGCATACGATTATTTTATACATATAACGATAATGATTGCATATATAGTGTACATAGCGGTACGTTGGTAGGTATACAAAACCAAAGAACGGAGGAAAAAAAGAAAGGAAATTGAATAAAGTGTCGGTTGGTTTATTTGTACTTGATTTTGAAACTCATGCATAAATGAAATATATGAAAAATGTTATTCGAAAGTGATCCCGAGTGTGTTATTATCCTTCATTTAACCCACAAAATATGCAATATTAAAATAAATATTCAGCAGTCCGCATCGTTTCCTCATTTTCTTGTTATCGCTGTTTTTTATTATCGGCGCTCTGCAAATGCTGATTAAAAAAATTATAAAGCGATGAGCAAATTTTGTTTGCTTTTTTTTTTTGACGCGGTTTAATCAGCAATATTGTTAAAAAAAAAGAGGTAAGAAGGTAAAGGAGAGCTTCGGATGGAATTTAAATTTTCTTGTAAAAAGTAAACAAAAAAAATTTCAGCTTTCTCGCAAGACAAAACTGTTTCTTGTTTCTTACAGGAAGCAGCGGTAAGTAAATGATTGTCAACCATTCTCCGCCAAATCTTTGCCGTCGCTTCGAAATAACATAGACGAAACCGTCGACGCCCACTGAATTATACTGTTCGAACTGAATGAATTTATTTATCGAATACTTGACGATATTCATACAACATGTACAACTAAGAAACTGTGAGTCTCAAACGAACGATGGAAACTTACAAATACGTGTTGTTTGCTTTATGCTTTTTTGCTTGTTTGTTATCTCTCTTAATAATGTCTTGACGCGAAAAGAAAATAATTGAACTTCTTGAAGAAAAAGAATCCAAGTAGCGAATCGGTAGCGCTCATCCGCGTCGTCGGCACGTCAATCCTCTTGTATGGGTTTGTGTCAATCGTGACGCGAAGAGATTCCGTTGTAATCTCCGTTGGCGTTTTTTCTGTGCGAAAAAGAAACAAAACACGAATAATTGACAATCGCGTTATCGAAGCGCGAGAATGAATAATTACATTATTATTAATTAACTAAATAATTGAATCAATTATAAAGAATGTGATACGATTACTGTCGTGACCGATAAAAACGAATGGTTTCGACGGTTCGGAGGAAAAACGTATTGATCGTCAATTATTATGACATTTACCATTTTACCTGCTACGCGAGTGTGAAATCGATCGTGACTTCGATCGACGGGGCGGCGGACTCCTGTCTTTGGAATCGGAGCGTCCCTTGCTGCTGCGTGGCTTGTCGCGCGGTGCTACGCCGCTCCTGCTGCGTGAACGGCTCCTCGACGACGAGCGGGAGCGCGAACGCTTACTGCGCGATCGTGAACGGGAGCGGGACCGGGACCTCGAGCGGGACCTATGAAACGGTTATTATATCTCATCAACACTACGAATCTGTCAATAAAGCCTAACGACAATTCATACTACTAATTACCACTCGGTTATCCATTATGTTAGTGTTAAGATTATCTCGAAATTCCGACGATGAATCAATCTTTTTCTTTTTTTCACTTGCGACGCCGATACGTCGTTGAAAGAATAAACTTAATATTTCAGAAACACCTGTCCGCGCGCGCTCGATAATTCGATATTTTCGATACATCGCAATGTACATTTTATTCATATATTGCTACTAGAATTACTGATATTTGCCAAGCTCGCAGTATTGAAACTTATCTCGTCGGTTCAATACGAATAGACAAATAACAATAAAATAGTAAGAATATAATCAATGAAACTGTTGAAAATCGTATTGGATCGAAGATAACGAATATCGAGACGCGACTTCATCGGTAAGACGGTTAAAAAGTGTAAACACTGTTATCGATATATTTTGCGATACACTACCTATTTTTGGTTCGTTTTTCTTTCTTTCTTTCTTTCTTTCTTTTTTTGAGAGATTATACATTTAATTAATGTACCATCCTTATCGGGTTGGCTATTGGCGGTAGTGATCGCATGTAGGCACAAGTACACGCGACGGCCAATGCCTGAATGGGGAGAACGGTCGAGCACGTCTCGTCGCGAGGCGGATGATAATAGCGCAAAGATCGGATGAGCGTGGAACGGTCGAGCGGTCGACGATTCGCTTAGATAGGCAGGCTAGACCACAGGGATGCGTGTTTTTTTTTGGTTTTTTTTCTCTGTGACAAATCGACGTTGAACAACGAAGAGGTCGAGGCCGAACGAAGAAAATTGGAGCTAGCAGAGAGATGTGCCATCGTCGTGCCACCCTAATTCTTTTTTTCTTTTTTCGTTTTTTTCTCTTTAATTTTTTTTTTTCTCACTCTGTCTAAGGCGATGAGAGATAGATAGACACACACGCACACAGCAGTCGGTAGAAGTATCGGAGTGCGTTGATTGCAGGACTTAGAGACACACGTGTAGTTTCGCCGGCGTGTGTGTGCGCCCGTCGGCAACCTTTTCGCATCTGTTCTCTCTCGCTCGTTCGGATATCGCAGCGGAGTGCAGTAGGAAACCCGAAGTAGGTGGGTGCTCTACGCTGTAACTATGCAATGTGTGTGTCGCGAAGTGAACCCAGGACGAATCTCGCGAGAATCACAGTGGCAACTGGTAGCAACACACATTTCTCATGTGTGTTATGTCTGTTCAGCCCCATCTCCTATAAATAATTGGCAGGATTACATTGGCAACGTCATCTCAACATTTTGACGCTGAGTTTTCGTTTTTTTTTTTTCAATTTTTTTTTTTTATTTTTTACTTTTGCTTTTTTTTTTCTTATTCCTCACGTTTACACGCTATATGACGAAAAACTTCAAGCAAGCTTTTGGTAATCATGGTTTCTCTTGGAAGATGACGCTACTGATTGTTCGGGACTGCCCCAGAGACAATTGTATATATATGTATACATATATATATGTAATTTTTTTTTTCCATTTTATTTGCAAAAATTGCATCGCGGCCACTTTGAAACTCGTTATGGTCTATGATAATCTCTCGACTTACCGATTTCCTATCAAAAAAACTTTTATCCTCTCGAGTACAATTTTTTTTTTCTTTTTTTTTAAGGAACGAACCGATCAAGTGAAGATAAATTGTCAAAAATCGTGCGTACCTTCGCTTGCGGCTACTTCTGTGACGCGGACAATCTCTCGCGTAGTGGCCTCGCTCGCCGCACTCGTAGCAGCGATCCTCCGGATGGAATGGTCTCCCAGCGGCGCGTCTCGATGAGCCTCTGTCGCGCAGACGCTTGCCGTTGGACAATTCGACTCTCGCCTGACGGCCGCATATCGTACGACCGTCGAGGCCCCTTATCGCGTCCTCGGCGTCTCTGGCGTCTTCGAATTCGACGAACGCAAAGCCGGGCGGATTTCTCGCTACCCAAACGTTGCGAAGAGCGCCGTAATAGGAGAACGCGTCTTCGAGCTCTTGCTTGGTGGCGTTACTGCCCAAATCGCCGACGTAGACCTTGCAGTCGGAGGGATAACGAGACATCTATAAAAAACGAGCGATTTTTTTCTTTCTTTCTTATCCTCTAATCTAATAAACACGAGTTTCATTGTTTATCGATTCGCGCGCGGGTTTCCGCACCGTCTGTTTTTTTTTCGTTTTTTTTTTTTCTTTATTTTTTTGAAAGAAACGCTTAAATCTACGCGTTTAATGAAGAATAATGAAACCTTACCTTATTCATGTTTTGAATGTGTCGGTTATTTGGCCTTCTGGCCCGATCGTTCGCGAAACAAAAGAGCTACGAATAATAGCGATAACTTGTCGGGGTTCAATTGGTAACACGACGCAGCGACACGAAAGCTCTCTCGCGAAGTCGCGCGTCACTCGAGAGACGGGGAAAAAAAAAACGATTTTTGGGACTCGTCGATATGTTTCGTTGAAGCCGGGCGGGCGGGTGGGGAGGACAGCGTGTTTTATTCCGTTTTTATGTTAACTTGTGCCGTTGCCGTCGCAATGATGCGTCCGGCATTCGTCCTATCGATCCTCGAACGATACGTCGCAGTCGTGGTCGTCGCGTATCGGTTTCTATGGGTAGTTTTTGACTCGTCGGCCTGCGTCTCTCTGTCGCGCGCGGCAAATAGGGCGGTCTCGCGCGCGCTCTCGACGAATAGTCGATAGGCGTTCTGCTGGTTATCGAGAGAGGGGGGCGGCGAGCGCGGGGCTATGGCGGCGGGGGCGACTCTTCGAACAACGGCTCCGATACCGACGCCGCCGTTGTCCGAGCGCGAGAATATTTACGAAGAAAAATAGAACGCCTTGTCGAAATATGTAACGAACTTTATTTCCACATCATCGTCCATTCTCGCCTACAATGTCGCGTCGATCTGACCTATGACTCAATCTTTGCTGTTACCATCGGTAACAATTGAAGTCACCGCTATAGTTATATCGTCTGCTCGGCGGTTCCTGCGATTCTCGATGAAAAAGGAGAAAAAAAATGAGAAAGTGAACGTCTCACGAGAGGAGAAGGTAACGGGCACGAGCCTGCCGCCGCGAGAAATCTCGCGCTTGGTCTCTCGTATCGGCCCCCCTAGCGTCGAACGAGCGTACGACTCGAGATAAAAATGCGCACGCTGGAGAAAATAGTTCCACGGAAAACCGATCCTTTGCCGCGAATCTTTGTTCGCCGAATAAAAGAATTTGACGCAATTCGTTTGAATCTTCATACACCTAATGTGTAAATAAATTTGGACGTGCTCGTATGCTTATCCTGCCTATTTCTGAATCGAAAGAATAGTTCTTATTATTGTCCTGGCGGCGTTATCGGGTTAACAGCAGGTGGCGAACTTGCAGACTACTGACATCTGGAAAACAGCTGACCGATGACACCCCCCAGCATGATGGCTACCATCAGTGTGGCAGCCCCCCCAATTAGGAGTCTCCCGATACGGAGCCGAGAGTATCTTGCCAGCGACGTTTGAGATAGTACAAAGTATAGAGGAAAAGAAAGAGGAAAATAAAAATAAAAATGATTTTCACTCGGTGAAGAGGAAACATTCGCGCGAGATTGGCGAGAAAAAAAAAGTCGAACATACATCTTTTCTTTATTGTAAACACGAGAAAGATCTTTCCCGGCACGTCTCTCGGCCGCGGATTTGTGACATTTGTTAACACGAATGTACATCAAGCGGATAAATTTGCTCAACTTTGAGTATCATTGGAGATTGTAAGTAACACGGTTGAACGCGGTTGTTGGCCGGGCGGCACGTCGTCGAGTTTCGTTTGTTGGTTAAACAATCGAGCGCAAAAGTGGGCCGCGATTCGAAGCGAATTCGACACAGATGTGGGCGAAATTCCGCCGAGAATTCGCCTCTCTTGTTGTTACCGTTTTTACTTTAACCGAACGTTGATGCACGTCCAAGTTTTGATATTCTGTGTTTTTACTTCCCGCAGAAAGGGATAACGGGAGATGAAAGAATGATGCCGATAAAGGATAATCAGGATGTGGCGTGCTTCCTGGTGACAAAGCACTCCTGGAAGGGAAAGTAAGTAGACGAGGACGTTGAGAATCCGAACTCGCAACTCGATTGTCCGCCCCTGACGCTTCGGCTCGCCGAGACGTATATACTTTTTTGCTCTCGCAGATACAAGAGGATATTTTCCATCGGCTCGATGGGTATTACAACGTACAATCCCACGAGCTTGGAGGTCACGAACAAGTGGGAATACGCCGACTTCATCAGCGTACAACCCACGAACAGAAATCAAATGGGCCTCCACGAGTTCAGCATAACAATGAGAAAGGAGCGAAAGGTCGATACGATGAAATTCAGTTCGGAGCACAGATCGTATTTGTTGACGGAAGCTCTGAGATTTAGAAATCAATTCGCCGAAAAGCCTAAGGAAGTTTCGGTAAGGAAATTCCACTGAATTACACTTTTCAAAAAATTCTAATGTATCTTTAAAGATACATTGGATTTTTTCTTCACATCTATATTTTTATTTGTTGATCAGATTCAACTGTAAAAAAACAGAGGATTCATTATTATTATTATTGTTAATAAACAAAAATGTATTGTTATAATATAAACGTCTGATTAACAAGAAATGATTAACAAAAAAAAATTAGTAAAATTGTAATTGTTTTTTCTGATTATTTATTTATTCACTAGATCAACAGTTTGACAATTGGAATATAGATCCGTAATAAATACATAATTATATTTTTAAAGGTCGAGAAATTTTTTTATTTATTGACATATTCCTTCGAGTTTGGTTGCGATACCACAAAAAATTGACTGCGAAAAGTCGTTCCCTTTTTTTGACTCAAAGGACTGAAGAAGATTGAGCGGAATAAAAGTGCCTTGTAGGCGAACTGTTGAGTTCCCTCCCGCAACTTTCTCTTTCGCCCGTAATAAAAATCGAATTGTCTTTTCTATGTCGCAGAGATATCCGGCTTACAAACATCATTGGTCCGACACCCGTCTTCCCGTTGTGCTCGAGGTAACGCCTTACAGCCTCGATCAGTTGGACCCGGCGACGAACATGCCGCTGGCGAGTTACTACTTCAAAGACTTCGAGGGCCTCGCAACGATGAAAGATTACACGGACGGTTTCGTGATAGTGTGCGGTGGTTTCGGCCGTTTGCATCTCTTCGCGTCGCACCACATGGAAGAGATAAAGCGAAAGGTCGTCGAATCGGCGATGACGAATCTCGGTATAGCGATAAAGGTATTGAAGGAGCCGATCAAATTGGAGGAATTCATCGGTCAGCGATTGGGTAAATTCAGCGGCGACGAGCACATAACGAGCGTGTCGGAATTCACCGTGCACAAAAACTCGTCGAGACACTCGGAGCCGCAGAGGCGGACGCTTTGCCTATCGGACACTTGTTTACTCGAGAGAGATCCACAGACTTACAATATATGTACGCTAAGACCGTTGTCCGATATATTTGCACTCGTGCGCGATTACGGAAATCCACAATTGTTCACGATACAGTATCTCAACGGTGAGATGCGAAGTTACATGGCGACAGACCGAGACTCGTTGCTGGCCTCGTTGCTCGACGGCGTAAGAGCGTCCGGCAATCGGGACGTCCACGTGACGATGAGCCCGGTCGCCCGTGGCAAGAGACTCGGCCCCCTCAATTTGCCCGTCGACGAGGAGGTCGAAACTTGTCATCTAAAGTTCATTCAACAGATACCCGGCTCGCGAAGCTTCGCCGAAATACTGGAACGCTTCAATGCCAATGTTCCTTACAGCGGACTTCAATACTCGGTCACCCAAGATGTAAGACAATTCAATCTCGTTGCATGTTCGTTTCCTTTTTTTTCCGGCAGAGTAAATGCCACAAGTTGACCTCGCTTTTTGCTTCCTCTGGTTTTCCTATCTTTACTATTGATAAGATTGCCGTAGATACTAAGAAAGTATTTGTATTGAATGCCTGTGTATCTGGCGCTTTGGTATGATTGCTATGTGTGCTGGAGACCCGAATTATCGAGCCGGTTTTGAGATCAGAAGACAAAAAATTGCGGTGACGATTCGATACGTTCGAATAGTCTTTAGTTACTTTGTTATGAAGTTCTCTGCGAGTTCGGACGTGATGTTGATAATTCCACGTCTAAACACTTTGCGCCTCGCAGAACGAATGTATCGAATTTCGTTGGAACACACTAAGCCGCTTCGACAAATGTGCATGACGACGAGGAAAAATCACGAGAATTCAGTGAAACGTATAATTCTCGTCTTTTGGCCCTGTCGGGCAGCCGGGAGTTCGTGAGTACAAGTAGAGCGTATCTGGGAAAAATTTATGCGAAAACATCTTTAGTCATTTTCTAAATCGGAGCAGACACCTTACAATAGACTTGTTGCGGTAGCTGAAGAATTTTTTTATTCAAATTTTAGAACAGTTCGCAACCTTCTCCTTTTTTGGATTCATTATTCTTACTTATTTTACAGATAAATAAGAAATAAAAGAAATCAGTAGGCGTGAAATTAAAAAAGAAAAATCACCGGTTAATGAAGTTTCTCAAAGAAATTAGAAGTGCCATGAAACTATTTTTTCTTGATGAAATTATTAACGGTATTGAGCATGTAAAGATTCCTTTATTTTTGATTGATTTTTTTTTAAAGTGATTTTCATTATATTTACTATTGCTTGACGTTTTCTGATTGAATACCGTTTTTGCATTTTTTTTGCATTATCTGCAGCCTTGTTATTTTTTGTTCTCTTTCTATGGTCTGTTTTTCGGTTTTTTTTGCGGCTTGTGAGAATTTACAAATTTAGGTACGATTAAGCCGATGCGGTTAATTTTCGAGTACTCCTTGCATTCATTACCCAAATTTCAGAAGAAACTACGCTTTTCACACTTTTCAATTAGAAGTTGCGCTAAAGATGTTTTCATGTAAAAAAAGTAGCTCGCGAAGTGCGGTCTCGTTTGACGAAAGTCGTGCGATTTCATTGTATGACGGAGTAATGCGTGACGTATGATTTTCTGTCCAGGCCTTGAAGCCGCTTGATTGGAGTGTGACGAGTGTGCATCTTGAGGTACACAGGATGATGAATGACTACTTACAGGGACTCTTCACCGAGAACAAAGACAAGATAATACTCGGGGCACTGAACGCGCTGGTCAGCCGTGAATTGGAATCGAACATCGAGGTCGAGGCGCAGTTCCACGCGATAAGACGGCTCGTCGCGAGCAAAGTTGGATTCATGGCGTTCACGAGTCTTCCGGGCTTTCGCGAGGCGATCGGCAATAAAGTCGTCAAGGCCCTGAAGCGACAGGAGTCCGGAGTCACGCAAGCGGCGATAGACTGCATCTGCGCCCTTATGCAACCGATGCTCGTCGACGAGTGCGATCTCAGACAGGAACAATTGAACAAGAGCAGCCTTCTCAGCAGCAATAAATTTTTGGAGAGTCTCCTCGAGATGTGGATCAATCATGTGGTATGGAGTAATTTTCGTTCATTTGCTAGTACCAGCGGCGCAGTGCGGTTGAACAAGAAATTCAAAGGATATTTCAAAGACTTTTTCTCAATCGGATTAATCTTGGAAAAAATGAGGCATATAAAAGATGCTGCAAATATAGATTTGCCATCGTGATAATATCAAAATATTATTAACAAGTGAATGAAAAAAATCATTGTTCAACACATCACCCAGCGAAACAATTCAATTTTTTCACATTTTTTCGATGAGTTTTCCCTGATTTCTAAAGATTTTTATCCAATTGAGATGTCTTCGAAGTTCTCTTTGAATTCCACATTCACCCGAACTGTGCCGCTAGCACAACCATAATCTACGATAACAACGTTGAGCATTGACAATTAATCGATCGCATTACAGAATCACGGCACCGGCGCTCTCGTTGTATCGGCGATGCTCGATCTTTTGACATTCGCCCTTTGTGTACCGTACAGCGAAACGACCGACGGCAAGCACTTCGACAATTTGTTGGAAATGGTCGCCTTGAGAGGCCGATCGTTGTTCAAGCTGTTTCAACATCCGTCGTTGGCAATCGTCAAAGGTGCTGGATTGATAATGCGAGCAATAATCGAGGAGGGAGCACCCGAAGTTGCGGCCAAAATGCAAGAGCTCGCACTCGCCGAGGGCGCGTTGCCGAGACACCTGCTCAACAGCCTCTTCACCGTCGGCAGCGACGGTCGCATGTTGACGCATCGACAACTTTGCAGACATTTGGTTGGGCTTTGGGTTACCGGTCATCCGACTGCAATGGGTCTGCTCAGACGGATTGTGGTAAGATCAACAAATTCACGATTATTCTCACTTTTACTCTTATTCACGAATTTCAATATTTTTGGTAATTTCAATACAGTTGTGCCTCGGTAGAATATATTTTATGCAACTGTCTTTAAATACTTCACCTATCTTACGATCTGTCATTTTATTTTATTTTTTTAATCCTATTTAGTTTTATTTGTATCTAAGTAATTCATTCTACGCACGGTTCTGGAACTTGTTACTGATGTATTTTGTTTTTTTTATGAAAAAATCGCGACGATACAATAGATTCAATTCTTTTTAACACAGCCCTGCGGCCTCTTGAATTATCTGAGTTCCGAGGACAAGGTGCCGGATTCATTTCTCGAGGAGGAGCGCCTGAACAATCGTGACAATTTGAAAATGGCGATCGATCACGCGTCGAAGAACAAAAAGGGACCGCAGTGGATCGCGATCGAGCGTCAGATGCGAGTGATGGAGAAACATTTGGAAAATGCACTGCAGCACTGGGGCGCGCGAATCGGTTTCGAGAGACGTGAAAAGATAAAGGAACGTCCGATCGTTCTTCGCAAGCGTCGCGAGAGAATAAAGTCCGAGGCGAACTGGAAGTTGTTCTATTACAAATTCAATCAGGATCACACGATGCCGAATCTCATCTGGAATCACAAAACGAGAGAGGAATTGCGCACGGCGCTCGAGAACGAGATACGAGCTTTCACGTCCGACAAGGATTTGTCCGGTGGCACTCTCATAGCGTGGAATCATCGCGAATTCGAGGTTCAGTACCAGTGTCTCTCCGACGAGGTCAAGATCGGCGATTATTATCTGAGACTCTTGTTGGAGAAGGACTGTCCTGATAGTCCTATAAGAAAGTCGTGAGTAAACGCATCTCTCGTTTTCTTCTCGTATGAAGGACGAAGATCAAGACGGGCAGTCGCGGCAAAATGGACACGTAGATACAGAAATTTGGAATGGAATCAAAATTTGAGAAACATTCCATTGCTTTGAAAAGCATAAACCTTAAATACAAAAATGAAATGATTGGAGAAAACTCTGCAAAAATATTAGCTCTCGTGTGCATTTTGCCGCCACTTGACCATTTAATCATTTTTTCACATATTCACCGTCGTGTAAACCATTTTCTCTATTCCAAAAAAGGTACGAGTTCTTCAACGATCTGTATCACAGATTTCTGTTGACTACCAAAGTCGAAATGAAGTGCCTTTGTCTGCAAGCGATGACGATAGTTTACGGTCGTTATTACGAGGACATAGGTCCATTTTCCGATACGAAGTACATCGTCGGTATGCTCGATCGTTGCACCGATCGTACGGAGCGCGATCGTCTCGTTATGTTCATTAACAAATTGATACTTCATCGAAGAAACGTGAAGGACATAATGGATCAGAACGGCGTGCGGGCTCTCGTCGATCTATTGACGTTGGCGCATTTGCACACCTCGCGGGCGGTCGTGCCGACCCAAACGAACGTGATCGAAGCAGGCCCGGAACAGGAGCGAGTCATGGAGAAGGAATGGTATTACAACGACGGCGACAAGAGAAAAGGGCCGATAAGCCTGGCGGAATTGAAGGAACTCTATGGATCGAACAAGATAACGCACAAGACGAAAGTATGGGCTCAAGGTTTGGACGGCTGGCGAATGGTGTCGCAGGTGCCGCAGTTGAAGTGGACACTCGTGGCGAAGGGAAGTCCGGTAATAAACGAGAGCGAGCTGGCCACGCTCATATTGAATATACTCGTGCGAATGTGCGAGTATTATCCGAGCCGCGACGCCGACAATGCGGTCATAAGACCGCTGCCGCGCGTCAAGAGGCTCCTGTCGGAACTTCAATGTCTTCAGCACGTTGTACAGTTGTTGCTGACCTTCGATCCGGTTCTCGTCGAGCGAGTCGCCACTCTTCTGTGCGAGATCATTCGCGACAATCCCGATCTTTCCAAGATCTATCTGACCGGCGTTTTCTACTTTATACTCATGTACACCGGTTCCAACGTATTGCCAATCGCGACTTTTCTACAATTGACACACACCAAACAGGCTTTCCGCGGCGACGAAGCGGTCAGTTGATCAAACTCGAGCACGGTACAACTTTCATTATCCGAGGCAACGCAAGATCACAGTCATTGATGGATAATCCGAAAATGATCACATCATTTTATTTTGTAGTATGTAAAAAAAATTGAAATTTTCAATATCATAGAATTCGTTTCTCGAGATTTCGTAACTTTTGGGCGATTTCTGCTGTAGCTTCATTTTTTATATCAACCACCGCCCGGTTAATGAAGGTTTTACCATCTGCCCATGTAATTCTTCACTCTTAACGATTTTATTACATTTCATTTTTCTTCTTCGATAATCATTTAGAATTCCTCATCGGACATCATGCAAAGAAGCATACTTGGTCAATTGCTGCCGGACGCGATGGTCAGTTACCTCGAGAATCACGGAGCGGATAAATTCGCTCAAATATTTCTCGGCGATTTCGACACGCCCGAGGCGATATGGAACGCCGAGATGCGTCGCATGCTGATCGAAAAAGTTGCGGCTCACATTGCCGATTTTTCACCGAGGCTTCGGAGTCACACGATGGCGAGATATCAGTACATAGCCATACCGGCCGTGCGATATCCGCAGTTGGAGAAGGAACTTTTCTGTCAAATATTTTATCTTCGACATCTCTGCGACACCGTCAAATTTCCGATGTGGCCAATTCCCAATCCGGTACGTTGTCTTCCTTCCGACAATCTTTTCATCAGGCTTTCACTTTTTAACCAATGTCGGTGCTTTTCTCGCGACGAAAACAGGTACATCTGCTGAAGGACGTTTTGGACGCATGGAAGCGCGAGGTCGAGAAGAAACCGCCGATAATGACCGTCGACGAAGCGTACAAGGTCCTCGGTTTGCCGTGCGGCAAACAGCACAGCGAGGCTAACGTGCGAAAGTCTTATTACAAACTCGCGCAAATTTATCATCCCGACAAGAATCCACAGGGAAGGGTAAGAATCTTCTTTTTTCGGTATTTTTTTAATCGTGCACAGTTCGAATACGCTATAATGGTTTCATTTTTTTCGGTCCAGGACAAATTCGAGGCGGTCAATCAAGCCTACGAGTTCCTTTGCAGCCGAAGCTGTTGGACCACCGACGGTCCGAATCCGGACAACATCGTGCTCATTCTCCGAACTCAGAGTATTCTATTCGAGCGTTACAGCGACGAGCTGCAGCCGTACAAGTACGCCGGTTATCCGCAATTGATAAAGACGATAAAGCTCGAGACCGAGGACGAACAATTGTTCTCGAAATCGGCGCCGCTGTTGGCGGCCGCAAGCGAGCTCGCCTATCACACGGTCCACTGCTCGGCCCTCAACGCCGAAGAACTGCGACGCGAGGGTGGCTTGGACATTCTGCTCGAGGCTTACACGAGATGCGTCTCGGTACTGAACAACTCGAGCAAACAAGACGACGTGGCCGTGCAAGTATGCGTTCACATAACTCGCTGCTTCGCCGTCGCCGCGACTTTCCGCAGTTGTCGCGAGAAGATGGTCGAGCTTGGACAACTCATCAAGGATCTTTGCCGAATTCTACATTTCAAGGTGAACGATCCATGGAACTTCATCAATCCAAAAATACACCTCGAATTTATATCAATGCGCTTCACTTTCTCAGGAAAAGACCTTTCAGCAGGTTTATTAATTATAAATTGATAATGAATCATTAATTATGTAAAAATGTGTTTTTTTCGCAGCATCTGACGAAGCTGTGCTCGGTCGCGACGGAATGCATATCGTCATTGGCGACCGACAGTATACTGCAGATGCAGTTGCTGCAATCCGGCGCGCTCTGGCACTTGTTGCTCTTCATGTTCAACTACGATTACACGCTCGAGGAGGGCGGCGTCGAGAGAAATCAGGACGAGAATCGTCAGGAGGTGGCGAACAATTTGGCGAAACTGGCTATACGCGCGTGCGCTCGTCTCGGCGGTTACATGATCGGCGACAACGCGACGCCTCACAATCCCGTGACCGTCGCCGCCCTCGAGAGTCTTCTCACTCCGTACCTCGCGCGTCAACTCGCCAACGAGAAACCCGAGGACATACTCAAGACCCTGAATTCGAACTGTCTGAATCCGTATCTCATATGGGACAACGCGACGAGAGCCGAGCTCATAGAATATTTGGAAAATATGAGACAGGAGAAAATCGAGAGCGGCGCGAATCTCGAGCACGATCTCAGCGACTTCAAGTACAGCGCTCACAGCGGCGAGCTCGTTATTGGCGAAATATTCGTCAAGATATACAACGAACAACCGACTTTTCCCATCGAGGTACGTTTGCAAGAAGTTTATTCAAGTTGCCAATATATTTATTGAGAGAAGTAATAAAAAAATCGAGATTTCCGCTTTTGGCAACATTCCTTGATGCTTTTTTTAATGTATATATGAACTCATTTTTTTTGTTTAAAAAAAAATGCTAGGACTAAAGTTTCTTCTACATTTAGAAATTTGTTAAAAAATAGTAAATATAATAATAATAATAATAATAACAATAGCAGTAATTATGTAATTTGTCATTGATAATAATGTTTTTTCAATTTTCAGAATCCGAAAGGTTTCACGATAGATCTGCTCGATTTTCTCTCAAAGTCTTCCGATTACCTCGCGTCACTCGGTAGCATGACGCTGACGAAAAAGGATCAGGAAAAGCTTCGCTGCATCGTGATGTCGCTCGAGGCATTAAAAAACGTGATAAAGAACAATCCGGGCGTCGAGATGCAGTGCATCGGTCACTTTACCCTTCTCTTCGGTCTGCTGAGTTGCAACAACTTCAAGCCGATCCAAAAAGGCGCCTTGGAGGTTCTGAACAACGTGACGAGAAATCACGAGTGCGTGAACGACATCGCTGCGAACGAGGTGGTTGTGCATCTTCTATTGGCGCTGCACACGCTAAAGGAGTGTCAGCTCGTTATACTCGAGACATTGTACGCGCTGATGAGCACCACGAAGATCGTTAAGGATGCCCTCGGCAAAGGTTACAATTTATTAATTAAATTCCAAAGTTACGGAACCGGCAAAGAATTACTCACATTCAACCTGATTCGGTATCTTTTTTTTAATTTCTGCTTATACGGGAAAATTATCTTAATTAATCGTTTCTCGGGCTTTTTCGATTCCAGGTGCCGTCATCTACGTTCTGGACTTGTTCTGCAACTCGAGCAACACGCAAGTGCGCGAGTCCGCGGCCGAATTGCTGGCAAAAATGTCGTCGGACAAATTGGCCGGACCGAAGGTCAAGCTCGATCTGTCGAAATTCCTACCGAGACTCTTCAGCGAGGCGATACGCGACGCGCCGAAACAGTGCGTTCACATGTTCGAGACCAAGCACGAAAATCCCGAATTGATTTGGGACGAGGACGCGAAGGCGAGAGTTTCGCGAATGATTGCCGAATTGAAGGAAGAGTGAGCATTCGATGATACTGAACGAAAATAACTAATGAGAAAAAGAAGATCTTTCCGGAACTAATACTATCCTTTGGTTTGAACTCGTTTCAGCAATTACGCGATTCAACGACGCAATCCTAACGCAACGATCAAATTGCCCGACACACAGAACAACATTGACCTGGCGACGAACGAGCCGGTCGTCGGCGGCGTTTACCTGAGATTGTTCATCGCGAGTCCGGCTTGGACGTTGAGAAAACCGAAGGAATTCCTCAGCGAACTTATGGACACCACGCTGTTGCTGATGTCCCGCGAAAAGATCGACGTGAGAGCACGAATTTGTCAGATTTAAAAGGACGGAATCGTTCCACGGTCTTCGTATCTTATCTTCGATTAACGATCTTCTTTTTCTTTGTTTTTCTGGCAATCATAGCCGGATATGCTGGAGTTGACGACGCAGGCGTTGGTGTGCTTGCTCCAAGCGCAACCGACTCTGGCCGATCAAGTACCGTCGCTGGGACACATACCGAGATTGTGCCGGCAAATGTCGGTGCGCAACAGCCAAGCCTCGGTCTACAAAGCGGCGATACTCGTGTTGCATCAATTGGCGACGAGCGAAGTAAGCTTCTCGAGGATTCGCCGCATTTTTATTCTACTCAGCGTTGACCGTTAATACCTGCGATCGTTTTCTTTTTCTCTTCGCTTTACCGCAGATTTGCATCTCATCGATATGCCAAACCGATTGCATAAGTCCACTGAAGCTCGCGATGCAATCGCGAAGAGACATGATCGCCGTGGCTTGCGAGACTCTGAACAGACTGTTCTCGACGAACGAGGATCGCCTCGTGAAACAGGTAAGACGAAGCGTTCTCATTGATTCCTGTTTTTTAACATGAAGAAACGAGAATCGATATTCGAGATAAGAAAATTGGGTTACGAGACGCTGGCATTGATTTCTTTTAATAGAAAAAAAACATGTTAAGATTTTGAATTGTCCTTGAAAATCATTTTCGTACTTCGAGAATTTCCATAATAGAATACAAAGTGGCCACGAAAAGCGTTGCGAGCCTTCCAGAAATTGTGCGAAAAGATAAAATATTCTCTTAAAGAGCTACGATTTTTCAGGAACTGAGTGAAAAAATGCAGTGTCCTCAAAAAGTGTTGTGGCCTTTTGGCGTAATCAGTTTAAAAAATCTAACTAACAAAATCCAAAAAAATCTAAGCAATATTTGCAAACAAGTTCTTTTCGGATTTTCAACGGCGTTGTCCTCATTGCGATTATTTTCATCAATGTTAAAGGCGCTGGAGGCGGAAATGGTGCCGTATCTTCTGAACATTCTCGAGGGGCGATTGGACTTGATCGAGAATCCAGCGACGACGAAGGCGCAGATCGTGAAGGCGCTCAAAGCCATGACGAGGAGTATTCTTCTGGGTGACAAGGTCAACGCGATATTGGAAAAATCGTCCGTGTGGGCCGAGTACAAGGATCAAAAGCACGATCTCTTCATATCAAACACGCCCACGGCTGGATATCTAACCGGTGATCTATTGCACAAGTGTTTCGCGAAACTAAAAATAGTGGCAATCGTTAATCGTCGATTACAATTATCTTTTCCATTGCCATTCGGCGCACAGCTGGCATTCCCGTTTCGGCCGGATATTTGACTGCCGGACCGAGCAACACACTTCCAACCGGACCGCCGCCGGTCGAGAAGGAGGACCGCGCGATCGACAGAAACGACACCATCTGATACGGATAGTTCGTCCGTTACGAATGGTAATTAATCCCGCATCTGTGATTTACACATTAAAAAGCAAACAAACGATAAAAAAACACTCGGCAACGTTCGCGCACGCCGCGGTTACGCGTAAGCTTCTTTTGACGCACTCGGAACGCGAGGGCGTTGGTTTATCATTAAATTTCGGTACGAACAATCGTGCCGTTACACTTGCACGAAATTTAACCGCGCGGCGAGTTGCAGTGGGGGCGCAGTGCGTGAAAAAAAATAATATATATATATATATACAAATCGCCGCATGTAGTATTTCATTAATCAAACTATCTGTACAAGCTGCTCAGTGAAACTCGTTGTCCTCGCACTTTGACGAACCTCGTGAAAACGGGGGAAGAGGATCATTGTTGAGCCATCGACACGAAGGGCTATTCAGATTAAATACGATATACGATCCGGTCCTCGTTTATTTCTCTTATCACGAATTTCATTTCGTTTTATACTTATGTATGCCTAAAACAAAAAAAGTAAATAATCGATGCGAACATCATCCCGCGGATGCTCATCGATCGATATGTAAATAGCTTCCCCACAGTCCGAGGGGGAGGGAAGGAGTTGATGTGTAAAAACAAAAAAAACAACAGCAATTCTATCGGTAGATTAGAGCTAATTTTTGTATTATCAATGCTGTGCGTTGAAGGGGTTTAAGTAAAAAAAAAACATTATAACGCTAAAACGGATTGTATATCGTCAACTTCCGCCCAGAAAATTGTAAACTCGTGACCGATTAAATTGCAACAGCGAAACAACGGATCTGCCGGATCGCTGACCGATCGAGCAACGCACGTAAAAGCGGCAAACACTTTTTTTTTCAATCGTGTCCGGAGCACCCGGACGATGGGTATGCAATGACAAGAAAAAATGTACAGTATAGTATATATATGTGTACTATAAATATTGTAGAGATTCGCTTTCGATTCGTTCGAATGCCTTCGATCCCCCGCGAGAGGCGACGATATGGTGCTTGACATAGAAAAGAAAAATCCGACGAAGAGAGATTGTATTGAATAAATGATAATTATTCAATTGTCGATGCGCTCTCTCAGTCATCTGCAGCATAAAGACGTTTAGTTATTGATTAATCGATTAACAAACAGGGGAAAAAAACGGGGCCCGTTACTATTATTATCATCATTATTAAATTACTATTGTAATCATAATTGATTGTTTTCGTATACCGTACGAACAAATTCGGTGCGTCGAAGATTTAAAGAAAAAAAAAAAAATAAGATATAAAATGCATATGTATATACTGAATGTATAGGTATAATATACCACGATAATTCTTATACGTACAGAGAGAAATAAACGATTTTGCACACGACGTGCCCGTTTTTTATGCTTTCTTTTTTTTCGTTAGAATTTTTCCGAAATTTAACCGGCACCCTTCGTTTACGATTGCCGGAACGCTAACGATTACGACGAGTATAGATTGGAATAAGTTTTTTTAACGAGCTTCACAGTTTCGCGGGAATTCGGCTCGCGCAGAAGATCGTACAAGTTGAGATACTCGTTGTCGCTCGCGGTTCGCAAGAGGTTGTCGAGTTGATGCTTCAACTGTGTGAAATTTGGCCTGCTGTGCGCCGTCGTTCGCCAACACGACAGCATTATGTCGTACCTGTGGAAAAATGTGTCCGTTAATTATCGATACGAAGCAGGAGGGACTTGGAAACGCGCGCTGATAAGGCAGCCGATACTCACAACTCGTTGCCGCAATTCTCCGGCTTTTCCATTCTGTAGCCGGTCTTTAGGAGCTGAAGCACCATGTTGGTCGGCGTTTCCGGGTACGGATTGCATCCGAGAGTCACGATTTCCCACAACAAGATACCGAACGACCAGCTGCGAAAGTGAACCAGTCATTAACGAGAGTGTATCGCTTAATTCCGGAACGCTAATTAAAAGTGCGATTCGCAGAAAATCTTTAGGTACTCCGAGGTGATAAAAATTCGAAAAAAATCAACCTTGCAGAAGATGCAAGGAACATTAATCTTTTTCTTTCCGCAAGTAACGTTTTGACGAAAATCGGCTCGGAAAACTATCAATTTTTTTTATTCTAGTAAATCGCTTACACGTCGCTCTGTGTTGTGTATATTTGGTGTGTAAGAGCTTCTATAGCCATCCATTTGAGGGGAAGTCTACTATTTCCCTGCTTTTTGTAAACGTTCTCTTCGTAAATGTCGCGGCTGAGTCCGAAATCCGATATCTTAACAGTCTTGTCCTCGCACAGCAATACGTTTCTGGCAGCCAAATCGCGGTGAATAATGCGATTCGACGAAAGAAACTCCTGTAAAAAAATGTTATTAGTAAAGATTAAAAAAAATAAGCAACAATTAGCCAACGTGGTGAAATTTGATAAAAGAATTTTCATCATAAAAACGATAAACCACTCACCATACCGGAAGCGACTTGCCTCGCAATGTTCAACAGATCGGTAACGGTAATTTCCTCTTCGGCTGTGTCCAGCATGTAAGCTGCATCGAAACCAAAACAAAAAAAGCTTTCCGTTAATTAGTTCAGAAGAAACAAAAAAAAAAGGCACTTACCTTCTTGAATGTCGTAGAGCTTGTTAGTTATCGCAACCTGACCGGACTCCGCTGCAATACAATAAATGTTTACTCTCAATTAAATTCCGAAAATGAAAATTAAATTGAATCGAAATGGAACGTCGATTCGGACTATTTACCGGATTTTGAGTTCGCAGTATTTTCGTATCCGTTCGATGGAATGTTCATCGTATCGTTCTGCATCGCTATTTTGCATCGAGCTCGGCGCTCGAACGCTCGAGAAATCGCTTCTTGCCATATCTGTAAACGTAATTAACCGGTTTTATCGATTTATCTAAACTCTCGGTAGGATCCGGGGAATGCGAGACAGAATCGAGAGACATCGACTGCTACACGCTAAACTTCTGTTACACTTATCGAGCAATAATGTTTCCAAATGTGTCTACAATAGTTTAGCGTTCTAGCCTGCTTTTGCAACTCCACAAAAATCGATATTTTTTACGTGTAAACAAAAAAATAATCTCGAATACATGGCTTAAACATTCTCAAAACCGCCGAGATAAGAACAAGGAAATTCTTCATCTTTTGTTCGACGAAAATGGAAGACTCCATATTTACTGCAAATTTTTGTTGTTCGCCGACGAGATTCTAGGAAGCGATGAATTACCGTTTTCTGTGACCCTTTTTTAATCGAAAAAATCACGCTGCATCATTCAGATGTGTATTAATTTGTCCTATAACTTTCCTAACCATACGCGTAATATTTTCGTTTCAAAAAAATCCCAAAAATCGCATTTTTTACAGCGCTTGAAACCAAACCCTTAACGAAAGGTCGACTACTGACGCTTCTCAGGTAAGTTTGTAGATCACCGCGACTGCAGTACTCGACGACCAGCATGGGCCGCGGGACGTTGACGGTGCAACAGCCGATAATGGAAACGATGTTGCGATGATGACCGGCTGATTTCATGATCGCTATTTCGTGTTGGAAGTTCTTCAAATCGTCAGCACTCGGATCATCTGCGATTTTTGCGTTGAGTCGCCGTTTCATGCAATTATACAAACAAAACAAACGTCTCGTGAGGATACGTATAGAGGGTCATGTGGAAAACACTGCAAAGGGCAAAGCTGTGGTTACCCTTGAGCATTTTGACGGCAACGTTGACGTTGTGATCTTGAGATATTTGATAGCAGCCGAGTCGCACGATACCGGAAACTCCACTACCGAGAACGCTCTTTATCTTCAATTGTGCCGGACGTATCTCGAAACAATCCTTCGGCATCAGCGGCTCCTTCTTCTCATAATCCGAATTTCTTACTTTACCGATCCCGTAGAACGGGTCGAGATTCTTCTTAACGTCGCTAAGATTCTGTGGACAATTTTGCGATCATAAAGTTAAATTTTTATCGGGTCAAGGATTTTTTTCTTAATGCAACAAAGCGATATTCAGAATAATCGAGTATCGATTTGTGAAAGTGAATGAACAAAGACCTCCATGCGAGCGAAATTTTTCGTGAAATCAAACTTTGTTGATTCAACGATGGCTGTTCATTCGATAGAAGATTATAAAGTTTTTTTTCCCCGCATTACCCGACAATATTTGTAGCTTTTGTCATCGTTGCGTTTGCATCTCGAGTGTCCTCGTAGGTGATACGCGTAAACAATGCCGAGAACGAGCGCGACTATTGCCACCGAAGGTACGGCTATGATTCCATCGCCGAAGGCCGAATTCGACTTTTTCCCATTGCTCGAGGTCGTCGTAGCTATAAACAAGCGGGGGGGCCATAGGGCATGCCATATTAATCTTCAACTTTGATCAATACTTTTCTGCGTCTAAGGTAAACGACCCAATAGCCGACCGCCGACCGGTAACTGACCATTCGTAAGAAATCGTATTTTCGTCTCTGTTGCCGCGATCGCGCACGCTACTTTACGGATACCGGTTCAAGGGCGACTACCGGAACGTTTATCTTAAAATCATAATAGTGTTTCCTTCGCACGCTTCGACCACAGAAAAATACGTCCTTCTAATTATTATTTTTTTTTTGTTCATTCGCGACGGTCTTACGTTCAAAGTATCAATGTCTCGAGGCGCCGAAGTGCCAACTTACTTGGAAACGAGAAATTCAATGATTCATCCAGGCTAACGTGGATAGAAACAGGAATACTCGCGCCACCGGGCGATTCGGCAATAATACTTATTATCCGTTGACGATGGTCGATTTCGCTCATTTGGATGCGCAACACTGCCTCCGTTGAATTCTGCAAACACCAAAACGAATTAACTCTATTTGCACAAAGCACACCGTAACTATTATTGTGTTTTCACGCTGTGTAGCCAAGCGATCATGACTTACGCCGGGAAGAGTCGCTAATTGGAAATCTTTGCTCCCGTAGTCCAGGGATTGAATTTGCAGGGTGTAATTGTCGGGAATGAAAAGAGGCTCGTCCCATTCAACAGCGATGTTGTAATCCGTGTCGTTTTGGTCAATTTCGCTCACGCGAAATCCTCTCACTTGGTCCGGAGCTATTTCGTATTGGGAAATTTTTATTCATCTTCATTATCGCACCGTGCACAGACAGTGCAAGAGATTCGTTGAGGAAAAGAAGAAAAAAATACATACTCACCGCAAACAGAGATGTTACGGTGAAGTTGAAGGCAGGAAGGTGTGACAAACGTTAGTGAAGCGTTGTTGCTACCTTGCAGAGTGCCCTTGTTTCGCGCCGATACCAACACCGTCATGTTCGTCTGGTACCCAAGATTACGGAGACTGAAGCGAAAATCGTGCAACTGCGAACAAGTCGAACGATTAATAGGGTTCGAGAGGCGTAACGAGAGATGAAGATCATTGAACTTTTCGTCACGAAAACATTGTCAGGTGTATCTTTTTCCGTTCATTCGTTAAACGTTAAGTTATTAAGTCTTGGCTCGTGCGTGTGGATCGAAGAATTCCTACGTCACGGAGAAAAAAAAAGTACAATAACGAGTGGACGGAAAATAGAATTAATTTCGGATAACAAATTTATGGGCATCTTTTTACGCCGCATTTGTCGAGTAACATTCGCAATTTTAGATCGAAATCTTATTTTCTCGGCGTGATAGAAATTCTACGAAGAGCCATTTCTTAATGTAAGGAATCGAAACCAAGCAAAAGACAGTTAAATTATGAAATTTTAATTCCAAATTTAAATTGAGCATGTAAATTAATGTGATACGATGATGAAAGTTTAATTCTAAATAAGAGTTTTGTTTCGATTAGGAATGACGAAAAAAAATTCCTCGGTAAATTCATTAGATTTTTTTTGCAGAAACTAATTCCAAAGAAGACCGTGGATTTATCGGCATAAAGTGAGTTATTTTTTGCTAGTTTCGATGGTATACGTTTGTTTTACATAAATTAGGCATTCATTAATTGGGACCTGTTCTAATTGAGGCATGTTCCCGGATTAAAACACTCACGAGTAATTTTTGGGAAAGATTCTCATATCGAACCGAATTCACTTGTGTCCACCGCGAGGACAACCTCAGCGAATGATAAATGCAGTTTAATTAATTTACCGAAAGCTCGTCGTCAAGAAATTGCGGTTTTTCTCGCTTTTTTGTCGACTCTGTCGAGGCGTGAAGATGCGAAGAGTCAATATCACGGAATCGCACCGAACTTACGTCAACAAAGATTGTTGTCTTACCGAATCAAAATTGCCGATTGCCAAACCGTCCTCCTCGCTCCAAGAGATAACGTCGTAGTGGCAGGTACGATCTATTTTTATTTCGATCTTTTAGCCACACGAGAAAAAGAAAATTACAGACTTTCGACGATTCAAGCGAATTAACTGATAACACTTACCCGAAGCCGGTTGAAAAACTATATCGGCCCGCACGCGCGAACGATTCGCACCGTCCAATTCCAGACTCGCCACTTCGATGTGAACGATCTCCTCGGATCGATGATCGACTGGAATAATCAATCATCAACTTCGGATTCTACGTTAATCATACAATTCGTCGTCGGGGAGAAATGTGAATTAAAAAAAAAAAAATTATCTGCGAAAACTTGGCCACTTACCATCGAACGTTGAGAACCAAGGCGAGACTTCCGGTTCCGTGATGTCGCCGGTACTCGTCACTCGGAAAGCCTTGTATCGATAACGAGTACCGGCGGCGAGATTCGCGAACGATGAAACTTCCTCCTCGCTCTGTACACATTATACTGGATTTTTTTTAATGCACGAAGGGGAAGCTTCGCGAACCGATTATTATGAGAATGATAAACGCCGAAAAATAATATTTTTTTTAATTCCGCCGCGGCCATTCTTGTGAAGCAATCCGCCGGGAGCGTGTGATAAGTGGCGGATCAGTGATCAGCGAGAAAAAAAATTATCGTACGAATACATGAAGCTTCGAAACGCTCTGTTATGAAAAATATAAACATACTCCTTTTTCGCGGGAAAGCAAAAGAATTGCGCTTTTTCTAAAGAATTGCAAGAAAATTCAAAAGTCTATTTTTCGTTTCAAGAGAAAGAATACACAAGGAAAGCTACTAAAGGACAGAAAATTCCAGTTTTCTTTTAAAAAAATTTAAAATTCAAATAATATTTTGAGCATTGAATAAAACAATAATCACAAAAGATAAAACAACTCATTTTTTCGACGCTTTGGAAGTTCTTCCATTTACGCTTGATGACGATGCAATTCAATGCTTACTCACCACGCGAATGGTTCTCTCATCCTTTCGAGAATCATCATGTCCCGTGCTCTGTTCGATTATCCAAACTCCGGGATTGTGTTTGATTCTGATAACATCGATATCCTTGCAATGTAGCGTTGCATTAAAATTCGCAGCTACAGGCAATGTCGTACCTTGAAAAGGTCAATTAATTATCATTACATCACGCGATATAAGGAAGATATAGCGATATTCTTTGTTGCTCGCATACCTATGTCTTCGGTGAACAAATCGATTCGTTTGCTCGGCGATTCGCGACACTGGCGTCGACATGTTTTCTGTAAAACAATCGAAAATTTTTTTTTTTAAATAAGTGAACAGGGTTAAGAAATTGTTTATTCTCAAATTTCGAGTTTATATTCACGTTTACATATTCATATAGCATTATGTAGAGACATAATTCATATACAGTTATTTACGCCGAGTTTTCATATAAATATATTATTATATACGATTTTAGCATATAAATATTTTTTTTTTTCGAAAAATAAGTTAATTATCGTTATAAGTAATAATATTACTACTATTATGATTTACCATTAATTATTAATATTAATGACGAAGACTTTTAAGTACCTTCGCGTTTTGTCTTCGATAAACTGTAAATACGATAAGTAGTTTCACCGTAGAAATAAAAGAGAGGAAACGAGCCCGCCGAATTTTCTGGCGAGCGCGTTCGACGATCGTTTTCTCCGAGGATTTTGTAATGGCATTCCTCGCGCTGGTATTGCGCTCGGTGACATTGCGTCGACGCGTCCGTCGCGATTTCATCTCGCGCCGATATAAGCTCGAACGCGTCCGTCTCGGTGAGCGCATAATTCATATCGTATCTTGTCGAATCCGGTTCAGCGGCTGGAGGAGCTCGAGATTTGCAACGCGCCGAGATTCGCGGGTAAAACCCGGTGAAAAGGACCTATCGAAAGAATCGACAATGTTTTCGCGACTCGGATGAAAAATGATATCGTAGCGGAAATGCAACCGTTCGCCGGAGCAACCGAAAGAAAGGTCACGAGGGGGGAACACGCGGGGCGAAGAAACTTACGAAATACGATAAAAAAGAAAAGCCCTCGACGCTGTGGCTTCGCGATTAGCTTTTCGGGAAGCGCGTGTTATTTAACAGATGGTTTTGCGATCGTTCATAATGGGAGCTTGGGCTCAGCGGCGAAAATTCTAACGCCTCGTGCTTTACGGGGTAAAAATGATGAATGCCGTAACGACACGCTGCTCACGCAATTACTAGTGACCAGCGTACCCGCCCGTTGAGATTATAAAATCAACGAGATTTACAACATTTTCTCTTCGCCGAACGATAGGAAAAAACAAAACCCTTTTGCAACGGGCATAACGCTCAAAAATGCGATTCTACATCGTTACATCGTAGCATGAAGAAAACAAAAAAACGAAACTTATGAACAAAAACTTTTATCAAATCAATCAAATGTATTCCGATAAAGTCGATGAAATTTCGATGGAACGATTACATCGTTGACGCTAGCAACAACTGTGTCAACTGTAGTAACGCTGAGACGACAGACGGTATCGGAATTCTTACCTTCTGTCAGGCCAAACAATCGCCCGCGAAGCGCCGAACATGTGCTACCGCAATTATTTTCTAATGTGCCGCTCAATGATTTATCATTGCTTCCCACGAGCAGCGTAGTACACGCCGTAGATTAGTCGAAATAAAAAACAAGAAAAGTCGTAAACAACGGCGAGCAACGCCGGCGCGAATCGAAAATTCGCTCCCTCGTCTGTTTACCTGCGCGTATCTCCTGCAAACATTGCGGACGCGGACCCGCGAGAGAACGAGAAAAAAAATTGGGTAAATGAAGAAACAGAGCTTACGTCTTTTTGGCAACGAGCAATGCATCTTGCGCTGTGAAAAGCTTGCGCCTCGTCGGCGATCCAACGATCGGTATTGCTCGACACGAAAATCGAACCGAAACCGAGAAGGACCAGGGCGATATTGAAAAAAACGAGCCCCATAGTTGTCGCCGATGAATCTCGGCGGGCTTTTCTCCTAAGATGTCGACCGCAGTATTTTAACACGTCGGGGATTCTTCAAGTATTTTAACACTTATTGTGATGATACATTCGGGAAAGATCTTGTCTCGGAAATATTAGTAGGCACTTCAGTTCTCTACGAAAAGCCATTCTCGCGCACAATATAATTTTAGGATCGACACTCGCGGTGCCGAAACTAACGCGACAACCGATTCACCGTCGATTCGCGCGGAGTCGCGTTTCGTTTTCCTTTGATTCGCGCGATCTATCGTTGACGCGAAAACAATAAATGACTTTGTAATCACGGGCGATGATTTGGAAACGTAAATCTGCGCGGGCCGACACTTCGCGTGCACTCGTGCGACACACTCGTTCACTGGCTCCGCGCCTTCGGTCTCGCGACTGTACACGATAATCGCACGGTAACACCGCTTCGAGCGCCAAAAGGCACCTTCGCTCGTTTTCCCACCACCGGTGGCTCCAGTCGCGCGAGTAACTCTCACGGTAATGTTCCTCGCTCCGCGAGTAAATACACGAGATTCGTCGATATTACCTACTGCGTACCCCGAGGTGTTTGTTATTCGGTACTGAATCCGTAAACGCGACACGACGAGATCAAAATACTCGAACCTCGTCGGCCGAATCGATTAGAGAAACGAAAGTAAAAAAAAATCTCAATTGCGTACTACGATATTCATCGGAGAGCAAAGGTTCGTACTTTTCTGTTCGACGTACCGAATCTATGCGATCTTGTCAGTCGACAAAATTGTTCAAAGAAATTGAGCGAATGGTAAAAGTATCGATTGCCCTTGAAATCGGCCGCCTTTTACCCTTATTTTCGTCGTTACTTGAGTTAACCTCAAAACAATCGAAAAATATTGATTTCTCGAATGACAGCAGTGAAGAATTTTTGCATTTGTGTTCTTTCGTATGTTTTTTTTGCGAATTCCCTTTTTTTTTACAGTCGAACAAAAAAAAGATGCAATAATGCTTCTCAACAAGTGTCGATACTTGTCGTGTTACAATCAAGGCCTGCGGAATCTCAAGTCGTTGCGGCTGGTTGCTTGCTGCAACGAAGATGCGGGACGCAACAATTCGTACGGCAGATACGAGGACAGAAGATACTTTCGTAATTTCGGACACGCTCCAGAAAAAGAGCCGTTGGTTAGAAAAATCTCGTACTTCGTTACGATAGGCGCCGTGATAGGCATCATGGTGGATTGGAAAAAGTCAGTAAATTCACATCGATCAAGAATATGAAAGAAAAGATGTACGATAGTCAAACTAAAACCAATTTACAGAGCCAAGGACATGTTTGTGAAGCCCGTCAAGGCAGCCGAAATGCTCAAGGAAACTAAAGAGCCGGCCGAAGAGGACGACGATTCGGTGGAACACACGGAAGGCGAAGAGCCCAAGAAGAAGAAATCCAAGAAACAGAAAGTCGGATTTCGCGACAGAAAGGTTTATATCGCAAATTAAAATTTACGATATGGAAAAAAAAAATAGTTTATAAAATAACAACAACATTGTTAATTGTTGTTGCTATAGAAAAACAACATCAACAGCATTGTTGTTTATTATTATTGCAGCTGAAAAAATAATTGAAAAAAGAAAAGAACAATAACATCGTTGATTGTCATTGCTGTTAAAAAAATTGTCTACACAACAACAGCATTGTTATTAGGTAAAACATAAAGAAGTGGTCGATCTTCGATCAATAAAGTAGTCGGAATATGTTGATAATAGGATTAAATTTTTCTTGCTTTTAATCGCGTGAGGGGGAGGGGCAATCGTTCCACAAAGTTTGCAAAAAGTCGAAAATTTCTTTGGTGTCAATGAGAGAACTTCGATGATCGACGCGTTCGAGATTGTTTTGCAGATAATAGAGTATGAAAATAGGATGAGATCGTATTCCACGCCGGACAAAATTTTTCGATATTTCGCAACGGTGAAGGTAACCAGTATGGAAGGTACGGAAATCTACATGACGCCGGACGATTTCTTAAGAGCCATTACGCCCGGCATGAAACAACCGGATGGTAAATTTAACTGGACTAGTAAAGAGAGACAAGAAATAAGAATAATAATAATAAACAGAAGAAATGTAATGAATATAAATATTTCTCAATTTCCGAGACGATTTGTCAATTGTTTCATTAACGCTGTAACTCACGAGGAGAAACTAATCTATCGCTGCCTAATTCATTAGCGTTCCACGAACGCGATTATCGAATCTTCGGGTAATCCGCGTAACTCGATACGCTGCGCTAACGAACTAACGCTTCGCCTAAATCTTCACTCTGATCCCTTTGAGCTTGTTTATTGACCTAACAAGTGTGCTTCGAGCGCATGATTTTCCATCTAATAAAGCAACTTCTATGTTGTTTGGATACGCAGATAATTGAGTACGAAAATCGTATGAGACATTACTCGACGCCCGACAAAGTGTTTCGATATTTTGCGACCCTTCAAATTGTTTTCAACGATCATAGCCACGAGGTTTTCATGACGCCAGACGATTTCTTGAGATCGATGACTCCTGGCGTTAAACAGCCCGACGGTAATCATTGCTGTTTATCCCACGTTCGTTGTACATACGTTTCGTTTCGTCTCGTTTTCATCGCTGTATTGCAACCTCGATTATCCAAGTCATATTGGACAAGTCGTATGCATTTTGCGCAACGCAAGAAACGAGAATTCAGCTGGCATGAAAGTAGAGAAGAACAATCATTGGCTAATTAAGTTATCAACGATATAATGGCGATTTTTTAAACTGTTATCTTCAATTTCTGGTTGACTTTTTAACGAAATTAATAGTTTTACACAATTTTGGATGGTATTGAGATCGTTTTAATTAATATTATTGGAATAAAAAATGTAGAAAATGTTCATCTATTCACTTCGGTGCGTGTCGAAAGGAGTTATGTAGTTTATTGACACGTTAATCGAGGTTTTACTATTGTCGACGGACCGTTGGCGAATAATTTTTGTTTTCGTTCCTCGTTCGTACGTTTTTCGTTCGCATGGCTTCTGTGTCTTTGGATATTTCTCGATTAGGCGAATTAAGGGTTTGGTAACTATAAACGCATATATGCATGCCGCTTACAGTCTCGAGAAATTGTCGATTTCGTGTATCTTGTCGTTATTGTTATAAAGTTCATTAAAATGTTTGTTTTACCGATTTTTTATCGATACATCTTTGCTTTTACAGGTCTCGGTTTGGATCAATACAAAAGGGTAGATCCCAAGGTATGCGAGAGCTTCGAAACCTTGGAAAAAAAGTTGACTATCCAATTTCTGTTCCTATGAAGAATGTTTAAATCATTACAGAACGTACAAGCCAAATTGGAATTGGAGCTAAACGAGAATAGCATTTTCTACAAACTCGGAAGTTCTGGTCTAATAACGTTTTCGGATTACATCTTCCTGTTAACCGTACTGTCGAGTAAGTTTGCAGTTGAATTGAATAATTATCATTTCCTGTAACTTCGCCAATGGCATTCAATTGAATAATTTTTTTGTAATAGCATCCAGACGACACTTCGAGATCGCCTTCAGAATGTTCGACTTCAACGGCGACGGTGACGTCGATTCGGAAGAATTTGGCAAAGTCGCGACGCTGATTCGTCAACAGACTAGCATCGGGAATCGTCATCGGGATCACGCCAATACGGGAAACACCTTCAAGGCAAATGACAAAAATTCGTTAACGATTTTTTTTTCGTCAATGATATAGTTGTTGGCTGAAAAAAGGATCTTATTATTTCAGGGGGTGAATTCGGCATTAACGACCTACTTCTTCGGTCCGAATATGAAGCAAAAATTGACAATCGAGAAGTTCTTAGATTTTCAAGAACAACTGCAGAAAGAAATACTCAGTCTCGAGGTAAAATCGACTAGTGTTTGAAGCCCGCGATCGCGACGTCAAGATAAGCTTCAATATCGAATATTGTCCATTGCAGTTTGAGCGTCGCAATCCCGACAGTAACGGAAACATAAGCGAGGTCGATTTCACAGAATTGTTGTTGGCTTACGCCGGTTATCCGGAGAAAAAGAAGGCCAAAATGTTGAAGAGAGTCAAAAAAAGGTTATTATTAGATCGATCTCATCGATTTTCTTCGATCCTTGCGACCGGCTTTACAAATAATGCTTGACGATCATTTATTCGCAGTTTCAAGGACAATGCCAAAGGGATAAATAAGGAAGAGTACTTGAAGTTCTTCCATTTTCTGAACAATATTAACGACGTGGATACAGCTTTGACATTTTATCATATTGCCGGCGCCTCGATCGACCAAGGTAACCGATAACGTTGTATTTTCTCAGATTCCTCTCTATCGTGTCTCGAAATTAATTCCACTTTAAATTCATTCAGCAATAAACAAAAATGTGGTGAAGTAACAAAGTTAACGGAAATGGAATTTCCTACCGATCTTGCAGTCCATTATATCTAACTGAATCGATTTTTTTGCGAGAAAAAAAAATTTGGCAATAACCAAACCACTCGGCTGAACAATAAAAAAACAAATGCACTATGCAATCTGATTTATTTCGCAGCTACGCTAAAACACGTCGCAAAGACGGTGGCTCATGTGGATTTGGACGACCACGTTATTCAAGTAGTCTATACGATATTCGACGAGAACAGTAAGTACTAATTGTTCTCGATGAAGCAAAAGATTATGTTTTTTATCCACGACAACGAGCGTAACATTGCATTGTTCTTTCGCAGTGGACGGCCAACTGAGCAACCGTGAGTTTGTATCGGTAATGAAGAATCGAGTTCTGCGCGGTTTGGAGAAACCGAAAGACACGGGTTTCGTCAAGCTCATGCAATCTATGATAAAGTGCGCCAAGCACAGTTATCCAGTGAATTTCGAGAAATAAGAGAAAGAAAAAAATACACAATTTCGATAATCAGCGCGAATTTTTTTTTGCAATCGACTGCGCACTTCGAACTACCGATTTATCGGCTCTTTTGCTAATGTTTTCGACACTAGTATTAACCGTGTGCTGCATTTAATATCTTTAATCCTTACGTTAACGCCCGCCAATTGTATTTAATCCCCCATTGTTTTTTGTTAAATAAATTAACGTTGGAGTGAATCCGGTCGTTTGCTTGCTGTTGATCGTCGTGAATTTTCTGTTCGGGAATTAAAAAAAAAGGTAAAAACAATGGATAAAACTCGGAGGAAAGCGTGATTAATGGAGCGTGTTGGGTCCGAAGCAAAAAAGATCGGCGTTCGTTGTTCTTCGAGAAAGTCCAACGGTCAGTCTAGCATCGATATTCCTTCGAGAACAATGTATTTCAATATGAGCGATCGTTACTCTAATCGGTTGATCGTCGTGGAGGCCTTGTTAATCGCTTGTATATTCCTTAAAGTCGTCGAATCGGCGAGGCACAGACTCACAGACGATTCGTTTGAGTATGATGCGCCGAGGCATAAAGGTCAGGCGAAACAATTGCCGCGAAGGCTGCTCCTTGATGCGCTGCAAAACGGTCAATACTTTCAGTACGTACAATTATATTTAAAAATCGTTTCTGCTATCAAGGTAATCGTCGCAAGTTTCTTGTGTCCTTAACAAATCGTTGGAATTTTGTGCCATTGTTATTTCACACTTCGGGAAACCATTTGTAACATTTAAAGGATGTTTCCTGCGAAAATGTTTTATCACGTCGTCGCAGTATTTATCTCCTCAAATTAATTACATTTTTTGATACATTTTTCTTATAAAAAATATGCTGTTGACTGCTTGTATCGGTATCCTTTACACGTTGAAAATTTTCCGGGTCTAAATGTCTCATTTTTTAAACATATTTTTTGTGTTTTATAAAAATAATAAAGTTTTTCCAATTTTTAATATTTGGTCCTGGGAGTTGTTTTTGCGTGATCGGAATATTGTTATCAACAAAAATAGCATGGAATTCGCCATAAGATTTTTTTCATTTATGAAAAAAAACTATCTTTGACCCGAAATGAAGCTCAATTCATGGACTGGATTATATTGTTACATTGTAAAACCGCTCAGGGACATATTTGCGGAACACTTGGCTCCTCTAAAGATTGAATTTGGTCACGTTTGCGAGAATCCCAAAGAGTGGGAGCAGCGATTTGAGCGAAAGGATATGGAAAATAATCAGCATCAGGGGAAGGTAATACGCCTTTGATCGTTTTGGAGTTTCTTTTTCAATTCTCGACTTTGTGTAATAACATGCATTGATTCTTTGCAGGTACGTTGGGGAAACAAAAACGGCGAATACGGCGAACATTACTGGGACTTGAATCACAGGCGTTAACAATGCGAAGAAATTGCTCGCATAGATACGGTATCGATAGCTTCCATCCGTGCCTGCATAATAATTTTCAATGCACCCGCATAGTACACCCGACGATCGCGTGCAAAAAAAGAACTTACATTTTCGATCAACATCGTGAGTTATACGGAAAAACTGTATAAATTTCTCCATATCGACATAGTTGCTTAATTCTAAGGATTATTGTACCTAAAGAATAGAAATTAAAAATTTGACCTAAAACACCCGACGGCGCGTCTTCCTTCTTTTTTTTCGCTCAATTATTCCAACATTCATTTCTCACATTAGTGCTGTATTCGTGCGCCAAAAAAAATTGATACCCTCTCATCCGGACGTCAAAATTAAACGTCATTTCTTCCGTTTCCTTCGCATCGTTTGGTGAAATAATAGATATTGGCGATAAATGAATTAAGAAAACATCGTCGAGATGTCGGAACGTGACGAGGACGTGGCGGCGTGCGAAGCGAAATTGGGCAAAGAGCCGCCGATGCCCGAGGATAGAAATTCAATTATAATCAGTAAAAACATTGCGGATCGTTTGCTAACTGGTAAGACGTGCGAGTTCGCCGATGAGAATTATCAAAGAGCGAAAAAAAAAACAAGCGAATCCTTTCACAGGTAACGTGGACGAGGATCGTCTGAAAAACTACGAAACTTATTGGCTAGACAAACTCGCGTGCATCGACGAATCGCACACGGTGCGCAATAACATCGATATAATCGAGGCCGAGGATACGCTGAAGAGACTCACCGATTACGTTCAGTCCGACAAGCCGAAGTTCACTTTCGAAGCGGCGAATACTGTGCGTTTTTCGCGTCGCACAAAAACCTATCAAATTCTATATAAGTTCATATCACAATTGTAATTGCATTATTTTCATTCGCAGCTCGAAAAGTGCTTCGCGACTTCACGTGGCGAAACGCTGCAATGTAGCGAGAGTGTTCAACAGTTTATTCAACAGGTGGATCGATCGATGTACGAAGCTGTACGAAAGGGCGACGAGGCTACCGTTCCCGGTAAAAAAGTCACTTACGCCGAGAGATTCAAGCGTGCTTATTCATCTTGAATATCGTATTGTTCCCGTGTCAAAAATAACCGATCCATATTGATATAAAATTGACTTATTTGTTAATTACCTTAAATTCGATATATTCTGATCTCGAAGGAAGTGTTTTTTTCATATATAATATAATAAACGTAGACGCCGAGTCCCCGGAATCCGATATGCATTCGCGTTCATGCGTGCCTGTGTAGGTGTCCATGGAGCTCTCGGTAGTGTGTTAAACTCCTTCGAAAGGGATTGGAACGTTCGGCGTCTAAGACGAAAGCGAACGAGCCAAACTACGAGCGTGACTGCGGCGGCTGACAAAGGGCGAGTGGAGGGAACTAAGGAGACTGCTGCCGGTGCTGCCCGTGGAGAGAAGGGAGAGCGTTGTATACCAAACAGGGATTGCGATAGAGGGGGAGAGGGAGGAAGGGGGCGCTGGGAGAGGTGGTGGCAGCGAGCAGTAATCCGGTCTGAAAGTCTAGGAGGGTCAGTAACACGCGGGTCCTTCGGCTGGAATGTTGTGTCGGTCCCGTCGGAAATTTACCGACACGCATTTCGAAAACAGTGACAATTGTGATGGTTAAGAGAATGAATTTCGTTTAGAAAAGTAAACATCGATCGCGAGTGACCGTTGGCGCGACAATCAACCGAGCTACAAATCGATCCGTCGAGTAATCGTACGAATCTTCGCGCGTGCAACGAGAAAAAAAGGTGTGACTAAAGAGTTTCGAGTGACAAAAACAAGAGAACTTATTTTTCTCGGAAATATCGATATCGTCGATTAATTCTACCCGATGCTTCAAGGTTTTTCATTCGCGCTCCCGTTTAGTCGCGGGAGCTCGACGTGTCACGCGTTTATCGCGAGGAAACTTCGAGGAGTCAGTGATTTATGATGAGTTTAGGGAAGCTCCGTCGTGACTCGGATGCAATAGCGTTCGCGCGACTGTCAAACATACCGCCGACGCTCGCGGTAACCGCGACGGCGAACAGTCGATCGCAGCCGAGGAGACGAGCGCGTTCTCCTCGCTCCCGCAAACCGACGTATTTTTAACTCTCCGCCTGTTTTCGTTCAACGGAGTCTCAACACCGTCCCACGCGTTCTCGTTCGTATCTCAGAGTCGAGCGTGGTCGACGCGGGTACTCGTGAATTCTTCGTTCGAATAGCGAAGGGACTGTTTCGATAACGACGGAAAGAATTTTAGGCTCGCGCGTTTGTTCGATTCGAGTTAACTCGTCGTATCGCGGCTCATTTCCCGGTGATGATTGGCACTGGCATTGCCGTGGATTGGGGACGAGGGAGAGGCCGGAGAGTCGGCATCACGAAATGCAGCAATTATTGGCTACGTTATCGCATTCGGTAGCCGTTGTCGCCGCAGTTCCGCTTTGCAATTTCTTCACGATTCGCGCGCGATTGATTTTCGTATAGTATTTTTTTTCAACGATATAAACGAAGTCAGCGGATAATAAACGCAAAAATGTTGTGGTTCTCGATTGTTGTGCTGTTGAGAACTGTATGGATGGTTAACGGTGCCTGCGAGCCCATAAGAATCGAGATGTGCCGCGGTCTCGGCTACAACGTGACCGCTATGCCCAATCTCGTTGGTCACGAGATACAGGGAGATGCCGATTTTACGCTACAGACGTTCAGCCCGCTTATACAGTACGGATGCAGGTAATGATTATGTTTCGCGCCGCACATGTACCTGTATATCTCGTTGATGAAGTGAACGTTTATTCGCATTTCCTTTCGCGAGCAGCGATTTGTCTATCTACGACTTCGTGCTTTTATAATTTATAAAACAATAATTTTGTTTTTTTGAATAATTTGTAAATTAACAATTTTGTTTTTTTAAACAATTTATAAATTTACAATTCCGTTTTTTTAAATAATTTATAAATGAATTATTTTCGGTCGAAGAACAATAAGAAATGCCTTTTTGCAATTGGAATTTTATTTTTAGCGCGCAGTTACACCTGTTCCTGTGCTCGGTGTACGCGCCAATGTGCACGGAAAAGGTTACCTCGCCGATCGGCCCGTGTCGAGGCCTGTGCGAGCAAGTTCGCGCCCGGTGCTATCCCGTTCTTCAGGGATTTGGCTTTCCTTGGCCGGCGGCCTTGAACTGTTCGAAATTTCCACCGGAGAACAATCATCAGCACATGTGCATGGAGGGGCCCGGCGAGCCCGGACCGGTCAATCCGATACAGGTTAATAATTTCAATCACGATAATACCACAGCCAATCTACATAATAATAAAGTTCGCGTTGCTCGGGCGTTTCGCCGTTCCAGTAAATCATACCTCGTTAGAAGAGTCTTGAATTACAATTTTTAGTCTTATGAACGTACAACATGTGCTCGATTATTCGACTATGGAAATCAAATAGTACTATTTGATCGATGAAAATTCTCTAATTTTTGTGTCGTTTATGAAAGTAAATTTTTTAAATATAATCTCACGCTTCAAACCGAAGATATATAAAAATTCATGTAAATCTCGATGCCGATCTTGTACGTTTGATCGAAATGTTTCCATACGAAAAAAACTTAATTGTACATCAAATCAAAAGTACGAAATTCGATTAATAATTCGAAGATCACAATTTAGTTTGCTTCGACAATTTTAAGTCATTAGTTTTATTGTTATTACTTGATCCCGATAACGCGAGCGCAGCTTCGATAATCGAACTTCGATTATTTTGTATCCTTTCAGCCGGTCGGTTCTGGAAACGGACCTTGGGGTTGTTCTCTGTACGCCAAATCGGGCTTGTACATATTCCTGAATCGTTCGGGCAGATGCGCCGCGGCCTGCGACGCCGACATACTTTGGTCGCAGCGCGAAAAGCGTCTGACCGAAGCGTGGATCGGAGCTTTTGCTACTCTGTGTCTGATCTCGGTAGCCGCCGGGATTCTAACGCTTCTCAAACCGCAGAAACAACGAACCGTCATTTCCACCGGTGGTTAGTATCGCATTCCGCTCTTAAATTCCTTTGTTGCTAGATCTCGCTTTCCACTTATTTATTATTATTATTTACGATTTTTCACTTCGTTTGATCGATTTTTCAATGTGGTATGTTATTTTTCCACGCCGAAGTTTCCGTCGACGACAATAAATCGGCAATGGTAACGAGACTTTAATCGCCGATTTGTTACAGAAAGTGCGATCGCGTGTCTGGCCGTTTGCCACGCGGCTGTCGGTCTCGGTTACGTGATTCGTTTGGCAGCGGGAAAGCTCGCTGTCGCGTGCACGTCCGCGCTGCCTCTGCATCCGCAGGATCAGGTGGTGATCGCGCAGCAACAACAACAGTATCTCACACAGGATGGTCTCGCGAATCCTTACTGCGCCGTCGTGTTCCTTCTTCTATACTACTTCGGTAACGCCGCCAGCGTATGGTGAGTGTTGTTCTTTGTTGTACTTTATTTATTCAATGATGTTTATCTGTATTGATTGAAAAAGCACAGCTTATCTACAGAAATATGTTTCGTGAAAGTCGAAATTAGTCGGATAATATTTCGGCTGGGCCATCACGTTGAAAGTTTTTTAAATGGGGACTTTCAATTTAAAAAAAATCATACATTTCAATCATGAAACAATTCTATTTTCTTGAATCTACAACTGGAGGAATGATTTTAACGCTGAATTAAATACGGCGCTTGATGAACAGCGGGATTTCAGATTTTTTAATAATTAGAATTGTGGACTCAGAAAAACCAAACCAAACTTAGCCTGCGAATTTTCGCGGTCGCGAAACTAGTTTTATCGGAGAAAGTTGCATGAATCTCGCTGAGCAGGTACTTAATTCAATTTATAGGTTTAGTTTTCCAAGTTCTCCAAAAAAAGAGAACGATTCCAAAGACTTCTGCAGAGCATTAAAATTATTCAGTATCATTTTCTATTCCGCTACATACATTATGTTGTTCTATGAATTTTTCTTCGATACGAATCGATCGAAAAACATTTAACGACGTATAAAAAATCGTGCGTCATATTCAATACGTTTTTAAACGAAATTCGTGTTTTTCTTTTCAAAAACTCAAAATATCCCCAATCCGCGACAATTTTAGACCGAAGCAACGAACAGCTCTGTACTGCTGTATCGTTTCTTATTTGAAGCCTTCTCACTCATCCGTGTTCTTTCCGTCTCACGCGAATCATTGGAAAATTAAACAACGAAACACCGAAGACAACATAGCAAAAATGGCTGAGAGGTTTTCTTAGTAACAATTATGGTTGGAAAATTATCTACCGATTCCGATGATTTTTCCTTGAATCATCGGCATCCTCGTTTGGTATTCTTCTTCCTCGAGGCCGAGCAGTTAAAATAAATAAATAAATATGTATTGTTGCACGGTAAGAAATGCGCCGTGTTGCATTTTCGCGAGTCCGCGGTCATCGAAATGCCTGAAGAGATAAGAAGGATCTTGAAGTTGAGCAGGCAGGAGGGCGGGAGGGAGGAAGGGACAGTAGGGGGGAGGGGGGATAACAATCTGGCAACAGTGTTGCGTGGTTTCCCTCGTGCCGCTAACGAGCCTCCGACTCCCATCTCGCGAAGGCGAGGAGGCCGAGGACGAGGAGGGCCCCAGGACCCCATCCCCGGCTTTATGTTGAAAGGCTCATCTCGGCCGTCTTTCCACGTAACGGGTAGACCGACAAAAAATAACTCGAAACAATAAACTACCTCTTCATTTGCATCTATAAATTTAATAAAATGAAAAAAGGGTCGCATGTAAAACATTAATTGAGTTTTAAAAAAATACCCGGTTTAAGTATTCTAATCTGAGTGTTTCCGACCCAACCGTTCTGAAAATTAAATCACGAAACTTCACCGACTTTCCGTGACTCGGTAATTGAAATGACCTTTTTTTTTGTTCGTTAGCTCCGAATAACGTGGAGATTGATAGATGTTTATAGGGATCGCCATCGTTGTAAACGTTCAAACGGAGCCGAGATCGACGAAGGAAACGGAACACCCGTTGGATGAAAATACACCGAGCGTCGTGGAGAGAGCGAGAGAAGGGACGAAAGAGAGGAGCCTTGTTGCTCGGTAGATATGCATGGAGTCAATGGCATTCCATCTCGGGGAAGCGCGATAGCGAGAGAGCGAGAAGGAGAGGCGAGTGGCGCGAGAGAGAAACGAAGAGAGCGAGAAGATATCGAGGCGAACGAAACGAGGAGAATGAGAAAGCCTGTATAAGCCTAGCGCCAAGGTAGAGGCGAACGATGGGAAGTGAGAGCGAGCGAGATTATAGTCGGTTTCGAGGTGCCAGTGCAGGACGACTTAAACGAGTTCCAAGGAGAGCAGAAAGCGGAGTCTCCTCCACCGGCGGGGGCTTGGTTATACTCGTATATTATTCACGTTTGAAATTATTTCAACAAATAGTAAAACGAGCGCGTGTTTTTTTTTTCTTTTTTTTTCCGAAGCTTCCGACGCATATCGATAGGGCTTCGGGGACGAGCGAGGCAAGGCGGAGCGAGGCTAAATCGAGGATAATAAATAAAGCTCGTGGATAGTGTTCGAAAAGCGAGATCGCCGAACCGATGAAAAAGGCTTCGCGCAAAGAAACGCCTGAGCTAAGAGCTCTTCGATCGATTGTAATTCGAATTTCTTTCGTTCGACCCGTTTTATTACGAGGATGGCAAATTTTCGGGACAATTTGAAAAATCTCTAAATCTTCCAGAATTTCGAAAGAGTCAGGGAATTCAGTGACGTCGGAGGATTGAATATTCGTCAGAAAAAAATCGTATGGAATGGAGAAAGAAAATTTTGATAGCCTTTTAATGCTATTCTCGTAATCGATGAGTATTAAAAATTGTCGCATGAATTGTCTCCGGAAGAATAACTTTTTTTTCCGCGAAAATAGGAAATATTGATAAACAAATAGTTTTCGTAAAATAGCGTCGTTTTTATGAACTCCGTCATTCATATGCGCGACGCATACGAAACGCAGAAGCATGCATAAAACGCTCGGGCGCACAGTAGTCGCAAAAAAGTAGGGCAAACGTCGAGCGTTCGCTGTGAATCAGTCGGCACTTGTTACGAGTTTTCGTAGTAGCGCAATCGTTGTGCGGTACGACATTAGGGAACCGCGCAACGACAAGATCGAAACAAGGCGACTCGAGGCCGTTTCGAAAGTCTCCCCGATGATCGTCACTCTCGTTAAGAGACTCGCCTTTTTCGGTGAAACGTCGAGGCACCCGGTGTTAATCGTGAGGAATATAAACGAGCACAAGCGTACGTTGCTTCTCTGCCCTTTTATCTCTCGACGCGCGCCTTCGCCAATTTCAAATCTATTTCTATCGTCGAATCGAGAAATCGGATGATTCATCGAAAATTTCATTACCATTTTCTCGATCCACGTTAAACGCAAATTCGAAAAAAAAAATATTAATTTATCTTTAAAAAAAAAAATAATGTATAATATTCCGTCGGGTTCAAGGTTTCGGTAATGATGCCTCGGTGCCCTGTAGTTTTCAGTCTATTCGTATTTTTCTCTTTCTCATTCCTCCTTTTGTTCCCTTTTTCTTTTCTTCTCGTTTCTCTGGCTGCCCCTTTTGGGAGAGAGAAAGAAAGAATGGGTTAGACGCGAGCAGTGTCTGCCCCGTGAAAGTCTCAGCCTCACGAGAGGCTCCTCTCTCGTTCGTCGAGAGGGAGGATTAAAGTGAGAAAAAAAGAATTCATGTCGAGGAAGAATATCGTGGAATGAAGGAAAGAAGTGGGGTAATGACGAGAAGAAACTTCTTTTTTTGTTAACGAACAAGCCTCGCGATGAGCAGACAAAATACATGTTTTCTCTACCGGCGAAGGTATACAAATCCGATGTGAAACAGTATTATATACGATTTCGACGATCATTTTCACGATGAAGGATACTCGTACAGTACTCGACTACGCACCACAAGTTATTGAACTTTTTACAAGGCGATTGAGTCGGCATTCTTGTCATTTGAAAGTATCGAATTGCAGAATTTTTTTATCTTAAATCAGCTCAATTGCACCAGACCCACGTGCGCTCTCGTTTCAACTCAAGTTCACCCTCGTTCGCACGAATTTCTCGCGTACAGCATCCAGAAACTAAAGGAATCGTGTTTACTCGATTGCCTCGACGGTCCCGTATGAAAAATCTTGCGAAAACAGACCCCTTTTTTTCATCTGACGATAAGCAAGCATGGAATAAGCGTACCGATTAGAGCGCGAGACTGGCGAAGCCGGCGAGTTTGGACACCCGAGCCAATCGACTCGACGGTTCAATCACCGTTGCTTCGTTCTGCGTTGCCTCGCTAGCGGTATATAACGAGCTTCGATTATCGCGTATATGACTTGTAAGATACCGCAAAAGCTGTGGACCGAAAAATTTTCTTTCTCGAGTCCCGGAATACGAGAGTGCGGATGAAGAAGGTGTATCGGGGATTGGGTGGTCGGTGTAGTTGGAGGGCCGGGAGAAAGGACGGGGGTTTCTTCTCATTTCGTTCGTATCCCGAGTGGTGGTTGAGTCAGTTCCCGCGGGGGTATAAGCGCTAAGAGAGCACGAAAAGACTCGGCGGCCGCGTTGGGCCCGGTTGTCGTGGATGCCTTCGAAACGCGCGTTGCGCGCCTCTCTCCGTTTCTCTCTCCTGGTTATCTGCTCCGCTGTCCGAAAGGAACGCGCGCGCGAACGCACGCTCTCTCTTCGCACGAGTGCGAGAAGAAAAGGGACGAGAAGGAAGACTGGGTGCGCGCATAACGACTCGCTAACTAACAAAACAAACACGAAAAGTACGTAGTACCCCTCGCTCATCTCATCTCGCTGATTATATACCCCGGAGCGAAGCCCGACTCCTTCGTATCTCGGCGTTTCTCTTCCACCGCTGCGCGCAGGGGGAGCTCGTTCGTCCCTGCGTGTTCGCGCGGGAGGGGAAGAAGGTCTTCGGCGGGAGGGGGAGGGGATTGGCTAGTTGCTCAGGCCGACGTCGTGTCCGACGGCTCGTTCTTCTTCTTCTTGTGCCCTCCTTCACCGCGCCTCTTTATGCGCTCAGCTTCATCATATTATTCTTCCCTTTGCGCGCTCTAACTATGGCTCCGGCAACTTTTGCCTGGTGGCGTCCGATCGCTGATCGGCGTCGAATAACGAGAGAGTTGATAATAAAAAACAAGTAAACTCTATAAGAATTATAACGACGAAAATAAATACGACGAAAGGTAGCCTCCGAATGAACTTTATAGTCAATAAATTCGTAGTTCTATTTCGCTCTCCCTTCAAGAAATCGTCGTGGTTGAAATATTTCGTCGCGAAATATTTATTTCGTGTTCGACTATAAATATTGCAAATTTTTATCAAAAATATGCGATAAGCAAATGTCGTTTGCGCCCTTTTATGTGATCTTTAAACATTTTTTTGTGACTTCATTTTGACTTCATCATGAACGTAATAGCGTCCAGATTTGTGGGCTCTCGATGCCCTTTGAATATCAACATAACGTGTCGGACTACGTTGGTCCATTTTTGTTATTTTTCTTTTTCTCTCGTTCTCGTTATTTCGACTGGTTTTATATATTCGTTGCCCCGTTTGGCATACGGGTCGTTTAATCGGTTCCGTATAAAGCCACAATCTCTCGAAGGATCTATCGGCGCCGGGCGAGGGTAACATTTCGATTTTTCTCACGGGAAAAGAAACCGCGTTATATTTGTTTTGCGCTGGGGTATTCACGTTGCACGATCGAGAGATGTTATCCGAGGCGAGCGCGAGCCCGGGTCTCCTGCGCGAGAGTAGGAAGCGCCCGGGGAGAAGCGAGAAGGAAAGAAGTTTCATCAAGCATCTCGCTTGGCCTCAACCGAACCCGTAGGAGGTCCCCACGGCCCCGAACCTCGTAAAACACGAGGCAATTTTCATAGTGGGTAACAACGCACTCTCTCGGTCGAGCGTACCGTCACTTCTCCTCGGTATTTTCTTATTTCGTTTTTTCTTTTCTCTCGTCATTTTTTTTCTTTTTGTTTCTCTCGCTCTCCCCTTCGCGTACAATCAATTATTATGTAAAGCCGCGCATACGCTGAGCGTACAACATAAAACGCACACGCATTAAACGCGTCGAGGGATGCGTGAACGCAGTGCGAGGGGAGAGGAAACGCAGCAGCCAGCAGCTCCTCGTACGTATCGCGGTCGTTATAAATTCAGTACCCTTGGCAGTCAAACTGCATCGCTATGAAATTCCACCGCGGTACATAACTCGTTAACCGTTCGAAGCTCGAATGTTTCGAGATGCGTGGAGACGGGCCACGATTCACGAGAGGTTGTTTTTTTTTCTTCTTTTTCACTTTACTTTTAAGGACGTTCGGGGAGCTGCTTCACCGAAGCGTATTTGCGTATCCCGAATAAATAATATCAAGCCATTCTGACAAACATTTTTATGTACCGTTTTATCGACGCTACTTACGATGGAGTAAAAATCGAATTTTCACGCCACGCTTTAAGCGTCAAGATATAAGTTTGCATGGGATTTTTTAGTTTCCTTATCTTAATTTATTAATTTATTAATTCATTAATTTATTAATTTATTAATTTATTAATTTATTAATTTCCCTGCTATTCGGACCGTTTATCGGAGGTCTTCGTATAAATATTGGGAAACCTCGTGAGCCCTGTGCTGCATCATTTGCGTGTTTGCAAAGGAAATCCGGAGCAATAAAGAGAAACGTGTAAGACAGAGCCGAGCAGCCACGCATGTGGGCAGCAAACGTCGCCGGACCCCGGTTTCGTTACGCTTCGTCGCGAAGTTAACAAATTCGGTGAAGCGATTCGGAGTGAAAAAGCTCCCCTCGGATCGTCGCTTTGCTTCACTCCGCGTTCTATCGAGAATTAAAGGGGGAGCAGCATACGGAACTCATCGGCGCAATTGGGTTTAAATAAAGCAATTTCTTCCACGAAATATTGCATGTTAATAAAGAATTCACCACTCAAAAATTGATTAACCTTTTCTTTTTTATTAGATTTTGTGTTACATTCTTTCATGGATAAAATCAATGTTATTTGGTCGGAAAACATTTCTTCTTTTCAAACAAAAGACTGATTATTATCCTGATATTTTTTAATATGACAATCTGAAAGATTCTTGTAGGAAATTGAACTGTTCGTTTGAAACTTAAAATGCAATGTACGACAAACATTATTAACTTTATTTAAACACAGTCTCTTATTTTTGTTTTTTGTTTTTCAATTTTTTAATATAGTTTTCTCAATCTGTTATATTAGTTCGTTATTTATTTAGTCTAATTTCTATGGTTCATTTTACTAATTTTTCAATTTAGACTCTCAGTTATCCTATCTTATGCATTCATAATTCTGGGAACTTTTGTAAGTCCGTCAGACTCTATTATCGATCTCCCCGGACTGTTGCACATGAAGTTGAGGGAGAGAGTTTCTTTTTATATTTTTTTAATAATATCATGAGATATCGGCGATCTATATACGTAGCATGCAGTTTATAGGCATCCGTGAAGATCCCGACGGAAGGAACGCTCGAACCCTGCTATTACCACAGTGTGTAGACAGGGGCGCGTTCGCCATTTATCATTCAGTTCCAAGAGGCCGACGAAGGGAAACCCGCATCCATCATTGCGCCCCTCCTCCGGCCGAAACGAGCTAAAAAATTATGAATACGAAACATCGAAAGTTCAGTCTACAAACTTATTTGAAAACTCGAATACAACTGCGCTGCCCTAGAATAATTCGGTGCGATGTTGAACGTTGATCATTCAATTTGAATATTTGTTTTGCCGTTGCAGGTGGGTCGTATTGTCCGCTTGGTGGTGCATTGTCGCACGAAAATGGACACGGGCGGCGGGCAATCCAACGAAGGAGGACGGTTTTGGTCTTCAACAAGGCTTCTCCACCGTCGGTGCCGTTGCCGCTTGGGGCTTTCCGGCCGCTCACACGATCGCCGTTCTCGTTACGAGAGACGTCGACGCCGATGAACTCACCGGTAAGAAAATACAAACAGCAATTGCCATTTGTTAACAGGAATACGAGTTACGGCATTATTAAAAATGTGCCGACTTGCGGATGGGGTTGATAAAAAGTCTACCGTGATATGGATCTTTTTTCCCTCCGATCTATTAGTTATTAAAAATTATGCCGATCAATCTAGAACTTCGTGTTGGACTAATTGAAATTTTCTTAATATGCGAACGACGAAAGCTTCAAACGACGTTAAAAAGAATATGCAAAAGCGATGTATAATAATTAGCATCATTTTTATTGCTCAATTTCGTTCCGAACAATCACGAACAATTCTCGTTAAATTTGTTTGGTAATTTCGACATACTTTGCTGTTTTATTCCCTTGTCCATTTTGAACTGACTATCTTTTATGCAACTTTTAAAAAAAGCTCGTAATTCAATTAAACATTTTTTTTCTGAATGGAACCCAAAGTCTTGATGAATCAAAAGAATACGAGGAAAAGCGTCGAATATTTGGACGTTTGGAAATTGATTCGTAACATTAAAAAAACGTGCTGTCCCTCCTATCGCGAGGATTATGGTGTGCCAGGTACACGTAGATTGTCGATGCGTGGTTAGGGTACGTGCGATTAGATAACTCGCGTGTCGCATCGGCGTCGCTTTCGTTAGACCGAGAGTTTAGCCGTCACCGGGGGCGACAACTCGCTATCGATGAAACTCCGCATAGGGCGATACCGATAATGCAATTAATCTCAAAGTCCACCGACTACCGGTTTGTCGATACGAAAGTGAAAAATATATACTATATCATCGTCAATCCAAATAAACCTTTTGCAAAACCGTGATTGGGTACAGAAAGGACATAAAGTATTGGAATCTTAATGGAATAAAAATGTGAGAAAAATCACGCATGTAGGAAAGGTGCTGAAAATATTGATTTTTCATAATAATGGTTTCAAACTGTTATTAATAACTTAATAAAGAATAAAAATTACTAACCAGATTACCCGGCAAACTTTTTTTTTTCATAGAATCAATTTTTTTATTTTTCTCAGTAGGCATGCATTTTTTTAAAGCGCTGTCTAACTATTATAATGGCGTTTATTCAGACAAAATGAACGAACGAAAACATAATTGCAAAGAAGTATATACAATTTTGAAAAAATGTATACGTATTCAGAATAATAAACAAATCTTTTTCTTAAAAAAAAAGTTAGGTTGCCGGCTCATTTATTGAACAATTATTTTTTCCATCAATTTGTTAATAACATTTTCATATTATTATTGTGCAAAAGCAATCGTCTCAGCACCTTCTGTATGCCTGATTTTTTTCAGATTTTTATCCCATCGAGAAGTGTTCGAAATTCTCGTTTGAATCCCACGTTTGGCCGGACTGTACCGGACCTGCGACCTTAATGAGCGCGAATCTCGCGACAACAAACATGAGAGCGTTCCAATCGAGAATCATTAAGAGTCATTAATCGCGGACGATTCGCTCCGAATGGGTGAAAAGTGCGTCAAGGTTGTGAACCACTTGTGTGATATCGTATGGGACAGGAGAGCGGAAAGATAAAAGTAACAATGGTGATGTCGAGCGCGCGGTGCGACCATAACGACCGGCCTGCGGGTCCCGAGCAGCATCTGCAGATCCACACGTACGCGTCTCCACTATATCATATAATAGGGTACCTACTACTGGCTACCCTTCTTGGTAAATCCTTCGTTGCTTAACCCCCCTCCCCCTGTATATGTATTCAGATATATAGTAAGTATGTTGTGGTATTCCGGTTCGCGAGAGGCTCGTATATAACCCGAAGCGATTCAGGTTTCCTCGATGCCCCTTTCCGACTCTCTTTCTAGGGGTCCCTCTTATTCTTCGTTCGAGCTCCTAACCAGACTACTTTATGCTAATGCTTCTCTTCCTATCTTTCGTCTTTTTACCCTTGTTTCCTTCTCTTCTTCTTTGTCTTCTCTGCCTCCGTCTCTGCGCGGCCACGAAATCTCGCATTTCTATCGCCTTCACGATTCCATCGTTGTTCTAGCAATACCTCGGCATTATGCAGGAGAGAGTGGACGAATAGTGGCCAGGCAGATCAAAAAGAATTAAACGATGATACCAAGATAAATCTGTAATTATCTTTTGTTGCTTAGGTCAAAAAGAAACGATTTCGACTAACACCATCGTCTCAGCTAGTCTGAAAAAATTAAAAACCACTTGTAGTTTTTGTCTGTTTTTTTATCTAAAAATTGCCGGACTTTGAGATTATTTTACATATTTTTGGGTATTTTTCCAGATGGATCTCATCAATTTTTAGAGTAATTATAAGATTATTACTTTGAATTAGTTAAGTCGACGGTTCGTTATTATGGTTTGATATTTAAAAAAAGTATTGCCCGGGTACTATCGGCCAAATAGACTTTTCTATTTGTTAATAATAAATCGACATTAACTAATTGAGACAATCGATTCTCTATCCTTATTAATTCTGAACAGCCACTGTCGGTCTCGTTAGAGAAACACTTGAGTATAACTTAAGCTTGTGGCTTGTTAGCCGAATATCGTCGCGAATGAATTGGGCAAATCTTGGAATTCTTTGGGGTCCGAAGTTTCCACCGAGACGGCAGGCTCCTTTCTCGTCGCCGTCCCTTAGAACGTGCGCTTCCACGGGAGCCGGTGGCGACGCACCGAATCGTCTAAAACAACAAAAAAAACACACACACACAGACAATAAAAGAACAATGGGGCTGGAATTTGCATAGCAGAAACGGGCATAGTTACGCCAACCCGTTCGGAGACAAAATTCCGCGTAACAAAAGGAGATTACAATCAAAGCTTATAACACGAGATAAAATTCGTCGCGTCTTCCTCGCTTCGCCGTCTGATTAAGGAGACTTAGTCGCCTAAAGAAACAGAAAACAATTTTTTTTTTCGTATTCATTACTGTACATAAGAATTGCATTTCGCACTCAAAAAAATGCACGTTTAAAACTATCACCCTGAATTTTTACAAAGCTGAAGCTTACAGAAGAATTCTCCGCACTCGTCTCGTGATAAATTGTCCAACGAAGAAAATGAGACGGCATAAGCGAAGATTATCATTTCATTGGGTCGGAAACCTGTGAAAAAAGTTTGACCGTGTTGGCGTCAGGAAAAAGGCACTGTAGGGTTACAAAAAAATGCGGGGTCATATTTTTTCAGTGTGGAATGAAATTTTTATGTACAATTATAAATAGAAAAAAAAATTATTTTCTATTTTTTAGGCGACTCAGTCCCTTTAATACAAATCGATCAGAAGAGAATATTTCATTCCAAATTAAACACCAGAATTCCCCGTGGCGTTCCCGAGCTCCCCGAGGTTCGGGACGTCGGTACATCTTTCACGTGTGTTTCTGAATTCTCGGCTATCTTTCTATCTTCGGGCCCGCCGAAATCGCGGATGCCGCGTGGTCGGGAAGGGTCGAACGAGAGTAGCGATACACGAGCGGCGAGCGCGCGGGCCCGCAAAAGCCAGAAGCCGCCGAGGAGAAACAGTCGACGCTGACAAGCTGCAGAGCGGGTCCTACGGTATTTGCATTGAATGATCTCGCTTCGTCCGCGGCAACGATGGGCCCTTTAGCCTGGGACCGCGTTCGACCGCCAACTGGTGGTACTCATCCACGAATCCGTTTTCTCTCCTCGATTCGTCGTTATTCAACCATATTTTTTTAGCCTCTTTCGATTATCCTGGCGGTTCAAAAAAAAGATGTGATTTTATTAAATTTCACTTCGTTTCATACGGTAATTTCTTACCGTTATTCTCTCGCAACAATATATCGGCAGCTTATCGAAAGGGCCCTTATTTTTGCACTTTGACTGAAAACATAAATATATTCGATAATTCAAAATTTACTTCCAGACATTTCGTCTTGACCAATATAATGTTTGAAAATTAAATATAGATATGCAAATATATTTTATACCGTGCATATTCAGTACTTGTTTATAAATCACAATAATATTTTATACCTTAATTAATATTTTATGTATCTATTTTGCAATCTCATTGGTGATTTTTTTTCTCGTTGAAATTCTGTAAGTTTCATTGCGACGCGAAGCACGAATTTCGCATCTTTTTTTTCTTGCATTTGATTATTGTTTATTTCGATATTGTTGTAACAGCGAATTGAGTTATTGATATTCAACGGTCGTTGCCCCGTGGCCAACGCGTCGAATTAAAAGATTGTCGGCATTTCTCGGAGTGTCAAACGAGAAAGCCAAAGAGACAGAGAGACGAGTCGGTTGGATCCGAGAAAAGAGGCAGGAAAGAGAAGAGAGATGAAAGAGAAGAATGTTTCGCGTGCTACAAATACTGAGGATAGTCGTGGGGGGCCAGCAAGTTTTTGTCACAGGAATGACGTCGAGCGCGGGGGACTTTGAGGGATCCGCAAGTGTCGCGTGAGGTAGGACGCGTAATGCTCCAACTTCTCGTTCATTTTGCTTCTCTTTTTTTGTTTTGTAAGTCACTGGACCTCTGACGAACGCATCGAATGTGAAAAAAGATTTATTCACCGGTTTCTTTACATTATTATTTTTTGCGCCATAAGTGATGGCAAAAAGAATTTTCTATCGGAATAATTCGATTATTGAGATAAAAAGATTTTGCTTCCTTTAAGCTGTAATTCATTGAACGTTTTCCGTTCTACTGATTTAGAGCTAAGTTCCATGATATTTTTTTCTTCCGCGTTTTATCGCCCTTCCGTATGCGACCGTAGCGAACTTATTCTCACTGCAATTTTGTCGAAGGCCTTGGGAAACTATGAAAAACCTGTGTCGAAGGAGCCGGCGACTTCCGTGAGTCGCTGGTGTTAATGTGAGTAAACTCGAGCACGAACACCAGGGGACTTACAGAGCGCACCTTGTTTCCAGTGATAGATGCACCATCCAGTGCACAACTAAGTGGTAGCCAATCCAAGCGATGAGAACCGCTTGGGAGCCATCGAAGCCGCGCACCGACCGCGCACCTATCCCTGTAAGGAAGTTTTGGCCCTTTATTCAAGGTGGTATTCGACACACCAGATTCGCAGATGACGCGAAGAATAAAATTCCACCGGTACTCCGTCGGGGATCCGACCCGGGTCGGCTGCGTGCGAAGCCGAGTCTTAACTACCGAGCCACTTGCATTAACGAAATATATTCGCCAAATCAATAATGCTTTGGATTTTTTACTTCCTGCCACCAAAAAATCTAGGATAAGAATTCTCTACACAAATTCAGTGGTATAAAAAAGTTTCGGCTGACTTTGCATTCACAAACTCCAACGATTCTCGCAAAAAATTAACGTGATATTTGTATTTATCGTTGCAGGAAGTTGCTTCGTGGGTCATCAGAGTACGAGATCCTTGTTGCTTCTGGTGCTAGGGCCGCAATTGGTCTATCTGGCGATCGGTGTGACGTTTCTCTTGGTCGGTATGGCGTCGCTGTTGATGCCCCGAGCCTCGGTGACGCCGAGTCCCGCCGTCAACAGTCTTCACTCGAATCCACTGGTCAGACACCGAGACACGACGAAATCGCCCGCCGAGATTTACAAGAGGCAAAAATTCTTGCTCACGAGGATCGGTATATTCTCGTGTTTCTACACGATCGTCATGATATGCCTTACTTGCACGATATTCTACGAATGGTGGGGTCGCGATTCGTGGCTGAGAGCGCCGGAACCGTCGTCGTCGCCGCGGGCCCCGTCGAAGCCGATTCTTCTGTTCTTCGTCATGAGATTCGTGATATCCCTCGGCGGCGGCACCGTCGCAGCCGCGTGGATATGGTGGCCGAACGTCACGAGCCTCTGGAGGAAATTGTCGACTTGCAAACAACCGCCGCACAAGTGTCATCCGAATGGACTTCCGGTCGTTCACTGCTACACGAGCGGCGGCTCGACGAATCCGGCGAGTCATCACAATCAGATTCATCACTTGAGCCATTTCGCCTCGTCCCAACAGCAGCATCTCCTTCAACAACAGCCAATCGTGAAAAATTCACAGATACCTCACGCCCGCAGTGGTACGCACAAGAAGCATCGAAAGCACAGAAAACAATATCACAGCGGAAGCGAAACTCAAGTCTGACGAATACGCGTTTCTCTGGCGCTGAGAAATATCGTTAAATTGCTTTTTTTATATGTGAATCAAAAACTTAGTATTGAAGATCATGAGAAAAGGCGCACGATTTCGAGAAGTTAAGACTATCGATTATTTATTTTACTTTCTTTCAATACGTTCCATCTCTCGTTTGTAAATATAATCGTAGGGGCGAATCGTGGGATGTAGGAAAATAGAGCTTCTTCGGGGACTGAGGAGGAAAGCAATTAACGAGTGAGAAATGTACGCTATCGACGCGAACGACTTGCGAATTCTTCCGAGAAATTCAAGTTTTTTATTCAATCTTTCTTAAGGCTGTAAATAACTCGCTGTGTCGGATAATAAAAGTCGAAAAATAAGGCCGTTTTGTACCAGAGAATTCGGGACGTCCGCGCCTCTCTGAAAGAGAGCGCGCTGAAAAGACCGAACGAATGTCCTTTACTATAATTTACTAAAAGTACAATTATCATAGTTGTAACTTCGATATTTTATACCGGTATACGAATTTTTGTCGCTTCAATAAACGACTGATAATTGTATTATTTATACTATGTTGTTGAATTACTTTCAGCCTACATTTGTCCAGTGGTACTGAAAATGTTCTCGAATTTTAATCGTCCTGGGAAAGTCCTTAAATTTTTTCGGGCCACACTTTTGATCTTCGTCCCGTTTACCAACACTGGTTGATCGAGGTTTTTTTTTGTATAAACAATAAAGATAGAGATTAGAAAAAACCAGTTGCGCGTTGGACAATCCGCGAAGACGTATCGAGTAACGCACGCGGAAGCCCCACTCGAAAGGTGTTGAATTGCATTCTCTCATTTGCGCGGTTTTGCATAGAGGAGAGAGATGTCGGACGCGGTGCAATGGTGAGAGCGCGAGAACAACGCAAACCCTCCGTCGGCTATCGGATCCAGGTGTAATTCTATAGAACCCGAGGCACCTCGAAGAAAGAACACAATGGACCCGGCAACATTCCTGGCGCGAGTGCTTGAATAGAAAAAAAATAAGAAAAAATGAAATCGCGAACCGAACTTTTTTTAGCACAATATGCGCGCAAGAATTTTTCCATCTTCTCGTAGCCCGCCTTCGTCTCTCGCTCGTTTCCGCACGATGTGTTCCACTCGTCGAATAATTTGACAAATATTCGTTGAATGAAACGGTAAAAATAATTATTATAATTAATAAATAAATAATTCAGTGCGCCGTTGTGAAACAATGGATATTGACTTGTTCCATCAAGTCGCTAATGGTTTTTTGGCTCTTCAGCCGTTTCGATGATTTCGACGATCTTCGGTGTCTTGTCGGGCGCCAACGAAATTTTGAATAATGCGTTCATTTTCATCAGTTTACGCTCAGCGGTCCGAAAGCCCTGCGAAAATGAGTTCGAATCAGTTTCGACAGAGAGGAAGAGAGCTCAAGTATAATTCAGATCAACGATTTCGCGTTTGCTGTACCTCTCTCAATTCCTTTTCTATCTCCGGATTGGTTTTCTTCAGTTTCTTTTTCTGCGAAAATTCGGCTACGGTGAAGCCCAAAAGCCTCTCGAGAATCTAAAAAAAATTGGCAGACGGTTGTGAAATTAGAAGAAAACGAAGAACGAGAAGATTTGAATTTTATAACAGTTTACCTCTGAGGAAAAATCGACGTTTACAACTCCCGTGGGATCGGTTATCGCCGCGCTCAGCACCCAGCACTGACCGCTCTTCGTCAATTTATCCATAGTCGTTATTCTGGCCTTGACCGTTTTGAAACCGACTGCCTTGCTCGTACCGTTCACGCTCAAAATATCGGAAATACTGTCGACGCGATCGGCGTTGGACTTCGCGATGATCGAGGAATCGTCTTTTCTCAAGAAATCCGTAATTTTTCTGTTCACCTTGTCGAGCTTCGGCGTCATTTTCGTGCAACGCACTTTGCCCGCGGGTTGATTCGGGATCGGCGAAGACAATACCGATGCGCTTCTCTTGCCTCCCGTCTCTACAGGCTTTTTTGTTTCCGATTTGGTCGACGGAACGGTCGCAACTTTGGGCGCTCGTTTCGTCGCCGTATTCTCGGAATTTTCCGTTCTATCGATATCCAATCGGGAATCAACGGTGGACGAATTGCGAATACCGTTGCTCTCGAAGCTTGATTGTCGATTTAATTCTCGATAGGGCTCGGGGCGTGCGTTCTCGACTATCGGAATCCGTTCCTCTCTCGTACTTCTCGAGTTCGACGTCGAATCTTGAGGAAGGGCAACGGCATCGATGTCCAACATTGCGATATCGTCCAATTCTTCGACAAACGAGCTTTTCGGAGTAATTGCGGTTGATCTCGGTTTCACAACTTTTTTCGAGCGGGTAGTTGTTGGCTCGTCCATGAATCTCGAAGGATCATCGTCGTCGAGAATTTCGCTATCTCGCGGCGATGCGAATCGTTTCGTCTTTTTCGAACTCGCGCCGGAAACGCTCGTCGATTTTGCGTCTACGCTCGGGAGCGTCGCGCTCTCGAATATCCCGTCGTCGATCATATCGAATAAAAGATCGGATTCGGTTCTCTGATCGAAGGGAACGGAAGGAGTCTCGGCAACTTCTCGTCGAGTTTCGATAGCGCGACTCGCAGGCTCGACGGGCGGAGGATTCGCGTCGATCCCTTCGTCGCGTCGCGATACGGCCGACGCTTTCTCCTGGCTCTGCGTCTCGATGAGCGCGACTTCCTCCATGTCGATGTCGAAATCGTCGTCGAAGAGCGCGTCCTCCGGTTCCCTCGTTTGTATCGCATCGCTGTAGGGCTCGGGATTCTCCGGGAGATTTCTGTCGACATTTATCGCAACAACGCGCGACGAATTAACGACGAAGTTCGATTATATTTGCTCATTTTTCTTTTTTCAATTGGCGTTTTCACAAACCTTTCCAAAAAAATGTTAAATGCGGAAACAGCAACGAACGACAAATTGTCAATAACCAAATATTCATAAATTCTAAATCTCTGCGCGCTTCGGCCAAGCTTGAATACACGTGGACGATTACTCGGATGAAAGAGAAGTTGTAAAAAATAAAAACAGCAATAATTCGAAAAAGGATAAAAATCGAATTTTTATTTCAGCGCGTTGTTTGAATTCAATAATATAGTTTCTCTAAAACTAAAGAATCTTTAAATATTCATAAATTTCTTTTAAATTCAAATATTTAAATCTCTTTAAATATCCACAATCTCTACGTCGATTCCGTCAAATCGATACTCAATGGACTCAAATTTGAAATTCTTTCGTGAATAAGATTATTCAATATTTCCCAACATTTCGAAAATGTTGATATCGAAATCTCGGTAGAACAAACGTTTATCCGAGAAAAGAAAGCTTTCTACGAGAAAAAAATAAATGAAAAAAAAACAAACGTACAAAGCTCTGGCAAGAACGTTTTCCAGGGCGTTGGGGACGAGTAAATTTTCGACTTCGCCCCCGATCTCCGTTACGTTGTTTTCGTCCAGAAGTATTATTCCTCGTCTGCACGTCACCGGACCTTTGATCATTAGCTTGTATCCGGGAAGCAGGTTGGACTGAAATTTTCCGCACAAATCACAATTGTCCCCTATTCGGCAAACTCGCTCGATTTATCCTGTATCTCTCGTTTCTCTACCCGTTTACCCCTCGTTTCTTACATGAAGAAATCGTATGGGACGATACTCAATGGCCGTGACGTTTTGAGCGCCGTCCGTTAAGTGAAGATGAAGCATTCTCTTTTTCTTCGGTTCCCAAACTTGCGTTCTCTCCGACTCGGTTACTTCTATGTTGTCATTGGATACGTTGCGAATCTTTTCCAACTGCTTGTACTTCGATTCCGATATATCGTAGACTTTCTCCATCTGATCAAAAGAAAAATTAATAAATATTGACCAATAAAAAGAAAGCAATCATTTTTTGGCAATTGCTTAATTAATCGATAGCTTGGATGATTGGTTTGAAAAGCTGACAAATTAAATAACTGCATACAACAACGGTACTCGTTGCGTCGAACTTTGATTTCCGTTCCGCTACAATGGATACTTTGCTCACCTGAAGAATAAAGTGACCTTGAAGAGTGGTACATTTTTCCTGTGCGAGATTGCCAGGCAAGCAGGGGGTCTCGTTGCTTATCTCGCGCAAATCGCTCAATTGCCACTGAGATACAACAAAATCCAATACTTCTGTGTAATTAGGCTACAAAAAAAAAAAAAAACATAAAAAAAATGCTAAAAATGCTAAAAATGATATGTCCTTTAAATAGAAGTCGTTGTTAAGAAAATGTTTTCGTACGTTGTCGTGATCGCTCAAATAGTACTCGACGCAATCACTCAACCACGTATCGTTCGTAGCGTAAAATTTCGACTTTAATATCGCCTTCACTTTTCTCAGTATATTCTCATCCATTTTCTTCGAACGGTGAGATTAACAACAATAAAATACGAAACAATACTTGACGAACCGACGAAACGGACGATTAATCGCGGGCACGAAGACTCGTCGAATAGCGCCGGTGTTTACGCGCCGGCCATGGTATTTGCACTGGCGTTTGCGATCAGCTGTGCCGGTGACTTTACTATAGTCAAGAATTTGCACGCGCGTTTCTGGGGGGACGCTGCCGACACCGCGTTTTCTACAGTGTCGACACTAGAGATCGCGCGATATTGGGGTAGATCATTAAAGACATCGTCGGTATTCTGCGCGAAATGGGTACTACGTATCTGTTTCGATATAAGTAACGAAAATCTCTTTATAGTATATACAAAAAGATTTCGCTGTCGCCGCCGTGTACAAGAATCGAGCCCCAAGAGCCGTGCTGGGCATGGGCGCACTGGAGAGCTCGGTTGACCTTGAGGGTCTGTGAGAATCCATGGCCGAAACATTCTAGCCCTCGCTTCGGCTTGAAATATTCCAAATCCCCGCTTTGGCTCGAAATATTCTAAATTCCACCCTGGCTGAAAATACTCCAAGCTCCCTTTTGACTCACAGTATTCAAAGTTCTTTCGAATAATATAATTATCATCCGATCGAAGCTTTTCTATCTTCAGTTTTAAGATTTGACTGAAAGATTCATAAGTTCTGAACTCTGTTAAGTGACAATAAGAAACTTTATTCTTATTCCTGTTTCGTCGGGACGTAACATTCTTTATTTATTCTTTACAAGTAAATGTCTTCTATCTTCTTATTAATTCATTAGTTTATTTATCGTATTTTGAATAATTAACAAATACATTATTTTTGGGTGGAAGAAAATGAAATTTTAACACATTGTTCGATTTTAAATGTGGTCAAGTATCTGGGCTCGATGTGTGGCGCGAGAAAAGAAAGCAAAAAGAAAGGTAAACGAAAAAAACGTATCGAGATAATTGAAACAAAAAAACATGGAATAAATCCCCGACAACGGTCATTGGTACTGCTTTGTCTTACTCACGAAAATAAATAAAAAAGTAAAATAGATGATTCATTGTATCTCGTACTTTTTCGCGATCGCAATGTTGGATTTTACTTATGCCTCACTGATCGCTGCGTTTTCGTATCTCAAAACATCGAACCTTGATCCTTCTTTTTCGCGCCGAAAAATCCTTCGAAGTTCATCGCTGTTGTTGATAATTAAATAATCGTATTATGAGATCGTGGTAACTGAGAAATTCAAGGTGATAGTGAATGATTCATGATTTACGTACCCGGAACAGGAGTTTTTTCTTGGGCAGGAGGACAATGACCTTGAATATTCGACTGGTCATCTGCGATCGTCGAGATGAACGATGCTACGGACTGCCTTCCATCGGGTGAGCCATGTTGCCCGGTTGAAAACAACGGATAACCAGGAGTATCCTCGCATTCGGTGATGAAGCTGCCCAACATCGCTACAAAAAAATAAATCAATAAACCCCGCTATTTCACAATTTTCAAATTTAATTAAAAAAAAAACCCATATTGTTTTCATATTTTTTTCTCTATCCATGCTTTAAAAGCCTTCGCAATGGCAACCCTTTTTTGTGCAATTTTTTATTTCTTCATGGAGGACCGTTTGTTAAGGCCAATTGGAAAAAAAATTTAAGAACGCATCGTGCAGATGCTATTTATATATTTTGTCATGACTTGATAAAATTGCAAATATAATTAAAAAGAAAACATAAAAGTTATGATGGATGCAGAGATTTCTGACGGAGTATGAATTTTTGTAGAAAGATATAGCAATTTTACCTCTCGGAGTTTGCGGTAAAAACGCGGTTTCGTTGATCGTCGAGAAATTGTCGCTGCTCATGTAGCTCGACGCGTAGTCGGGAACATTGGCCGGTGTGTTCTGTTCCATGTGTTTTCTCCACGGAAAATTTGATTTCTCGATGGCCTTCACTTTCGGTCGATTTTCGCCCTTATCAGTCGGTACTTTTGAGTTCTCGTCGTTTCTTCGGGAAACTTCAGCCGCTTGATGAGCGTTTTCACTCGATGTTCCTTGTTCGTCGCAGAGCTCGTTGTTCCTCGCTGGTGTTTCAACGGTTCTTGGATCTTCCCGTCGACGCTTCCCCAAGTGCTGTACTTGACTTGGCGATTTTTGGGTCATTTTTTCGTTCCAATCGCTCATACGACGAGCAGGATTGTCGAACTGTTCGGCGATCGGTTTTTCATTATCGAGAGACCATTTGGAACTGGTTGCCTCGCTGCGCAGAGATGTGACTTTCATTTCGCTGCCGTGGCTGGACAACGCTTTCGGGATTTTATTTCTACTGGATTTGAATTCATCGTCGTTCGATTCGGCTGGCGTTCTTTCGCTCACGCTCTTCGCGCGCCGTTCCTCCAATAGAAACGGCGCGAACTCTTTGCGCGATTCCTCGCACCAGCGACGAGTGCGAAGAAACGATTCCTCCGAACCGGCCCCGTAATCGTCGTGCGCCTCTTCGTCCGCGTTGTTGTTGCTGCATTCGGTTTGCTCGCCGTACGTTGCAGCAGGGGTTTGGATACCGAGTTTCTGCAATTTGTTCTGGATGTTCGTTTCATCGACGGACATCGGTTCGGGCTGGTTCTCATTGCTCTGAGCAAGAAAAGGCTCGGTGGGCCCTGAAAATTTGAACACAATTGTCTTTCCATCATCTCGTATTTACGATGAAGAAGGTATTCGGAGATAATACGATTTTAAAGAGCTACCCGGTACTTTGATGGTCGAGGCTGGGATTGAAATATCCGCGGCTTTGCCCTTCGGCGAAGGAATCGACTTTTCACCGTCGATTTCAGTCTTCTCGTTCGCGACTTCTCTGCACAGCTCCTCGAGAATCAGCGTATTTACCGACGCCGTGTCTATTTGAAAAAAGCGTTTAGATGTTTCGAAAGCTTCTTAAAATACTTCAAAAGTTTTTTTAGTTCTTTTAAAGACATCTTTCTCTTTTAAAGCCTCAAAAACGTCATAAACTTTTGTAAAATTCTTTAAAGAAGCCTTGAAGATATATTAAGGTTGGGTGAAACGTGAATCAACGTTACTTACAAAGAAAATTTTGAATAGTCCTCGATGGGATAAAAATCGGAATAAAATCAAGCATGTAGAAGCTGTTACAGATATTGATTTTGGATAATAATTCCACAATATTATCAACAAATAGACGGAAAAAGAATTCGTTTAACAAATAACCCGTCAACCTAACATGTTTTTTACATGAAAATAATTCGTTACTTTTTCTAAATACATATGAATTTTCTTTAGAATTTTGTTCAATTATTTAAAATTACGTTTCCTTCAAACGCAATGAACGAACGTATCCTAAAGTCATGAAGACCTTGTACATGTTTTTTTAACTTCTAAGAAATCTTAAAAACGTCTTAAGTTGCAAAAGACATTTCTTTCATAAGTCGCTTGAAGTTTTCCCGTTTAGATCATTTCAATAACGGCGTTTTTTTAAATCACTCACTCACCAGAGTCGCGGCCTGGGCTTCTTGGCGCTTTTCGCCTTCTCGTGCGGAAATTCCCCTCCGCCGCGCACGCCGATCGTATGAACGAAAAATCGAGTCTCGGCGGTGGCATCTTCGATGTTTCGATCTCCGCGAGTTTATGCCTCTCGTCCTCTTCCTGCAGCTGCAGTAGCTACAATTTTTCGTGCGAATATAAACACACGAGCGAATGTTTTTCTTCCTCGATTTCTGTTGGTTCATTTTTTATTTTAGCGTACCTCCCGGTCAAGATTCTTCACTTGGGTTCGAAGGTCTTTGCCGATGTTTTGCAAATAATCGAGATATTTCTGATCTTTCCAACGGAGCAATACCATTTCCGCTATATCGACGCCGGCCGCTCGTACTCTCATCGAATCGATCGACTTTCGTTGCTCCAACATTTTAACGAGCTCGTCGCTCTTGTACTCCAATATCATCAGCTGTACCTTCATTTTTCGCACGGTTGTGCGATTTTCCTCGCGTACTTTCGCCAGTGGAAACTCCTCATAGACGGTCTTCGTTCGCGAACGAGAAAAATGTCGATAAATCTCAATGAAACATCGGTTTCATTTTTCGCGGAACTATTTTTATTTTATGTATTATATTATTTATATTTTTATATTAATGTACCTTATATTGTTCCCACATAACCGCGTAGTCATTGAGAATCTTTTCGTATTCGGCGCGATCGGCTTTTTGTCGCAATGACGCGTCGTCCAAACCATTCTTTACCGTGTCCAGTTCTATCGCACGATTTTTTCTATCTCTCTCCAAGCTACGGAATATTTTCGTTTAGATAAAATACCGAAATGGAAAAATAATTAAAATAAGTTAATTGATAGTAAAAGTAATAACATTTATTATCCGTTCATTTCAATAATTGAATAATTAAAGTGAATTATTTATTTATATTGTTGTAAATTTGTAATTAACGAATTATTCAAGAGCATTCGAGATATAATGATTATTTGTGATTAACGATAAAATTTCGACGACCTTTCGAGCATTGCATCTTGCATGTCCCTCTTTTGTTTCAAGTCTTTATGGATCTGCTTGAGAACCTTCCTCTTCTCCAAGCCCTGTTCAACTTTGTCCTTAAACTTTTGGATCTCTTCGTCGGTATCTTCGTTTGTTAAAAACAATTCGACGCGTGATCGGTAAGGATTGAAAAGTGCATCCAATCGTTATTTAATGTACGGTAATAATGGCGCGTGTGTACAACAATGTGATTTCTTTGTTTTCCATAATCGTGTAAAAAACTTACCGGCAAGGATTGCCTTCGATTCGGCGATTTGCGAACACAGGGAAGCCGTCAAAACTTGAACGAATTGAGGATTCAACAAGCACTCGCTTGGAATATCACTCGCCTTCATTTTTGTTGATGTTCCGTTGTCTTTTTATTCGTTAATGTTCACGGTGCTGTATGCGCCGACCGAGCCCTGTGAGCTCATTAGCAGTACTGAGCTTTCTATTCGCCTTTCTTCAAATAGCCCCCACCCCCCCTCCCACTCTCACGCCGCACGCGCCTCGCGATGTAAACAATCATGTATACACCTTGTTTACGATACGTATGTATACACCTTGTTTACTTGATACGTATAACAAGGCGGTTTATGAAATCGATGAAATATATATGAACCAGGTCATTAATAAAGCCTCATGGATGTAGAATATGATCTTTAAGCCGCAACTTAATAAATAGAAAGAAAAAACTATCGAAGAGCCGTCGCGGCGATCCTTCTTTTCTACGAAACCCGATTTCGCCATGCTCGCCTCCACCAATAGGGAGGTTTGAAAACGAACTTCCATCAACGACGCGTGCGTAGGAACGATTTGTGTACGGTGGTTGGCTGTTACGCGAAGTTCAAGGTCAGGAGCAGTGCATGCGGATCTTCGAGTCTCAACGAAAACAACAAGTGTTTTGGGAGTTATTACATGACCGTATGCCAATAGTGATTGAGTTTATAATATATAGATTATTGAGATTAATAATACATACATCTTCATAGTCCGTGTGAAGAGTACAATTTGTTGAACCCGATAAGTCTGCGAAATGAAAATCCGTCGCGATTGCAGATGGTTTCGTCTCTTTTTCTTAGCGTCTGTAAAATAACTTTAAGCTTCTGGTGGTTAATCACAGCTCATTTAGATGTTCTTTGCAGACTTTGAATTCAGCTTTTCATTTATTTTTCCTAGAAAACACGACAGTTGCTTTTTGATGATTGGCATCGAAAACAAAAGAATATCGCGAATTTAATGCACATAGGTATATATGTATTAGTTCATAGAGTAGCGGTGGCGCTACGCACCTGTAACATTCGCGTACAAACGAAGTGTAAACACAATACACATAACCTCGTGCAACGTCGAGTGACAACTTGCAACAATCGCTCGGATCAGTGGCTGATTTTGTGATTCGGCAGCAAAAGTAACGCTTCAAACAATGCTTCAAATGTCGAGACTCGAAGTGAATGTGAAGAGACTTCTGGGCCGATGCGAATTGATGGCGAAGGAAGATTCGCATCTCAAGGACTGCAAGCTCGAAAAAGTACCGCAATCTCGCCAAAGCTGTTTCTCACCGAATTCATGTTTTTTCTTGCACTTCCGCTAATTATGATTCTACTAAATTTTTTTTTCAGTACATAATGTATTTGGAGAGTATGGTGAAAGAATTGCAAGACTCGTCAAGGTAACCTTGTTATTATAGATAAATTGAAACTTATCAAATAAAAAATTCATTTTTGTTTTTTATCGAAAAAACTAATTATTCCTACTAAAATATTGTTGAATTTTTTGGCGCAGCGCGCCATCGCGAGATACGATAACCGAGTATGTCAGACGAGTCGATTTCTTGAAAGGAATCGTCGACACGTCGAAACTAACCAATGCTACGGAGAGAGTCGCCGCCGCACAGATGCTGCCGAGAAACGCTACTTTGTCCATGGATCTCAGAGGTCCGAGTATAGCAACGCAGATACATCAAAAAACAACTGCCAAATACAGCCAAGAGTTACGCAGCGAATTGTTCAATCTCGACAGTGGTGAGGATAAATTTATTCCAAGTCGTATTCCTATTGCTAATGAAGCACGTATTTCAATATTATTATTTTTTATTCCACTGATTTCTCCTTTTACAACAATTTTGTGCTTATGACTTTGTATCGACATTATATTATTATTATTATTATTAGTATTTACAGATAGTTTAATTATGTCATACAGAATATATTATATTATTATTAAATTTGCTTTTTGTTTTACTCATGTTTGTTTATTTATCAGATCCCTTATTGTTGAATAAATATACATTGGAATTTTGCGACAATGAATTGACACATTCATCGTAATTAATTATAATTTTTTTAATCCATTGTGAGAATTTTTTTTTTTCTTTCATGCAGGAGCGGCAGATCAGTCGAGCGGTAATACTTTGAGACAGCGCCGAGCGACTCTGCCGACTCCCGACGAAGATTTGGATTCTCTGCTCAAGCACAACAGAGAAATGCAAGAAAAGATAGCCGAGAACATGATAATGATGACGAGCAGTATGAAGGAACATGCATTGACGGCGAGTTCTATAATCAAGAAGGACATCAACTCGTTGGAAAGATCCGAAAAGCTGACGGACAAAAACGCGGTTAAATTGAGAACGGAATCTTTGAAGCTCGAGGAGCACACAAAGTCGACGTGGAGATGTTGGGTCTGGCTAATGGTGGCCTTTGTTCTCGTTGTTTTTTTCAGTAAGTTTTTCAACGCTTCTTCGATATCCAAAGAAAGAATATTGCGATATTGAACTTGGAAAAAAAAGAAGATGCAAATTTATTTTGCACATCGCTTCGGTATTTTTTATTCTATAGTTCACGGAGCCACTCTATGAGCGAGCCAGTTACTCGATATTTTCGATTCCTTGATAGAGAGCGAAAAAATATTTTTCAATATTTCTTACAGATATGGTCCTGTTCATGAAGATGGCAAAGAAAAGGCCTTGATCGGCTGTAATCGGAAACAACAGGTTCTTCAAGCGTAACAAACTATTTCGGTACTAACGAATCGAAATCGAAATGCATTAAGCGCACAAGCGTTTAGAGCACTTGCAAAAATGATATAAGTTCTTGCTTACAAAAGACAAGCAGGAAGCGGAAAACATGAGCGTCTTTCGCAGTGCAATTTTTTTATCAACGATGATACTATTTTAATATCTGTCGAGCAAAGAAACGTTTTGCAAAATTTAATGAATTCGTTTTTATTATTTTCGCTACGATTCATCTTTTGCGGACTCAATGTGTTGCGTTTTTGGTTCGTTAATACTGAAATAATACTTCACGTTCAAGAATCTCTCTGATCGTTATACACATTATTTATTAAGCAGAGACTATCCGGATAAACATGAAATGTTAATATATATGTAAATAAATCTCTATTTACACAGGAAAAAAGCTGTATTGAACATTTTTTTATTCCTTTACTCCCTGTGCAGAAATTTATAATTAGTAAAAAGATGGCTAAGAAGAAAATGTATTTTCTTTCATTGATATTTATTTCGAGACAATCCATTAATATTGTTATCAATTATATCGCCAAAGGTGCAACTATAAAATCCGAATTCCCACGTCCCGCCGTTCAAAAGACTCGCTGCACCTGAAACCTTAATAATGAGATGCACGTTCTTTTTAAAAAGGCTTTCCGAAACCATAAAAAGCTTCTTAACAAAATGCATCGCACCATTTCCTTGCATCGCCAATAGTATTCTTTTTCTCCAGTTTTTATTGCGATTGCGGGCGAGCGAACACAGAGAAAAGATCGTTGAAGAATTCGCGGATTCGAAAATATCGAAATATCGTCGATCTTGGCGCCATTATTTTTTTCGTTCATGGTCGAGAGAAACCGACAGTAGCGTGGCAAGAGAGACACATTTCGTCGTTACAGTTGAAATGCCGCGTGACCGTGGTTTACAAACGACGGTTACACTTGCTTGCCGACTGGCCGTCCGTGCCTTCGCGTACTCCGAGAGCGCGCATTCTTCGCCGAGTGTCATGCCGTTACGTACGTGGAAGTGTTGTTTATTAACGCGTTAATTGATCGTGCGAAATACTTCCATCCCACCGAACGGGACGATACTTCGATCAAGATGTTTAAGTCAAGAAACGTCGAGAAAACGCGTACGTTCGCGATGTAGGTTATCGGCAACGACGGATCCGTTCGGCCAGGACACCGCTGTGTGTTATTATGAATTCGTGATCGATTATTCGATCCGCTCGCCGCGTCCGATGTGAAGAATTCGCACAACGTAAGCAAAGCGTTACTTTCGAAATCGCGTCGATTTTTTTTCTCTTTCTCTTTACCGCCTCGATCAGCGAATTCTCTTCAATAACGAAACAAGGCCCTCGAGAATGCGCTTCACGCGAAATACGAACGTGTCGAACTTTGCCCGTTGATACGAGCGGCCGCGCGCGCGTTAACGAATTATTATTCGCGACGCATTCCTTTGGCTATCATTTTTTCGATATCTAATCGCGATGGCCTACAATTCCTTTTTTTAGAGCGCCAAACACGTAACGCTGGAATGGCAGTCAAGGAAAGGTGCATTTATTGACCCGCAACGATGCAAATATGAAGAGCAGTTGCGGCAAAGATCAGGTCGATGTCAAGCAAAAATATGCGTTTTTCTCGAATCCCGAAACACTCGCCAAACAAACTGAAAAATCCACCGCCGTAAGTTGAAAAAACATTTTTTACCAATACTTAAAAAAAAAAAAATGATTTCTATTTATTTGTATTTTGCGTTTCAGATCCTAGAAAATCGGCAACGGGAGCAATGTTCGAGTCAACCAGTATACGCGAACGTTAATCCGACATTAGCGTCTGATCGAAAGAACGTAGAATCTTTTTTGTCTATCAAACCAACGCAGCCTTACCCATTTACCTTCATAGCGGCGGTAAAGCGAAAATTAGCGGTTGCCGCATACAATGAGAATTCGAAGAAATTGTACAATTGCGCCAATGCATCGACGAATTTGGACGTAGAATCGAACGACGCGAATTCCAAAGAGAGCCTCTATCGGACAGTTCAAAAGATGGATTTTATAAAGCCCCTGAAGATTCCGGACGTGAAGATATCGCCGAAGAACGTCGATTGCGCGTCGAAGGAGAGTCCAAATTTGCGGGAAGCCCCGTCGGCGAAATACGCGCTGGCGTCGACGTCGCAGAAGAACGAGAAAGCGCCGAAGTGCGTGGAGAGGGCGCACAGAAAATTGGATTTCTCGTTGTCGGACGGTCACTCGTTGATCTCGTGCGACGACATTGAGCCTTTGACGGCGCCGGATCTGTGCATATCGCCGAGCATCGCAAAGAAGAAGGAACACGCGAGGGACGTTTCGCGCGAGAAGGAGAACCGAGGAAAGCGAGTGAAGCGAGAAGACGCGAGCGCGGCGAGAATCGACGAGACAACGCAGGACGGCGCGAAGAGAGCGAAGAATCCGAAGCACGTGTCGCGAAAGGACGTGACTGAGCCGAAGCGCTCGAGGAACGAGCGCTCGTCGGCGCATCCGTCGAAGGACGGAGAATTTACCTCAAACAAACCAAAGAGCAAGAATTTTGCAACGTCGACGACGAGGAAGGACGACGAGAAGAGAACGCGCTCGTCGAGCATACACGCGACGAAGGGATGGCGCGACAGGTCGTTGGAATCGCGGGGACGCACGGCCAGCAGCGAGTCCCTCGTCGAGCGCAATTTCAAGGGACACGAGAAGAACGCGACGAGAGACTCGTCGAGGGTCACGGACTCGGACGCCTCGTTGACGAAGTACAACGACGATTATCAGATCCTGAATGCGCTGAGGCAGCTCGAGGAACAAAAGCACAAATCATCGATGGATATCGCCAAACCGCCGAAAATTGTGCCGCGATCGTTTTCGCAACCGAATCAACAGAAAAACGTCGATATTTCGAGCAAGGAGCAGCAGCAGAAGAGAATCCTCGATCGGACGAAAGCGGCGACGAGTAAAACGCAAGCGAGAACGGCAAGCAGCGTCAGCGAGATACACGAGGACGTCGAAACGGTATCGGACTCGAACAGCAACAAGAATCGTTGCGTCTACGCGGAAGCCCAACAATTCAAGGGCAAAACTGTTGAGTCGAGCGTTTCTCAACAGAGCGCGAACGCCGAGTCGCAAAACGTTACCGAGACATCGTCCGAGATAATTCTCGATCCGACGAATATATCGTTCCGCGACCATAGTTATTCGCAGCAGGAGGAATTCTGCGATCTCGTCACGCCCGATATGAATCTGATGCTTCGCTCGAAGAGACGCAAACCATTGCCCGACAACGATGCGAACGCCGAGCTCAAAACGCCCAAGCACAAAACCTCGCGAGCCGCCGATACGCCGGCGAGCATCGGCGTTCCGATGTTGCATCCAACCGCGCTGCACATGCAATTTCAAGCCGAACTGCATCTCTTCGATTCGTGCAATGAGTCGCTGCGCCAGGTGATGGACGTGGAGAATTGTTTGTACAACGCTAAACACGAGAAGGGAAAGGAACTCTTGGCGAAGCAGAGACAAGCGAACGAGGAGATGAAGAAACAATTGACCGCGATGCAAGCCGAAAGAGACAACGCGGAACTGGCCGGCGGAACGTGGTCTCTCGGTGACGCGAGTCACGAAGCTAAACCATCCGAGGACGACAACGACAACGAAGCCAATCGCTCGACGAAATCGCACGATTTGCCGGAAGAACCGCAGGCTGAGACGAGAAAATCGAACGCCCGACAAAAGCTCGATTCCAAGGATTCGCGGGGGGACGTCAAGGTCGCCGAGGTGCAGACTCAAACGGCCAACGACATAGCGACTCAGACCGACACGCGCATCGCCCGTTACACCGTCGCCGAGAGACTCAAGCAGTATCCCGGCATAACTTACGATCGCGGCGGTCTGACGAATTGCGACATACCGGAACTCTCGTTGGGTTCGTTCGAGCAGTTCGAGGATCTCGATCACATCGAGGACATATCGTTGCCGAGCAAGATGCGAACGATGTCGGAGATAAGTTTGCACGAGACGACGTCGTCGATTAAAACCGAAACCGGCACGGAGATAAGCATCTCGACGAGAGACGTGACGTGCTCGTTCAACAAGTATCTCGATCTGGAAATGGCTCAATTGATAAAGGACGAGAAACTGATGTACGACAAGATCGAGATGCTGTTCAAGTCGCGCGAAAAAACGCTCAACGACAGAACGAGGAAATTGGTGAAATTGGAGGAACAGAAACGAGCGCTGCGCGACACGGGTCAGGACAGTCGTATAAGCTCGGTGAAGAAGAAGCAACGAGCGTTGCTGTTGAAGCTCCAACAGGAGAAGGACGAGATGAATCGCTTGAAGGAGCTCCACAAGATGGCGAGTCAAGAGCGAAAATTGATGCTACAGAAGCAGCGCAACATGTTCAATCCGCAGATGTCGACGAAGAATATATTGACGAAGCTCAAGAGAAGCGCCGATTGCCAATCGCCGAGAAGACTGTCCGGTCCTATGAAGGGCTACGACATAAGAAGCAACAGCTCGATGAGCTCGCTCGTCGATTCCGACAAGTCGCAGCTCGACCGTTCGCAAATCGACATCAAGCTACAGCAGTCCGATAGCTCGCAGAGAATCGAGGGAAAATTTCTTCGCTCCGATCTCGAGACTTCGGCACCGGAAAAACTCGAGCAAACGAAGAATCGCAAGTACATGAGCGTACTCGAGGAATCGGCCGGCTCGCTCAACGATCTCGATTTCGTGGCGAATTTCGAGAATCCCCAAAAATTGGAATCGAAGACGAGAAAATTCGAGGAGAAGATGCCGTGCTTGAAGACGAATTATCCGATGAGGCCGAAGCACGCGACGGCGCTGAGTCACAGTCAGATTCTCGAGTTGGGGCAAGGCGCGAGGGCCGCCTTGTCGAACGCGAATAATTCGGAAAATCCGAAATCCGAATCGGACACACTCGTCGAGGAATTGTCGAAGAAATCGAAGCAGCCGCACGCCGTCGCGGACGGCAATGCGCTAAACGCGCCGAAGGACGACGACGCGATTAATCACGAGATCATCGCGGGCGAGAACGATTCGGTTAATTCGCGAAAATCGAAAGCTTCGCAAGTTAGCGAGGAATCGTTGCTGGGCAATTACAAAGTCTCGAAGAAGCCGGACAAGCCGGTGACGAGCGTCGAGCGAGAGGCGTCGAAGAAATCGCAGCATCCTCACGAATCCAAATCCGCGAACAAGCGAAAGGGCTCGAAGAGCGTCAAGGCGAAGCCAACGTCGAACATACTGACGGAAAATATATTGCGCTCCAAGGGAAACAGTCACGCGAGCGACGATATCATGAAAACGACGAACAAACGAACGAAAACCGACAAAGACACGCTACCGCCGGAGGATCACTATCAGAGCTCGATATTGGAAGAATTGGACTTGAACGAGAGCCAAAATTCCCTTCACGCACTGGTGAAGCACTCGAGAGCGGTGAAGGACAAAAATTACAAGCTTCTCCGAGACATTGCGAGCGAACACGAGACGAAGGAGAACATACTGACGCGCAACGTGATGGAGCGCGGAACGGAGAATCGGGACAATTTGCGACGGGAAGACGGGGATATTCACAATTTGGGAAACATATCGACGAGATCGCAGGTCAGCACATTCACGATATCGCGACACAGCTCCGGCGACAGCGAGAAGAGCTACTCGCGCTCTGTCGTCATCAGGGCGCAGGATCATCGATTCAAAACTTCGAAGAAACTCGAACAGTGAGTAACGCTACGACTTCTTTTTACTTTTCGGTTGCCGAGAAATAAATTCGTGATGCACGCTTCGCGTATGCACTTTGTTGAGAAGAAAAACTTTCGAGCGCGTGAATTATTTCGCGTCGGTTGCCCGAGTTCTAATAATAAACTGAAAACTCTGTATTCGTGATAGAGCGTTACCATTGTAAAAATAGATCCTCAGCGGTGGCTGTCTGCAACCACAGGTCGGTTACGGCCCGCTAGTGCACTGAGTAATTCGCGAGTAACGCCGGAAAATGTTGCAGCTCGCGTTATTGCGCTCCTTTTTTTTAAATTTCCTTCCATGGCCCGTTCGAATGTTTGCTTCGTTCGGATGCCGATGATATTTTCACTAATCCGAACGATCGCCCGTCCGATACAGAGTACTGAATGCCCGGGAAGCTGCACTCACGACGCGAAGAAATTGCGTCGAGGACTGGATCGCCTGGCACACGAAGCTCAAAGCTGAAGAGAATCGGGTTGCGCGCATGGAGCAAGCTGCTTTCAAACTTGTCAGCACGACCGCGAACGTTCTTCCTTACAATGGTACGTATTTACACGGAGAAAAGAAAACGAGTCGCCGGGACTAATAGTTAATTACAACTAATTATACGTTCTTATAATTTATCAATTTTTTTCAGTGTATCCCTTTCTAATATTGTATACGAATTGGTTGATCTTTCACTACAGACAATATTAGCCGACTTCACGAAATTCACAAAATTTAAAACCGAAACAAGCACCGAACATTACGAGAATATACTTTCTCAAAATGAACTTGGAATTTTCTTTATTGAAAATCATCAGGATCAATTTTAACGCACCTTCAACTCTACATTTGCGAGACTTAAGACCAATACTAATATTTAAAAAAAGCTCGATATTGATGACTTCTAAATTCCTTAACGGGTTCGCGACGAATCCAATGAAAAAGCTTCTGAAGCGTCATTTCACTTGTTATCTTGTTGTGCTTGTGAACAGTCTACTTATGATTTAAATTTCTTTACGGAATCAAAGCTTTTTCATTGAGAAAGCGAAAAAAAATCGCAACATGACAGTCGAGTTCCGAAATTGAATTCAGCAATATTAATTTCTCTTGAAGATACGACGATGTCATCGGATACAAGCGACGTGGAGGGAAGAGTCGAGTTGCTAGCCGAGAAATTGGCCGAAAGACGCGCGGAGATGGGCAAGCTAAAGAGAGAAGCCAGGAGGCAAGCTAAACAGAGGCTAAAAGCTCTCGAAGCCAATTTGCTCAATCAAATAAAGGTGAGACGTCGCTAAACTTACGCATCGTATACCCACAATAATTTCCTTTTATTCAATGAATTATATATCGTTGACCTCTTACTTTCTTAAAACAGAAATACGATACGACGATTCACGAGATGCGCAAGAAGTTGGAAACGCAAAAGACCGTGATAAAAGACAGCGACAAGCTTGCCATAGAATCGAGATCGGTGGCGGACTTCAAAGTACCTGAAATACCATTAAAGCGCATACAAGAGATCTACAAGAGCAGCGATTTGTTGAGATCGAGATCGGAATCGGATTTGATATTTTCGAAGACTTCGCACGACGATGCAAACCGAAACGCTTACTCGTCGGACACGCAGGGCAAGAGCAAAGAAAACGTTTACAAATCGGTGAGTTCGGTGGACAACAAGAGTTCACGACTCTCGAAATTCTCGAGTGTGGGAGACGGTAGAACGAGCCAAAGCGCCGAATCCGTACTCGAGGAGGCTAAGAGTTTCGGTTATTCGGAAAAGCGTTCGGAAGTCTCGAGCGGTCGCGAATCGCAGATAGCGAGTGGTTCGCGATCGGCGGAGAGTATCGTAACCGACGATGCGCGAAGCTTGCAAAACGCCGGATCTTCCGCGGTGGACGGTAAGGAATCGATCGTCGAATCGGCGAAGACACGAAGCTCGGAGTCCAACGAACCCGAACAAATATCCGAGGCTATACCGACACCCGGATCGGACACGAGTTCGAAATTATTCTCTCGAAAATTGGAATCTCTCCAGTTGACCAACAAAAATCTCAACGACGACATCAGCACGCTTGAGAACGATCTCAAAGCGTTGTCGGAGATGATGTCGCACTTCAGTAAAAAATCCGACGACAAGCTAAAAACGGTTTCGTCACCGCTCGCCGAGCTCGACAGCGTCGTCACGTCGTTGGACAGCGTCGCCAAGAGTACCGGAAAGGACATTACCGAGGAACTCTCGAAGTCGGAAGTATCGAGAGTCACGGAGAATCCGGAACAGCCGGCTTCCGCAAAGTCGCTCGATTCCATCCCCGAGGTTTCAAACGGTTTTCGCGTGGCGGAAGATGCCAAAATTTCCGAAAGTTCGCCGATCGTTTGCCCCGAAGAACTCGTAGCCGAAACAACGGATGTTGTCTCGACGATGATACCGGATATGGAAACTTCCGAGGCAATTCCGCCTGAGGAGATTGACTTCGAAGCTCGCAGCAAGGAAATACTGAATGTTATAGAACAATCAATAATATCGGAACGCGTGAAGTCTCCGGTAACCGAGTTGGATATTGATAGCGCGATTCTCGAGAAAAGCATGAAGGAAATTCATAATGAGAACGAGGCACTCTCGCAGGATTTGAACTCTCTGGAGGGTGACATAAAGTCGATATCGCAAATAATATCGAAGATGGCCGAGGGTAAACGAAATCTTGCATTAGCCAAGGATCTTTCCGAGGCAGCCCTGACGATCGACGAATCTCTCGCGCCACGAGAAGAAACTTTCGACATGCCGATATTGCAGCGCGAGAACGAAAAATCGGCTTCGCCGATAATTGACGAGGAGCTTCGCGAGCCCGTGACGGCAACGCAATGCAAACAGGTTCCGGATAGCGAAGCCGAAATCGGGCAATCGCCAAGCGAAATCGTGCAGGCGGATAGAGCACTCGACACGAAGAGTGTCGAAGACGATACGAATGTTCTCAACGAGAGCGCGAGATCGTTGCAGCCGTACGAGGACGAACCGGAGAGCATAGCCGAGGAAATTTCCGTTTCTCAGCACGAAGATGAATTGTACAACGAGAGCTCGCTCGTATCGAGAAAATCTAGCATAAATTCCGAGCAAGAATACATGGAACAGGATCGAACGAACGAATCGTCGTTGGAAAGTTCCGTGAACGATAACGACGAGCTCAAAGAAACCGAGGGAATATCGGTCGGTAGAGTTTCGCTCGACAACGATTGGACGGTATCGAATTCTTTCCAAGTGCCCGAAAAGCCGGACGAGAGCGCCGAAAGTCAATGGGAAGAATCCGTTCAACCCGAAGCCGGAATAACAATCGATCCGGAGAGTTTCGTCGACAAAGGAGACAACGACAACATAACCGTCGACATGGGAGATGTTTCGGTGTTTATTCCACGCGGAGAATCAACCGCTATCGGCTACAGGTTCGATGAATCGGCGATCGACGCCACGAAATCCGATTCAATGCACACCGACGAGCTCGACGACATATTGGACATTATCGCGCGCGAGAGCAAACAAACCGACGATTCGTATCGCGAAAAGGCTCCGGAAACAACGATCACTGACGAGAATGTTTTGAGCGCCGATCTGCCAGAGTTCGGCATCGTTTCGGACGTCGCGAGCGATAGAATCATACCGCGGCCCACGGATCTCAATCTCACGGCCGAGGTGGAACCAGTTCTGCAAAAACTCACGGAGATTCTTCAAGGCGTCGAGCGCAACATAGCGCGCCGACGTAAGAGCGGAAGCGACGTCGACTCCAATCGCGAAATCGACCAATCGCCGAACACACCGGAGACTAAAGATTCGATCATCCTAACGGAGCCCATAAGCGAGTCGATCCTTACCAGCAAAGGATTGAGCCTCGAGCCCGAAAAATCGGAAAATCAGTCACCGATATTCGTTCATCCTGTTCTCGAAGACGTTGCCACTGATGTCGCGGCTCCCGGCGACGAGATCTCGATAAACGCCGCGATAGAAAAACCCGAAATCGTCGAGAAAAGCTTGGAAACCGCGACGCAGGATCATCGAGAAACGAGCCCGTGCTCGAATGAAGACATCGTGGCTGCGAAAATCGTCGAGACCGAATCGAAGGAAGAGTGGAAAGCCTCGCGGCAAACGATTCCAAAGCTCGTCGAGAAAACGTTCGAAATTCTCCGCGATCCAGAGTACGAGGACATATCCGAGGAGAGTCTCGAGGTGTCGGAGATACTCGATCGTTCGGAATCTCAACGCTCGTCGAGTCTTCACAAGAGCGGAAGGATTCCGGAGAAATACGAGATAACGCAAAAATCCGAGGACGTGCTCAGAATGTTGGACGAAATATCGCAACAGTCTTACGCCGATTCGGCGAATAAGCAGTCGCAGCACTTGAACGACGTTCAAATATCCGTGCAAGTGTTCGGCAGCGTGTCGCCGGGCTTGACGAGCAAAAAATCGAGCGGCGAGAACGATCGGCCCGAAGTGTCGGCTCGCGCGATTGGGGCATTGGAGGATCACATGAAATCCGTGGAAATCGAGATAACGTCGCTGAACGAAAAATTGAGCCACGAATTGTTGCCGAAATTGGGCGAGTCGAGGGAAGGATTTGCGGAAATTGCGAGGGAGGAAAATTGTCGCAAACAGGAACAGGATGTTTTGTCCGAGTCGAGCGAGGGAGCCGACACGCCGAGGGGAGTGTCCGAGATCGAAATGGACTCGCCGCGAGATCCGAACGAGTCGCGTCTCGACATCGATGCGCTGGACGACGACCTGCTCAGCGCTAACGAGGCGGTCAGGCTCGAGGGCGACGGCAAAGTCGATTTCAACGTGACACCGGTTATCGCCACGTCGGAGAAAGACATCGAGGCGATGATCGACAAACTGAAAGGTACGTTGGGCAACAACGATCTTATTCTGTCCCGTTTTCTCAATCGCAAATCTCGGCTATCTTATGCGGTGTACGTGTTTATGTCAGTGGTATGAATATGGGGATAAAAAAAACCAAGCGGGCATATCGATGTTCCAGTTTCATTAATTTCGTATCAACGTTTTGTTCAAATTCTTTTCTCTTCGGTTCTTTTGAAAAATGTGCAACGCTGTTTTTGTATGTAAAAAATAATGCGACTGTACACAAGGGTGCTGGAAGAAGGATTGAAAATAATACTGTTTCGCTTGCAATATCTTTTTTCAATTTGTTCTTTGACGATCGTACGGATTTTTCTGTCTCAAGCAAATGCGGTGTGATTGTGCGGGAGGGCTGTGGGCTTAAACATTGTTCGTACTTGCTGTTTATCGAAACGAATATTTTTTACATATCTATCTATATATATATTTCAAAATAATATTCATACATTGTGAAAAAAAAAAGATCACAGACAACACGCATTTTTTCATTTTTATAATTGGCTGTATTATCTCGTGCGAAGCATTGCCTGGTATAGCCATATATATTGTTTATTTTCAGAATAGCAATGTCGAGATAATATTTACCCTAAAGGTAATTTTTTTACACGAAACTTGGAATGACAAAGAAAATAAATAAAACTGAACAATTGACTTGTTCCCTCTTTATCCGAATTAAGTGTCGCATGAATGCTTGAATTTTTTCCGAGTATTACATATTTTCATTGTTTCAATACTGTGCACATGAGAAGCCTTGTACATATACCATAATATCACCGATCACAGTCTTGAGATAAAAATCTTCTATCCTCCCTAATATCCGTTTTTTTTTTACCGACTATGATTGAGAAGAGCGACGAGGAAAGTTAGTCCCGTGTATGAAAACCTTTCGTGGAATGTTTCGTCACTGCTTTGTAAAAAAAATTATATTCGTGTCTTGAATATCCCTTTGAACATTACATCCGATGGTCTTGTCCGTACGTTGTCAGAGCACCCCTTCCCGATTTCACAAAGTCCTTGTGAGAGCCCCCCTCTCTAATGTAACGTAAATAATCGTGTTGCTTTACATATATTTTTTTTCGTAATAATGACATTGTTCCGTAACGGGCGTATTTTTATGAATTTTTTAATGAATTCAGCCTCGCTGGAGCAACCGGGATTGGAGGTTGCCGAATTAGAAGCGAAACTCCTGCGGATAGAGCAGCTCCAGATCGAACTCGAGGTGAGAACTCCTCCATTACCCCGAAACTCGTTTCTCAAATTCCAATGGGTTTTTTTGTCTACAAATAAAAATTATTTCAACCCTCGCAGATAAAGAAACTCGAGGCCGAGGAGGTGTCGTTCTACGTGAGAGAAATACCGAACAAACCACCGCCGCCTTACACGCCGCCCGGTGGCGGAAGAATCCCGACCCCGCAAGTATCGCCGACCTTGCCGCCCGCGGTGGTGCCGTCGAACGTGGAGGAATTGACTGCCTTCACGGAAAAGGCAACGGTACTGATATTCAACGCTAAAAACGCCGGCGAGGACATAACGAGTCTTCAGCCGCCATTGGAGATATGCGAGCTTAGCAAGGACAGCAACGAGACGGCGAAGCAGGATCGGCGTATCTACAACACGTTTCTTTTCGACCTGTGCAAGGAAACGATCGCTGAGCTTTATCGTTCGGAGTACGAGAAACCCGGCCCGAGCTGGACGAAGCCAAACGTGAAGACGAAGCCGGCGATGAAAATTCCGAAAACCGTCGAGCAGCTCAACGACTACGTGAGCAAAGAGGTCGCGACCCTTTTCGGCTTCAAGACGAAGCTTCAACGCGAGAATATGGTCATGCGCTGGAGCCGCAAGCGTCGCGATCGCGTCGACGAGCTTTTGGCGCGCGAGGCCCAAGCCGAGGAGGACGAATGGACGAAATTTCATCACGACGAATTGGCGGTCAAGAACGAACTCACCGTCGCCATACTCGACACGCTGATTCACGAGACTGCCAATGTCGTCAAGGCGGTGTACGCGAAAAAACGCAAAGTCATGGCGTAGCCGCGCGGCTTTTGAGAGATCGTCGTCTTGGTTTTTCCCATCGGCGATTGGTCAGTGGTTATTTTTTCTTTTTTTCGTTTTTCCTTTTTGTTTGAGCGTTTTTTTTTTAATCTACACGTTTGCGGGATACAGAGAGGCAGCCTTTTTTTTGTATTTTTATTTAAATGTTGCAATAGGCTGGTTCCTATGGATTAACGAAGCTCCTGGGTTTCCCTAAGAAATATATAGGCAATGACAATGCGTGCTATCCGCGAAATCCGAGCGAAGACACGCCTGATTCTCGATTTGTTGCACCAACCTCGGATCAAAGACGATCGATCGTATATTTATTCCGTTCGCACGATTAGAGAGCGCAACGCGACGCGAATAGACTTAGCCGATTAATAAGCGTTTTCGTTGATATCGTAACGTCGTAAAATACTCGAAGATATAGCAAAAAAAAAAAAATATTCAATTAAAAACCGAAGATGAGTTCTCGTAGCGAGAATTTAGATGTTTGTCGACTTTTTCCGTTGATCTTCGAGATTGTATTGCGTTTTTCTGTAAGTATTTCCAGACTTCGAGAGAGAGAGATAGAGTCATGCTCAATTACTTGTAAACACTTAGAGTGGCGAACAAAATTGTTTTTTTTTTTTTTTTTCTTGAACCGTAAGACTGAAACGTTGGGGCCATTTTGGGATCGAAATTTTCTCGCGAATCCTTCGATTACGTTCGAACAGGACGAAATTACAACGAAGCAAAAACAAAAGCAAAAAAAAAATTACAATAACAAAAAACAAAAAAAAAAGTGTAAGCGCCGAATTTACAAGCGACCGTTTCACGGGTCGACGAGCGTTTAGCCTTTTGAGTTGAACGTTATATATACATATATTTTTTTTAGATAACCGTAATCGTTAATTGGACTTTGTCACCAATTGCAAACGTATTCGATATTAGTCGTTGAAAAGAAAAAAAAAAAAAGTCGAGTGGCACTCCGTATGACTTAACTTACGTTCGTGGTTGTGATGTAAATATTATTAGCGAGCTGAATGCGACCCCGTCTCCGTCGGCCGCCCGCGGGTGCGCGACGTTTTCTTACTTCCGTTTTCGTTTCTTTTCGTTTTTTTTATCTCCGTCAATGCAACTGGGCCTCCGGCGCGCGTGTTCGAAGTCGCGGAAATTCATTCAGCGCCGAAACGCTCGTCGCGCGGAGCCTTTAGTTAGTGCGAAACGATAGTTTTAACGTACGTAATGTTGGAATATGTACTTAATCAACGACTTGTAATATATTTTATAATAAACTTTCCCACGAGAGAATAAAAACAACGAGTATTGATTCATTCGTCCCGAAGCGAGGATCGAGGAGGATGCGGAAGGGTTGCGAAATAAGTCGAAGGCAATCGATTTGAATTCTTCAAGTCTTCCAACCCCATATTTATTTCGGCTATGCCTTTTATATGAAAAAGTACAACACCATTTCTCGAGAGGGATGATACACGTTGAGGGGGAATCGGGGATACGAGGACGAGGGGAGAGAGAGGGAGGGAAGGGCGGAGGGGTAAGTTGAAAACAGATAATGAGCGTATATAATATATTATTTAAATGTAGTAAAACTTAATGGTAGAGATACGGATCGTTAGATTGCTTATCATCTTAAACTCATAATAACAACGAAAAAAAAAAAAAGAAAAGAAAAAAATGTTTTTCTACGCCGAATATAATGATAAATATTAACTTCTGCGTGTTCGTGTCGTGTTTATGGGTGTTTATATATTATTTCATGTAATTATTTTTTATCTCCAACACGTTTCATTCCTCATTTGTCTTTTTTCTTTTTTTTTCTTTCTTTCTTCTTTAATTCATATCGCATCGCCAATAATCGTTATATCCGTAGCGAGACGCGAAGAGCCTCGCGCGAATAGTAAACTAATGTAATCGATTGGCGTAAATCTGTACCCATCGAGGGTGGAGGGGCCTGTCGAACGATGTGCGGGATATCTTGGCCGGTTTATGCTTTAACGATAAGATCGAACCGTTTATTGCTGCGAAGATTATGAGCTAAATCGAGCCCGGAGACCCTCGAAGCCCTCGGAGGGGGCGTCGATCCAGTAACAGGGGATAACACGAGGAGCCCGAAACCCGAAAGAATCGGACTTCTCGTCGCGTACATCGGACAATACGTTATTGCATCGTGAGCGTCGAAACGCGGTGACGCGTTTTTCTCGTCTTCTTTCTTTTTTAATCAAAACTTTCGAATCATAGAGGCAGAAGAATTAGCTGACGATTCGATAATAAATCGTCGCGCGAGGATTGTGAAAAGGAGGCCTGATACAAAGTATTCGCTCACTACGAAAACATATTATTATTATTATTATTTTCTTTTTCTTCTTATTGCCGTGCTACACAATCCTCTCGGAGGCAACGATATTTTTCTTTTTTTTTTTAGTACAATTGCTGTCTCGGATTTTAGATCTCCCGTAGGATCGAACATTATACTGTACAACTTCCCTAGATAAAATCTCATTCCCCCCAATCGTCGTTATACCGTGGTCTCTTTCTCTCTAAGCATATTTTTTTTTTTCTCTTTTTTAAACATTAGTTGTAATTGGCACCAAGTACTTCGATTTACATAATTATGTCGTCGCGTGATTGCAATTTGCTCACCGTAATAATATATATATATAGATATATATTTATGTGATATATATATCCTCTAAAAGCGATGGCAATGTTACAAAAACAAAATTGAAACGATGATCCTAGCGACGTATAAACGATAATTCATTTAATGAGACGTGAGTATGTTTATTGCAATATGAAGTATCTATGAGAGATAGTGGTGAGCCGCGATTGTGATAGACAATGAAAGTTCGTTCAAATAAATCTCCCCTCCCTCCCGCCGGCCCCCTTCGAACCTTCTCAATGCTTCAACGGAGTTCCCTCCCGCACGGAAAGAACGTATGTGAAATGGCGCATACAAATTGCTTTTAGACTCTAATACTTGTTTTTCCTTTCTTTTCCCTTAGAACACGTTTGTGCAAAGTACATTTTTCTCCTTATCGTTATACCAATTGAAAAGGCGCTAATATACATACATAGGTTGAGACATTATTTCGACGCCTCTTTATCTTCGTGTTTCTCTTTTTTTTCTTCTTCTTCTTCTTCTTCTCTTTTACGCTTTAATCTCATTTAAACCACTTTGCATGGAAGGTACGCAGACAGATTTATATCGTTAGAAGTAGTTGACAACGACGTTAACGAAAAATAGTATATCTGAGACCCTCTGGGAGGGGGCTTGAAAAATGTTCCGTATGATCTCTCGATATGTTTTCTTTTTTTTTCGCTATTGGTCTACAATTATTCAATAAGTCAATATAATGTATACGATGTACAAGATTTAGTTAGATTTTTTTTTTTGTAATCGTCGAGACTCGCATCGAATTTATCGTCTATCTATTTGTTTTCCTCCCGTTTCGCTCGCAATGCGATCCGAAGGTTTATGTCACGGCTGTTTTCGTGATTTCGTAAATCGAACTTGAAACGCCAACCGGGACTGAGCGATCGGGATTTTCTTTTTCTCTTCTTTTTGCTTCTTTTACGCCTATTTAATTCGTCGCCACAATTCGATAGGTGTCCCCATTCAATAAGTTCGACCGTAACATAAAGTTTCACAATTTCGGTGCGTCTTCGATTACATCGTCGTTCGATTGATTGTCGCATTAATCTACGTCACATTTACCCAGCTTTATTTTGAATTATGAATAAATATAACCGGCTCCGTTATTCGTTGCGAGGTCTTGATTTTTCTTTTTTGTTTTTTTTTTCTTCTTCTCTTTATCTTCCTTTATTCCTTACAAGTGCAACAATATCGGATTTAGTGCAGCGAAGGCAGAAGGGAGTTTGGTGTTTGTAACGCGAATATATATAAAGTACGATACAAACGGTGGGCGGGGGGGTCTGTAACCGAGTCGTGAAAAACGAGAGACGCAAGAAAAAGAAAAAACGAAAGCCGTTTTAAATGCGAACACGTGTAAAAACCGGTGTGCGATACGAGAATTTCCGAATTGCACATGTAATAATATATGTACACATATATTGGAAACAAATCTGCAAGCGCCTTCAAACGCGCCGACCCGTTAACATTACAAATAAATATAAAGTAAACGAAAAGTACTTTTTCTTCTTATTTTCTTCTTCCTTTTTCTTTTTGTTCTTTCTTCAATAATCTAATTATACTAACGAACAGTTTCTTTATAAACTAATTAAACGAAACATTTGTACTTTAGCAGTATAGAGCAGTCGTTTGTAGTTTTATCAATATTATCAATATAATGTATTTATTAATATATGTATTTCTTTTTTTTCTTTTATTCTTCTTTTTTTTAAAACAATTCACACCTCCGTTTGGCTCGCGCCAATTTCCTGTACGCCTCACGTATCTTTATTTATTCATTTACTTCTTCTTTTTTTCTCTCTTCTTTTAATCTGAATTACGTCTTTGTTGTATGTAAGGGGGGAGGATGATTATTGTGTGTAACACAATTACGCACGGTGAACGAAAGAAGAAAAATGCATGTTAATGCAGATATGCGAGTTACGATAATGATGTGTACAATAATTACGAAACAATTCCAACGCGTATAATGGATATAGCACCATGACCGAAAACTCTCGTAAGGTAGAAAAACAAAAAACGGAAAAATGAAACGAGATTAAAGGCTGATATGAAAGTTATCGAGGCGACCTTTTCGTTTCGGTCGAAGAGCGAAAGGATATTTGCTTTTTTATTATTCTTCTTTTTCTCCTTCTTCAAATTCGTTATTCCTCAGAGCCTTAACGTTACTAATCCTATAATTAATGAAGTATTTGGCCGTTTTAACGCAATTTTTCAATAACACTTTCAGATATACGAATATCCATAACTCCTAATAGCTCGGCGAAAAAATTGTCAGGACTAGAAATTTTGAATTACTTGTCACACGCGCCGTCGTTCGACGTTGACGTCTAATATAATATAAACCGTGCGGCGTCGGCATGAACCGCAGAGCTTGCGGTATCGTTACAATATACATATATATGTATATGTATATATACTCTAAACTTTTGTCATGAATACTCATAAAACGCGCATTTTCCTCTAATAGATTCTCGGTCAAACGCGATTGCGCGCCTTCTTTAAAACCTGCGCTCGATTGTTTTAATGCACGTAATCATTTTTTTCCTTTTTTTTTTTTCATCTCTTTTTAATGATAATATTCATCTATATATTAATAATTATATTAAAGTGTAATATCCTCTTCTCCGTTTCAATATATTAGTTAGGTATGATATGTTTATTCACAACTTGATGTGAGCGCTTAAAATTGAAAGATTTTTTTTTCTTTTCTTTTGTTTTTTTTTTCTTCCTTATATCGTGAATATATTCAATATAATGATATATTATATTGTTAATTAAGTACAACACTATGCAACATTAATCTCTCTAGTCGATAATGATAACATCATCATGGATAATATTGTAATTATAGGCATTATTCTAGTCATTGTCAGAGAGTTTATTAGTGTTTTTTTTTCTTCGGAGCTTAAAGAGGTGTCTGCGTATGATTCAGGATTCCCCTGGAATCTATAATCTCGCGTGTGATTAAAAAAGAACGAAAGGAACGGAAAGATAAGAGAGCAAATGCACAATATTTCACTGAGAACATACGAACGAAAATGGAATCCTTTGCTTCGACTCTAAAACGATCATATAAAATTGTACCTTGGTGAAATAATTGTAAATACGAAAGAGGGTCTTATGCATCGGACTCACCAAGGTATCCGATATGTAAGATTCATTTAGCGGATATGTCGATATTTTCTTCTCCTTTTACTTTTTCCTGCCAAACGATCAACTTCGCTCGGCGCGTCAAATCACATTTTTCGTATGCATTATTATTCGTATATCGATTCCACGAAAAATCCTGGACAACGGCGACAGTTTCTAGGATAAATTTTATTCGCTATTCTACGTCGAGTAATAAAAATAGATTGCATAGATTGAGATTCGCAGCGCATGCACCTAAGGAGATACGCAAGTTATTGCGCAAGAAGATATTCTCATATTCTTTTTTAGTCTTACGACGCGGCTCACGTAGCTCCCGCCTTTCCACTCTTTTTTCTTTTATACAACTCGAGCGTTGACTGTTCCTCAATTGTCGTAGGTACCGAAACTCTTTGATGACTCGTTCGTCATGAATTATACGGTGTGGCTATTGGACGTAATTGTTACGAATTAAAAACATTCGGTGATATGAAAAAAAATGATTTTTACGATTCTCGAGGTAATTTCGATCGAGAACTGAACGACCATGATTCACTGTATCGGAGAGGAAATCGCGATAGTCATGATTACGAACACAACTCTGTTCTTACGTTAGTCGTACGAGAGTAGGGGCTGAAGCTCAAACTGGGCTACCGGAGTACAACTGTGCAGAAAGTCGTTTGGCCCTCTTAAGCCTTTGCAATTCGGGAAAGTGATTATCCACCCGAGATTCAAGGCCGAATTAATCTACTTCGACTCAAAGGCCGTTAAACTAGGGAGTTAACACGCCTGTTGCGGAACTTGAGCTTGCGATGAAATTGTCACATTGAAAATGCTTTGCATCGAATAAAATACTTGAGGTGGAACAAATGGACTTTTTATAATCACTAATGCAACTTTTCCTATCTCAACTAAAATTCAATGGGTAAAAAGCCGGCGGCATTACGGAGCATGCGGTGTAAAAATTTTGAAACAGATAAAAAATATCTCTTTATCGGTCAATTTTGGACGAAAAATCTCTCATTATGATTTCAATGTTTTTGCGTGAACCGTGGATTCATGTCGTCGAGACAAAGTTATTTATTTCGCGACTCCAAAGTCCAATAGAGACGCTAAAAAAAATGCTACGAATAGCCACACCGCTAATAATGATTCGGCGCTTTATCATTAACATTCTCATTTCCCATTCTTTTACTCTCTATCGTAATTTTTATCGTTCTCTTACGCCCTAAATATATTTTAGAACTTTGAGTAGGACAGTTGAACTGATGGACAAGCCTCGAGTTTTTTTTTTTTGGAGCGAGCCCTTTGAGTTGGCGATTTTGTGCTTCGTACAATGCGATCGATGGGATCGCTTTCGGGCGTAAGAAACTCTTCATAGAGCTTATTGAGTATTGTTTTCTTTTTTTTCGTTTTTACCGTACTTCTCTCTTTTACAGAGCAATCATGTAATAAATATTGCTGAACAAGCTTTCGTCGCAGGACGAATGAGAGGTACGAAGGACCAAGACGGTTATTTATTATTTTTTTTTTCGTTCAGAGGAAGGAGAACAAAGCGTATCCTTATCGTAGTATATCTCTTTATAAATTTCCCCTTGCGTAATCCTTGTCGCCGGCGTGATCGGCAGATTCCCGAGTAGCCGGGATCGGCCGGGATAAAAAAAAAGAACGAGGACGAACGCATTATCGATAAATCAGGGACGCGATGGGTACCTCAATGAGTTCTTTATGGGAGCGAACGGCGTCGAATCTTGTAGCGAAATGTGCTTTCCCCTAACTTTTTTTCTCTCTCGAGGACTCGTGGGCCTCGTTCGCGTGTGGCTTATCGATTCCGCACGGTTACGCACGTCCGGTGCAGACGAATGGAATTAACCCAGACGAACGATTTATTTCGGCGTTCTATCCGCGCCGACACAAATCCCACGTGCGATAACAATTATGACGCTTCGATCGAGATTCATCGGGCGACTCTTTCGTGGATACTTCATTGTGCATCTACGGCATTAAAACACCATTAGAACATTGTCAAGATTCATCACGTATTCGATATTGCTCAAACGGCTATCGTCGTTTTAGTGTTTAAACGAAAGAAGAAGGCAATATCTCACCGTAATTCACTGGAGATCTTCCTCGCACTTGGGAATGTCGAAGATCTCGGCGAAGAGAGGTGGTAGCTTGAGTTTCGTCCAATTTCTCCTGAACCAATCGAGAAGATTCGCGTGCCTCGAGCCTAGAGCCCGAAGTTCGGGTATCCTCTGAGCGACACCGACGACCCCCGGCGAGATGCCGGGCGACGTTGGATCACCGAGGGTAGTGAGCGTACGGCCGGCCTGAATTCTCAGCGCCTCGAGCAAACGATCCTGGAGTCTCTGAACGGCCTTGACGTCGTTCAACCCGGGTCTCTCGCTGAGCAACACCGCTCCGGAGAAAAGGCCCAGCTCGGCGTCCGAGAGTTGATGAGCGTTTAGGGCACTCGTGAATTGCATCAGACCCGTCACGAAGTCCGGCTGTTGTGCACAGAATTTTTTTTTATATCCGAATAGTAAATGAAAAGAGGAATAAACGGTTTGAATAGAATAATGTTTTTTACCTCATACATGAGTTCTATCTGTTGTCTTGTGATGTAGGTACCATCCTCGAAGGTCATCGAACTGTCGGTCGTCATTTTCGCGATGTGGGTCAACCAAACTTCGAAGAATCCGACTTTGATGAGGATCAATTGATCGTCCTGCGTGAGATCGCAGAAGCCCGGCACCCTCTTCGCGAATTCTACGACCCTCTGAACCGACGGCGTTACTCTAGCGGCGAATTGCTGCCATAGCCAGATTCTCTGCGACTCGACAGTCTCGGCAGTCGACGACGCTGCCTCTGGATCCTCGGGGCTTGCCGGCTGTTTCGGAGCGATCAAATCAATTTAAAGAGGAAATTCCTCCAGAATGAACATTACTAAGGGTTGGAATAATAAATTTAACCACGTTAACCCGCGCAATGTTCAGCAAAAGATCCGCAACAAATTCAAGGACATTCCAGGACTTCCAGGAAAAGAATAATTCAAGGAGAGTCCAGAACTTTACGAGAAATTCAAGGAAATATTCTGGACTTTTCGGGAACACCAAAATTCAAAGACATTCCAAGAGTTTTCCGGAACAAGATAAATTCAGACATTCCAAGACTTTTTCAGGACCAGAAAAATTCAAGGTCCTTCCCACGACTTTTGAGCACCGTGGTCGTAAACTCACCGGTATTATCATGGGTTTTCGTACGATTCCTCTCGTCGATTCTTCCGTGAAGCCGCAGTGGGCGTGATGAGCCTGAGAGACCTGAAGTATAACGTCGTAAACGGCCAATTGTTTGCCGTCGGCGTCCGATTGGTCGGCCTCGACAACGGCCGCCGACGGTACGCGCGGTATCACATTTTGTCCCTGGCTGTTATTGTTATTGTTGTTCGCGTTGCTGTTGTTGTTGTTGTTGTTATTGTTGTTGTTGTTGTTGTTAACGTTATTGTTGTTGTTCGTGCTAGTGTTGTTGTTGTTCGTTGCGGACGTGAGCTGTTGAACTCCCCCGCCAACGGTCGTCGTCGTCGTCGCGACGTCGTCCTCGGGACCTCGCTCCCTCGAACGTTTCGGCACTCGGCCGTATCGTACAGCTGCAAATTTTTATCATTTTAACCAATAAAATACAAAAATTAAATGAAAGTAATTGAACAAATTAACTTAATAACAAAACTCGATTAATAAATTAACTGTTTATTTTATCGAATACTCAAATTAACTAAGTCTTTTGATAAAACACAGCGAGAAAAGGTTTTATTTATACTTCGCAAACGTGCAGTTGGACGTGGCGAATTAAATGTTCAATTGAGCCAAATAAAAATGTTTAACAAATATTGTTTGGATTCCTCTAGCCCAATTAAATACTACTCGGTTCGACTGATTGGTAATATTAACTAAGCATTTATTTCGCTTTACTATACGTTTGTTAACCATACATAAATTCTTTTCTCAGTGCAACACAGAAACGGCTCAACATGGTAAATGAAAATTCATCAAACGACTGCGTTAATTAGGCTAATTACAATAATTTATTAAAAACAGTTAAAGCGAGTAGAAAAATGATTAACAATCGAATAATCGGCTCAAAGTGCCTCGTTTGATGCTCAGTCCTTCGGAGCAGGTGTAATTAATCGGGCGGGTTTGGGGACGACGAAGCGTCTTCTTTTTGTTCGTTTTGCTTTGGCAATGGGACCTCGTTAGTGTATGACGATCTGTTTCCGATCTGCATCAGCAGTCTCGCGGTTAGTTACAATATTGGCTCGCGGAATCGCGCAGTCACCGGAGGCTTTGTAATTTGCCCGTTGAATTCTCTTCCTCCTCGGATAGCGACGAGAGTCAGGAAGAGGATGAAGAGAGGAAACAAGGAGGGGGGGGCGGGGCAGGATAGAAGTGTAGAGAAACCGGAGAGTTATGCACGAGCGTATATCGCGCGGGCAGGGGGAGTACCAGAGCGTCCCAACTTTGACGTTTAATTATGCACGCAAGTTCGCTCCGGTTTACTTTGCCCTTGTGCAGTGTAGCAACTCGAAAATGCAAGAGTTTCGTGTACATATACACGGATATATAAATATATGGGTGCGTACACGAGGAGCCAGCCTCACTCGAAACTCACACCGACTGACACTAGAAACTGAAGTTCTCGTGGCGGTTTTACTCGCGGTTGTCTCACGAATACGTATATATGTGTCTATGTAACGTTTCCAGAAGAGCTTTGCGGAAAACGCTTTAGCTACCGGATGCTGCCACGATCTTCGTACAGACGCGGGAGCACGGTGAGAAATAATCCCGATAGAGCTTATGCATCGAAAAGGTCCGCGAAGTTACGTGTACGCTTCTTTCTTTCGAGTAGCGCGGAGTAATCGAACTTGAAATCGACGAAGAATATTCCATGTAAAATAAATGTTTTTGTGTAAAAAAAAAAAGTTAAATAAAAACACCTTTAATTACTATTATTATTATTATTTTACTTCTATTTATTAAAAGAGAAAAAAAATCGAATAATAATACTTTTTTATTTATTTCAATAATTTAACAATGACGATTGATGATGAATAATTAATAATATTACTGTAATTATTTATTTTTTATTTTTGAATAATAAATTTTTGTTACATTCTAAACGAAAGGATCCAAAGATAATTAGTAATTTAGAAAATGTTTAATTACTTACAATCCCTGGACATGCCGACTGCTAGACACTTCCGGAATCGGCAGTACTGGCAACGATTCCTGTTCAACTTTATAACGAGACACTTGCCGTCCCTCAGACACCTATACTCGATTTGCTTCTGTATACTTCGTCTGAAGAAACCCTGAAACAAAGGCAAAAAATATTGATTTGTATCGATTTCGTTTTTTTTCCTCATCGAGGTATTACATCTCGAAAAAAAATGTATACGTTTTTTTTTTAAATTCAAGTTTCATTTTAGTGGTTCCTACATTTTGTGCCCTTTCGCTTGTTCGTTGTTGAATGGCATTAGAATTATCCAAATTCTAAGAATATCCGCAATTTCTAAATTGCCATTTATGAACAATTCTCAACGGGGAAGTCAAAAATTCGTTTCTAAACGTCGGTTCGAAAAACGAGGAAGCTGTATGAAAGTAAAGAAAGCTTACTAAAAAAAAATCTCAGCATTTGAATGACCGTATAAATTTCTTTTTTTACTCGTAGCAAAATTTACGGAGTCGAGGCTGCCTCGACGTATCGATCAATCGGTGAGAATCGCGTTGACTGTATCGGATTGAATAAATATACAGTTTCGAGACGAATATACACAGGAGAAAATCGCCATTCCGGCGCGGCGCGCGGCGGTGTCCATTCTTTCCTCAATTTCTCTTTCAATATCCATTTTCTCTTGTATCTTATTCTGCGAGCCCACGCGAGTTGTTGCCATCGCGTTGTCTCGAGGAAGCGAGGTTGCATGTGCCGCGCGCGCTGCAAATGCTTGCCGCACATGTTCCGCTTTGCGTTATAACGTAAGTGGGTGCGCCAGGTGGTCCCTCGGACTTTCGATTTGCCCGCCGGAGGAATAGCTTTTCTCTTCTCTCGGGACGCGGATGAGAATCCGCCCTCCTGTCCCGTTCCTATGTGCGCTTGACTCGCGAGACTCGCGTATACGTACGTCGCGTTTACGTACCTATGTATCTGCGACTATCGCTATCAGAGACGGAATCTTACTCGCGAGGCTAACGCATAACCCGGGTGGCGAGAAATCCGGTGATTCACAGTTTCCTAACGTCACGACGGTATGTACTTTGCATGTGTTATGAGCTCATACAAAAGAAAATTCCATCGAGTTTATGCTGCTATATACTATTCCCCATTTCACATAGAAATCAGAGATATACAAACAATACATTACAAATATTTTCAATTCATTATTCATTTGTTTATTTGGTTAATTGTTTATTTATTTATTTGTTTAACTGTTTGTTCATTCGTTTCCTTGTTCAAGTTTTCGGCGAAAATATATTGCTTATCTTATAGATATGTTTTATATACCTCCTTATCTTTATAAAGAAAGCTTTGTGTTTGTAAAGAAAATGTCACCGAATTTTCTTGAATAAATTGCAAAAATCTTCAGTCCACGGTTGGGCCCTTACTTTCGCCAAAGAATTCATGTTTACGCGTGAAGGAACGCTCGCCACAAGAAAACGAATGTTTCTCGGCGAAAGAACTAATATCAACTCAACTACAATGAGGCTTGTTATTGAAACTTCTAAGCTTTATATGTTTTCTTTATATGTGTACTCTGGCCCTGTTCTATTCCGTTTAAAGTCGGCACGTTTACAAGATCGCTGAAGAGCAATGCGCATTAGTGTGGATGAAAATGCGAATTTTCTATTTTTTCCATTCCCTAATGTCGTTCTCGTTTAATAAAAATTTGACGAGAGACAAAATGGATTTGCGAACAACGATGGAAATTAAATGAGAAAGATGAGTACTAAGTAAAAAAAAAAGGAAACGAAAAGGAACCGAATGAGCTTGCCAACGGTATTCTGGAACTGGGAGTGCTCTTGTATAGAAATTAGCCGGAGAACCGCCCGAGGATATTTTTCGTGACGCTCGGCGTCGGCTCTCTCACGATCTCCGTCCTCTCCCAGTTTAATTTCCAAGGTTTGACCTCGTTGCCGTCATACTTCTACCGCGGCGATTCTGTTGCCTTTTGCCTCTGCCACCGACATGTTCTCTCCCCGCGCCCTTAATAACCAACGTATTATGATTAATTCGCTTTGTGCCGAGGGACACAGTGAACAATCCTTCTGGGTTGAACCGCGAAAGTTTAGTCAACGCGATTGCGAGCCGTCGGTGAAGAGTCCACTGTATCTCGAACTACAAACAATGCGGCCAATACTTGAGCCACTGCGGGGTGGGTCTAGCTCGCAGCTTTATACATGCCCGGAAGACGCGCGAGGGGGGGTGTGGTAAACTCTTTGTAACGTCGACGAGAAAATGTCTGCTATTGCCTCTCCGCGACCTTTGTAATTTATCCATAATTTCGGTCGGTCTACCCGGATCACGCGGCCCGAAGAGAGACCGAACGAATTCCGTAGAATATCATTTTTTAACTTTTCATTGTCGGCCTGTTAATGCCTGACGAGAGACCTCCGCCATAGAAACTAATAGAATGGAAGAAAAAAAAACGTGGAGACCCGAAAGTTTTGAGGACTGCAGTAAAACCGTCGCCAAAATTGTATCTAAGGCATTACGAATTAATGCGGTAATTAATTAAGGAGGGAACATTCTCAGCCAAAAGTCGTAATTGAGAAATTTTTTCTTGAATTTCATTATATCCAAAATTTGGCGATTTTATTAATAAGAAAAAGAACAATGACGAAATTTGGAAAACTGTTCGAAAAAAACGTGTGTATTTTCAGAAAAATTTGGGGATTAGTAAGAGATGAGGGTGAAGGATTGCCGGTGAAAAGATCGAGAGGACGAAATAACGACGAATGTATAGATAGAGTATAGATACGACGAAGATCGTGGATGCGGGACGTGACCAGACGTCGAAAGTGGCAAAAGGTTGACGAACGAGAGCAACATGATGAGAATCGTCTGTGGTCACACGTGAAGTATTCATTTTCGGTCGAATATAGAAAGCACAACCCTTCGACGGCATTTGATGAAATACCGTCGTAGACAGTGTTGTCGCTTATGCTATTGTTAAGCAAATTTAAATATATTTTATAATAAATTATGTAATGTTCATCATTTTTTCATTCTAAGTACTTTAAAAAAATTAGACGAGACCCTGAAAAAATTTACAGAAAATTTAGTCAATGACATTTATTTGAAAAAAAAGTTAGGTTGCCGTGCGATTTGTCGATCAATTGTTTTTTTATTGATTGGTTAATAACATTTTAATATTATTATTGGGCAAAATCAAACGTTGCAGCACCTTGTCCAGATCACACAAAAATATGAGTTAACCAAGAGTGATTTAAATGGGTTACGTATGTCGGTTTGGACGGTATCCGAAAGTCACCACCTATTCAAAAAGTTAATACCAAATTTTTTTAACAACATTTTCACCCCATTGAGAATTGTCCGAAATTCTTCCCGAATCTCACATTTGACCCAACAGTGACGCTGCTACCTTAATTCGCGATGAAAATTCATTCTCCATACCAGCGACATCGACGCTGGTATTTGAAACCTCGCATATTTGGATGCCTACGTTCCTATCGTTGAAGTTAACGCGCTGACCAACATACGAGCTTCGGTGTGCGAGCGAAGGTATCGGTTTATTGGATTGTCCGGGCGTCGGCATTAATTAACAAAAGGTATTCGTAACAACTACGACGGGAGGACGACAGTTTCGGTTGATTCGATCTGCGATCTACACACGTCGACGATAATGCATTTATCGTTATTATAGCCGGCGATGTTTAGATTGCACAGTTATTCGTAGACCAAACCGGAAGCATCGCTCGTTGAACGGATACGGGAGAGGCGATAATATAATACAATTGCCATTAATACCGGTATCGGATAACTCGACCTTGCGGTTTCACGTCTGAATCGATAATAATTCGCAACTCCACTCGATTTCGCTGCTTCTCACATTTGCATAGTTTGTCGCGAATGTCGATGTACGAATTTTGCAGTTCGCAACGGTGCAACCACGGCCAGTTATGTCGACGGTCGGATCGTCGCGTACGTGTATTTTGCAAAACACGAGACAATTGAATGCGGCGATGAGTTATCGATGGGAGAAACACAATTTTCACCAATTATAGGCCGTCGATTGGATTTTTAAACGTATCAGAGAGGAGACACGTATAACGCCCGCGCGGATGGTGAGAGACACATTATTTTCCACGATTGAAACTAATTGGTGGCGTTATTAAAAGTCAGGAAATTGAATCGATCGATCACGGAGAAACCGTTGGGGCGTGGGGCGTAGCGCGCCGTGCGAACCAAGCGCCCGCACATGCCGCGGCAGCAAGTAGAAAAGGCAGCGTCGCGTCAGACGAGCCGGTGACGGCGCTCGGACGAGATTGTACAATAAATAAGGCAGCGAGTTTTTTTTCACTTTCGGACAATTTTCAATTAGCTTTGGAAAAAAATTACGTAGATTCATATTTTATTAATTAAGGTCGAAGCGACAGTAAAGAAATACATGTATTTAAATACTAAATATGGAACCGCCGTTTCTACTGTTTTTTTTTTCATTGTAAATCGTGCAAAAACGTTCATCAATAAATAATAACGCATTAATAAAAAAAAGAAAATACTCTTGTCAAAGTCCATTTCAATAAAAAAAACGGCCAAATTGCAAAAAAATGGTCGATCAGATCTGTGCAAAAAACGGTTTTGCATTTTCAAAATGTAAATTCTCCATACTGTGCATTTTTTTCAAGAAGCAAAACATTCACCCCGATACCGCCGTAATTTTATCGCGAAACTGCTATCGTTTCATTAAAATATTTGAAAAAACAGCAGCTTTTAATAAAATGTGATAACAAGTTTCGCAAACCCATAGTCGTTGAATTTTCCCTCATCAATCACGAAATCGATACTTATGTTACTGTTGCTTCAATATTTCACGCGATAATCGGTCTCGTATATGGAAACAGAAAAGTTTATAGTAGACCGTAGTGATTTACCGCTTGAAAAGCTCTGATCGCGACAGCTGCTCTTTCGTAGTTTTCGAAAGTGCACTATAATTTTTACAGCTCTTCGTTCTCGGAGAAAAAAAAAAAAAAAAAAAAAAAAAAATAACGCAGGCGCCAGTGAACCGGAGAATTCGAAAAATTATTGAAAGCCCGTCGAGGATAGATGTTTCGGCTCGGAGCTCATGAAAAATGATTGTCTCGAAGTAGGTCATGCTCGTGTCTCGATCGCGACCGCGCTAACTTAGAGCCCCGCAGTGGTAGCTTCGTCTTGGGTTTGTCGCGCGCGGAAAGTGCCGTTAAAGTCCCGAGTCGAGAGTCGAGTGACGCTTACGCAAAGTTTGCCTCCCCCCTCGGTCGGTCAGCGTTTTATATTTCTCCGCCTCTCGATATGGACGTGCTTTTCTCTCTCGTATCGGCGTTGGACACAAGAAGGGGCTCCGGCGATCGATCGTTTGTTTTATTGCTTCGCCCCGGCTGCTTGCATGCGTCTCCGGCGCGTCTCACCTTTCCGTTTTCATCCCCTGGCGCGCGCTTCCCTCGAGCTTTTTCGCCTCTGCTCCTCTGCCGGCCCTCGAGCCCCACAAGCCTTCTACATCATTTCTATTGGTCGATTGATGCGAGTACCGTCGGAATTCGAGAGTCGCGCGTGGACTCGAGTATCGCGATATCGAGAGAGAGACGGAAGAAAAAGAACTTTTTCCCCCGCGGTCTTCCGATTTATATTCGAGCCTCGAAGAGATCGGGCAAAAACGTACTCTCCGCGTATCGCGAATACACGGAGATGGAAAAATCCACCTCGCACCCGGTCCGCATTCGTCTGCATTACCCTTTTTCACCCACATTTTCCCGAGCGTTTGCGCACGTGTGTGTGAGCTTTTTTTTGTCATCGGACCATGATAAATGTAGGCTCGGGCTTCCCGCCGTTCTCGGTGTGGTCTCCCACTATCCGCAATATTGAATACGTGCAGCACTCGCGTCGCCGTCGAATCGAATCGAATAGAGCCGTATGCCGAGATCTTTTTGCCGCCACCGACTGCCGTTGCTCTCCGCTTTCGTTCGCCATTTTCACCGTTAACTTGGGCCGGAGGGCTTCGAGGCTTCCGTGTTCCGATATGACGCTCCGACGGACGAAGCTCACTTCCCCGCACGGCTTCACTCGCGAGAGCGGCGAATGATCCACGGAAACCTTCGGGCTGATATTCTCGTGGCCACGAATTCGGAGAGTTCTTTCTTCTCTCTAACCCGCGAAGCCTGGTCTTCGAGTTTACTGCATTCGGATATTTGTGTGCAATTTTTTTACGTGCTTCGATCGATAATGCCCGGAATAATTCGCGCGATATTTCGCCGTTCTACAATTTAATATTCATTCATTATTTCAAATAATTAGGTCGTGGCGAGGAATTTATGGCGAAGGGAACATCCGCAGTGAATTGGAAGAGAACCGATTGGAAAAAGTATTGGAAGACTTGGATTTTCCCAGTGTTTGAAAAAAATAAAAACATAATTAGAAAAAAAAAATAGGAATAAAAATGAATTATAACGTCACTATTAATAATGACATTATTATCAAATATTAATATATAATATAAATTAAACTGATATGTCAGTTCCTTTCTTTTGCCGCGGTTTCATATGTAATTTATTTTATTTTTTTCAAATTTATTTCAAACATAACAAAAAATTCTGAGCCATTTTTCAGCCCAGCCGCGATTGAACCATATGCTGGTTTGCTCCCGTGCCGATTTCGCCCCGTGTCCGCAAGAGATATATATATATATTCATTCGTTGGGTGGGCCGTAAATTTTATTTGATAGAAATCAGTCGATTGAAAAACGTGCCGGAGCGGCGGGTTTGAACTCCTCCATGAACGAGGCCAAATTTACAATTCACAGACAAAGAACAGAAAATAAAAAATGCGATGTTTGGGAAAATCGAGTTATCGAGAACCTAACGGTTCGATATATTCGCTCGCGCTCGAAAGTCGATCGATCGATTTTCTGTACTTCTGAACTCCAATTCATTTAGTTCGATTGTGAGAGTAGATCGACGCGAAATAAACTTAGAGACAATTGGAGACAGAGCGGAAGAGCCATAAAGTGAAAATCACGCGACAAGAAAAAAAATTTCTTTTTAATTTTGCTATGCCTGTAATTCTTCACAAAATGCAATCTCCGGTGAGAGATACGTACGCGCGAGGTAATCTTGCTCGTATGTTAAAAGTTAAAGCACCGAAGAGCGGCAACGATACGCGAATGATTTAAGATCCCGGAGGCGAGACGAAAGAAATATTAGAATCGTGAACTTTCCCCGGCGTGCGCGCGTTTCCTTTTTACGATGGAATACCAAAGGGCATGATACTCTCAACAGATCGTCGGTGTTTGATACAAAAAAACGTTTACTGCGATTGTGTTTACGATAGTATTGTCTCGACTCACGAAACTCACAATCACGAGGGCATATATTTTATATTTATCATGATGAAATATATAATTAATATATTAATATGCATTTTGCAAATATTCTATATTAATTATTATTATCTTATTATTGCCTTGTTTTTTATTTATTTTATACGTTTTATGATTTTACACAGAATATAAGTCTGTTGAATTCTGAGTAACGTTGATGTTACTATGCGGCTAATATGCGTTCGGCAAAGTTTTTCATGAAACTGAGTAGTTGGCAAAGGCATTAGCTGGATAATGGCTTCGTATGAACCGATGCTTACCTTGCAACCCTCGCAGCTGGTTACGCCGTAGTGATATCCACTCGCATTGTCACCGCAAACTTTACAGGGGACGAAGCTCTTCACCGGTGTCGAGCTGTTCGAGTCCGCGGCGGCGTAGTGTTGCTCTGTAAAAAAAGAAAAGAGTATCACGCAAATGCTAAACAACGGTTTGCTGCAAGGACGAGAAAAAAAAATTGTCGGCGTAGCTGGAATAAAAAATTAGGGTAAAGTGTATAAGGCAAATGTACCAGTTTCGGTCATTTTTATTATTTTCTATTTTTAAATCTTTGTATTTCTACGTTTCCAATTTTTTTAAATCGTAAATTACAGTTGTATTCAAATATTTATTTCTCCAAATGTTTGACAAATTATATTATTAATGTATTATTTAAAATCACCGAATTTGATAAATATCTTTTGAAGAATGTTTAATGTATCCGAATATGTTTGTTTAGTTTTTTTTTGTTGCGAAAACGCATCCAAAATTTGTGATCTTCAAGGTTTTAATTTTTATTTATTGTCGACAAGCAATTCATTCATTTATTGCCTTTCCGATAAGTTTATAGCGTTTTGATTTTAAACAAAATGAATGTTCTCAACATCTTCCGCATGGATGATTTCGTTTAGATTTTCATCGTATTCAGAGGTATTCGGCATTCTCTCCGAGTTGCATTTTGGCTTGGAATTCAACGATTAACCATCCTCAAATAATCCGGAATCCGATGAATTTCATTATTTCATTTTCTACGTGAAATATTGGATTGTCGATAGTTGTGCAAAAAATATGAGAAAGATTCTAGACCGCTTCTCATTCGTCTTGATTATTTGGTTATCGTTGGGCTATTAAACAGCCTCGCGGCGGTGTCATTAGACTCGAGCGTTAAGGGTTGTTAAAATTTTACGATCCCGCCTATCGTGTCTCCGGCGATGTGCATGCGGATCCGCAAGGATATATTGGATATGCGAGGCGTTGCTGCATCAGCGGACGGGAAGCGCAACGAACGATCGAACGAGAAGTCCATTAATCTGTATCGGGGTCAGGGATGTCACGATGCAAATAAGTGCCGTCTGCCAGTATTGCAAAAGCCGATTGGCCGGTTGTCTTGGTCAACTGTTTCGTATCTTTCATGATGGGTAAATCGTTCCATTTGAGCCGAGAGAGAAAGTCATCAGTTAGAATTGCCTAAATGCAAAGAAATAGAATTACCTGTACTTGATTGCTTAAAAATCATTGAATGAATCAATTAAAGACTTCGTCTTATTGTCCAGTCGCTTGGTTGGACACATCAGAAGATCAAACAAAGGACAGAATTGTGGGGATTGTGAACTGGAGAAGAACTCTGCGCCCCAAGTTTCTCGAAGGCAGCGAGCGTACAAGCTTCGTTTTTTTTTGCCCTCCAGACTTCTCGAACAGGCCATCAAGAAGTCGTTTGCAGGCGCGTGATAGCATACGGTATTGGAAGAGCGAATCCCAGAAGCTCGATGCTCTCCTAACGGGCGTATGCTCTCCTCTCTGGTTGGCAACCGTTAGGGATGCGCAAAAAGATTAAAAGGGGTGAAAAAAAAGGAAAGCGGAAACAGCGAGACTGCGATGCGCGGTGGGTATAAAAGGAGGCGAGCCGTGTTTGCTGGAAAAACTTCTGAAGCGACTGAGAGCGCGGCGAAAGACGGGGATCCGTGATCTGTACGGAAACAGATAGAATGTTGATTACGGGAGCGACGGAGAATCGTTGATCGCCACATAAACAGGACGACGACATTAGTTTCCTCACCGACGCGGGCAAGGGAAAGAGATCGCTTTGTAAGTACTGCGGATCAGGATTTCACGATGCAGTCCGGTAGCGCAACCTACGGTGCCCTCAGAGCGAGGCCGGACGGCCGACGAAGAGAACCCCAATCAAACGGTACTCTTTACTTCATGCTGTACTTGCCCTCTCGTCTCTATTGCTCCGTTACTCATCGTCTCGTACTTCCATTACGGGACGATCTTAACAGGAACGCGAGACCGGAAGTCTCGTTGCAACGAGGAAAAGAAAATTCCGAATGACGGAAAAACGTATGCTAACGAAATCAACGGTTCTGATAGCGTTCTTTGCTCTTTCATTTCCTCGCCAGCGGAAAAAGCGCGAACAAGCAGAAACAAGGAAACCTGGGCCAATAAATTATTATACAGAACTGTGTAATAATACATTTATCGCGAACGCACGGTATACATGAATTTATAAATTTCGAGAATTTCGTAATACATGCATTTTTTAGACAAGCATGTTTTCAATACTGCGTTCCCATAGGCCAGTATATTTCTTGTTATTTATTAAACTTGTCAGTCGCAGGATTTTTGCTGCATTTCCATTTAGCTTTTTATGTTCTTCGGTCTTTTTTCAAATAAAGTTATTTGCTAAATTTGAAAAACGAGGGTAGTTTCCGGCCTTTATAGATCGGTGGCGCAATCGAAACATCGCCCAAAATGAATCCTAAATAAATCCCGAAAAAGACGGTGCGAAATTACTGAAGTATTTTCCTTTCCGAGTGCAGTATCAACGAGAAAGAAGTTAGCAAAAAAAAACCAGTGACTGTCACTCGAGGATCGACGTTGTCTGGAATCTATATCCGAGCAAAGCTTCTCGGAAAGCGTTAGCGCTCTTCCTTTTTCTCTCTCCTTCGTCTCTGGGAGCTCGCGCCGTTGCGCATCTCGAGATCGTAGTTACCCGAGGCGATGCGCTTTCCTCTTTCCTCTCGCGTATCGCAAGAAGATGTTACCTGCCAGACGAGATGCGAGGAGGAGACGCGCGTGTCGTCCTTCCGTCAACCGGGAGACAGAAAGACACGCATCGCGCACGAACGAGAATGGGAGCAAAAAGCCACAAACGGTTCCCGTTACTCCGTCGGGATTCCGAGACGGAAAAATCCATAAAGAGACCGATCGTCGACATCAACTACTCCTCGCTTCCTTCTTCATTTCGGATCTGGAGGCGTCGCAGCCCTTCGGAGCTACGCGTTAGAGGAAAATCACGCGGAATGCGTGCGGGCCTCCAAGTGGAAGAAGCAAACGAACCTTTTTTCCGGAATTTTTCCTCGAGACGGTTCCACAAATTGTCGTTCCTTTTTTTACCACCATCGAAATCGTTATATTTGATTTCCAAACTAGGTCGCAACGATCAAAATACCGATATCGCGTTCTCCTTAGCTTTTCGCAACGCTCATTTCTCGTCCACGTCCTCGAACGTTAATGCGGCCCGGCCTTGGGCTATCGCAGATTTCTGTTTGTACAGGGTTTGCGAGTTGGCATCAGTTAAATACAATGTGGTACGTCCGCGAGACCGACCCCTCCGCAGCTACATGCATGCGGAATCTGTATTCACTTTGCTCGAAATTCAAGCGTTAGCAACGTATACACAGTACACAATGTTGATGCTCCTACGGTTTAACGTGTGCGACGGACGGCGAAGAGCGTAATTTGCCCGTGGGATGGACCGCGGCTGGCGGAGGGTTGCAAGAAGATGGGCAATGTCGGCGATGAATATATGCTTTTCTGTTTGTATATTCATCAGCAACGCCATCCAAAACCACTTGCCGAGGTTTAATCTTTCGCATTATTTTTTACCGAATGCTCCTCACAAAAACGTTCTTGAATTCTTAGGGCTCCGCGCATTGATGTGCATAAATCGGTCGTAAAGTGTATGCAAAAAAGCCGGTATTTTCGAGATGAAGATTTTCTACAGCGGCAACAGGAAATATAGCGGCAAATGCTAAATTGATAGTGAAAAATGAGCGAAATTTGATTTGCACACCCCGCATTTCCTTTTTAACGTCGTAACAAAGCTCAACCGTGGAAGACTTACTTAACCGATTTGGGCTTTCTTGTAAAGTAAAGGACGAAAACGAAACGAGAAAGCGATGTGCAAATCTAATTTATTCCTTGCAAAGAACTACGGTACTTTTTTTGAAGTATTACATACATTTTACAAAAGTTCTACGTGCGGAGTACTTTTTACTAATCGCATAGCGCCTTTTACTATCCATCTCGTATTCCCGGTTATCTTCGAAGTTTCCGCTTTCTCCGAATACGGTGAAGACGGGAAAAGTAACTTCGAAGAATATCGGGCCACGTTGTTCATGCATTCCGTCAGGAATGTCTCCCAGGGCTGTTTCCGTTGAAAAGTGCCCAATCGCATTGTTCGAGACCCTTCGCCCGGAAAACTCGAGTTACAAACTTGTATTCCGCGTATTCGGTACCGTTCAGTATCACATATCAGTACGGTAAACACAAAGAACTGAAGAAATATGAAACGCGAGTGAGTTATATTTCAAATTGTAACTTGATAATAAACGAAACATGAAAAAGAACGAAAAAAAAAAATGTCCATCGAATTTCCGAGAAGGATATGAAATATCTACTGTGGCTGGATAATATCAGAAAAACCCGTATTTTTCAGTGAACATATGAATTATGGAAAAACTAAAATACGGTTTCCTGATTTTAATCAAGTAAATTAGTTGCCACAAGTACGTTGCGTTATGATGATTTATGATATGAATGAAAAATAAGGAGGATTTTGTGAAACATAAAATCCGCCTCAAAAATGTGAGCTGGGTTGATGCGTTGAAATATCCGGGAGAATAATCCGCGGGACATCGGCCTACGCGGCTTTTTTCTGACGAATTAAAAATTTCATGCGGCCTCGGAACGTATCGATGTTTATAACAGCTTCGTCGTCAGTTTGTCAGCTCGTTCGATGGGACCCTCAAAGGCGCGTACCCGTCACGGTATTGAAGTTCGTTGACCCTTTGCCAAAGATGAAATATCCATTAATTTAATTTTCCCGCGAGTGTTCGGCACACTTCTTCTTTTTTTTCGTCCCCACAAACTGATAGCAGCTCTCTTTTGGCCTGTCGGGCTGTTCGAAACGCTGCGAAACGAATGATTCTACCGATCGCGCGTGAGAGCCCGACAAACGCTCCCTCTCGCCGCTTTTGAGGGTGTTTTCCCCCGTTTTAATGCATAGTCGATGTTACCGCGAAGCCTGCCGGAATTTCCATGCCGCGTTCGTTCGTATATTCAACGAAACGCGCTTTGCCGGGAATGAATTTGTACGCGTATAACATAACGGATATCGAGAGGTCGATTCACCGATGGAAAAGCCCGGTCATCGTTGTCTACGCGTACGCTTTCTCATCGACCCTTCTATTTTATCGCGTTGAAATCGGTCAAACGGATTTTCAAGCGCTCGTCAATGATTCCATGCATTTTTCTTTCTCGCGAGAAAAAGGCTTCGTTTTGGTAAAAAAAAATCATTTCGCGGTTTTTAGGTACTCAATATCTTATAAAATGTCGAGAAAAATGTATGAAAATGCTATATGAGCTAGAATTTTGTTAGAATTCGAAAGTGCAGACATTTTATTTTACTGCCAATCATCTCTTTAAATTCTAATTCGCGTAATTAGCAAGTTCCATCCAAACTACAAGTAGATTATAATTGAATAAGGTTTGAAATCAAGTTTATCGTCAATCCTTTACGAAATTTAGAATTTATGGAATATTAAACTATTTTAAATATTTATTTCCGTTTCAATTCTTGCAAATTCCGCAAAAGTGGCGAAACTCTTTCATACACATAGCCAATATGTGCGGAACCTTTCTTATTTTTTTAAACTATCTTTTTGTTTTCCACGTTTTATCCGTGGAAAGCTTTCGTCCGTGCGCGCTCCGCATACTCGATGTATCATATTTATCGAAGGAGAAGATTGTTCGTTCCCAAATACCGTTATAATAACCGTAAGAATACTTTCGTTATCAGCAAGCGCGCCTATCGGCCGTCTCATCGATTGTGTGCACAAAGCTGAAGCGCCGCGGATGAGACGAGACGAGTCCGTGACTCTGCATAACAGAATTCGAAAATTTGAGCACCAATGTGCGGATGACGAGATAGCGCGACGGTATCTTAACGCTCCGCGCGTTTCCCCTCGCTATTGCGAGACACGACGATGTTTCCCCATTAAACTAAATAGAATTTGTTTTCAACCGCATTTAATTATTTCGGTGGGATATGATGAATAATACACGGGGAGGATCGTCGACTGTCGTCTCGTGAATAGGAGAATCCGAGCTGTATCGCTGCTCCACGCTGTTATACGTAAAAGCACCGGGACACTAAAATACTGAAATTAATTTATTACCGCGCACACTCGTGTGTGCGTCGGCCGTGTTTGCGCTCACGCAACGAGAGCCAGACTGACTACGCGACCATCGCGACTTTGACGATAATTTCAGATTATACGCCGTATTCGCAATTCATATCGGCATTACGTGCTTTCCAGATTACTATTGACGATATTCGCTTCGCAGAGGTGGAAATCAATTTGGCAATTTAATTATATATCGCGCATATATCGGCGCGAGCGATACCGTTGACAGATAAGTGACTGTGGAGATCAGCGAACTTGCAATAAATGTCATTATAAATTCCAGCCGTGATATTTCTTTGGAAAAAGCTTTCCCGATCGACACGACTGTAATATAACGAGAAAAAAAACTAGCAATGGAAACACTCTTGTTAAATGATGATCATTGGAGTGGAAAGGAAAAAAACGTATAAAAAGCAGAAACATTCGAACTGTTTTTTCGATATCGTTGGGAAAGAAGAGATTGTAAAAATCAGTTTACATATTTTGAAAACCATGAATTCAATTCATGGAATCAAAGAATAAAAAATATTCCGATCAATACAAAGAACCGCCACAATATCAAAAATATGGCGATACAAATAATGATGAATAAACATGTTTTTATTAAATGAAAATGTTTGTAATGTGAAAATAAAATATAGAGAGCAGGCGCATTCATACAAAAATATTTCTTCCCTAAGGGGTTCTATTCTCTCGGAGTTTATGCTTACATTTTCGGTTTTTCGATAAAATTTCTGTTTATAAATGGTAAAGATACTCCGTTTTTTTTCCCGATCCATAGAAATTATAATAATATTATTACAAATAATAATAAATAATGTAATATAGTATTTTATTCTAATATCGTTTACTACTGTTTCAGAATCGGACGATTTTTTTTAAGCATTCGTTCTATTGGTTTTCTATAGATTTTTTTCTCTTTTACCGAAGGAAGTTTTTCTCGATAAATCCCTCTGTTTACTACAAATGTTCGCGAGTCGACGATGAAAATATAATATATCTATTAATAACTCGAGATATTGCGCATTGCGACTGAGTTTGTAGTGGCGCGGTGTTCGGTATGTTGAACTGTATTATCCTATTACGAGATTGCAAAACGCTCAGCATTATCGGTTTTGTAACCTCGCGCGCAATATTAATTTATTGTTCATTATACAGGCAACATTTTCTCCTTCCTCCCCCGCGCGTTGTTGTTACAGCGCTGTTGGGCCGAATGCACGACGATATTAGACATACCGCGGTTTATATATTCTATCGCGTTATAGAATCTTATTGTTCGGCGAAAGATACTGCGGGCTCCTCAACTGCGGTACGGTTTACGAATGAATAACAAAGATTGGATCTTTCTCTCTCTCGTTCGAGGACTGAATTCTTTCGGAATGCGCGCAGCTGAATCCGAGATAGAAGTAGTCATCCCTCGAAGACTGCGCATACGATAATAAGAAACAAACTTACCGCCGGAGTATGACTATGTGCATTCTTCCGTCGTTATCTCGTCTTAACGTCGGCGAAGATATAAAAAAAACAGTCGTGAATGAGAATAAAAACGATAGAAATTTCGATTGTGCTTTGCGATCGGAGCCTTTACCTTGGATCCTTATAACGTAAATATGATTTTATTTTTTTAAGCAAGTGCAGGGAGAATCTTTGTTATTTCTTTTTCGGCAAATGGTTTTTTTTCTGGACAATGGATATGCGATTCCAATCAATCGCTCGATTAAATTAATTGTCTATCATCATTGCGCTCCGACGATGTTGCACCGTTCGCTCGATCTGAACTGTTTCTCAAAACGAAAGGTAATCGAGCACATGGCAAAACGGCATATCGAGAGCGAGAGAGCCTATTGTATTCGGTACAACGGGTATAATGGACGCGAGGTTGAGCACACACACACATACTACCCACATACAGGCATCGGCAGAGATGGAGCGCGAGCAAACTACTCCCCGGCATGATGGACCGGCAGTGAACTGGTCGATATCAATTTCATCATCTAATGGCACCGAGCCTCTCTCGTCCCCGCGGCTGAAAAGCCTCGTTAGCCATGCCGCTATGATTTCAAAATCAATTACCGATCAGTTACGCCCTATAACCTCTCGCTCGGAAAAGTCGGCTCTCGCACTCCCACGATTCTCCCAATGAAATCCGCGATTCCTTAATCTCTCGCTCCGTTAAAGTCAATGAGCTCGTTTCAGGAAGGCGTATCGCTACGGCCTTAGGAAAAAGTGAGATTTCGATGAGATTCTCAATGCTTCGCAATGGAAAAAAAAATCTGAGAGAATCAACCATACGGAAGAGAGATCGGGAGATAACGCGTTGTAGTACGGTTTGAGATGATTCATTTTGCATACGAATATAGACAAAAAGTTATCAACATAGTAGTTTCAAGAAACTGTTTAAGGGGGCTGAGACGCCTAAAAAAATTAATAATAATTTTTTGTTATTTTTAAAAATACACATTTTTCTTAATCTGTTCCTAATTTTTAATCTATTTTTTTACGATAAAAATTTACAAATTTGGAGTACGAGTTCGGAAGACATCGAATATTCGAAAATGTCGATGAAATTTATTCCGAATGTGAGTTTCATGAAAATTAGAACAAGTTCGTAAAATATTCGGAAAATTCGACGAATCAATGCGCAATGAAGCGGACCCGTTTGTTTCGAGCTCTCCTTTTCTTCGACCGATATATTAATATTCTCTGCGTTATCAGCGGCGTAAAATCTCCGTGCGCGGATTCTCGACAAAAATAACGCAAAATAACGATCGACAATTTAGTTTCATAATGCACCGAGGAATCCGCGATTATGTATACCTTCGGGCGAGTAATAGTATTTTGCGTATACATTCTATGAACGTCGATGCAATATCGTGGTCTAGCACGCGATCAACGAATGGATATATAACCGCGCTCGGTGCGTAACACAACGCAGAAACATTTTCCGTCCGGTAACCAACAAGTAGCGCGAACCTTCGCAACGTAACACGAAAAAATCGTGTGAGATAAGAGGAAAGATTTGAAGAAAGCGAACGGTAGCCCAGTCGGCGAGTCACGCGAGTTCCGTGACTTTTCTAAGGCCTACGAAGTACCCACGTTGCTGCGCGCCAGTAATATTGCTCTTGCCTATAAATCCCATTATATTATGCAGTGAACGATTCATAATGAAAGCATTTCCTAGAAGCAGCGCACTTTTTTTTTCCTACCGAACGTTAATTTCGTTATCAGTTGGAATAACGTCGGCGTTGGCTTAAAATAAAAAAAATAATAACGATAATTATTATTATAAGTCGGAATCCAACTTTTTTTAGATGACGCCCGGCGATACAAAAAATCACGCAACCTGTAGAAATTCTATGTTCACAATTAACGCATCGGGCTGCAGCGATCGCCGTTGCAAGGTTTCGTATACGATGAGAATAATTATGGAAATGTAGAAGAATGAGCAAATACTGACCGATAGGCCAGGCTGATTTTTTTAATCGAGTAATAAAAAAAATTGATAATCATGATTCATTATTAATAATCGAATAATATTCATATTTGATTTACTAGTACTAATTGCAATAATGTACTAAAAAAATAATTTCCCTATTTTTCTTTCCGTCTCAGAAACGTTGACGAAAATGATCAACCGTGAAAAATTACCAAAGTAAGGTCCATTTACATGCCATTTTCTGTACGCTATATCGATAAACATTACGCGCAACGCGCGAGGAGCTTACGAGACAATGAAGAACGAAGAGTGATAACGAAGATTAGAAATATTGCTTGCGTGACGAGAGCTATTCCGCCGCTTCTATAACTACGAATAATATATTCATATATTGCGTACAATATAATTCAAAAAAGCGCGTATAGGCGTCTGCAGCGGTAGAATCGATAGATTAACGTGTTGAGAACACGGGCTAGAGTGCAGGCAAGGGGAGAAATTATCATCGGCTCGGATCGAAGGGGAGTTCCTTTTTTTCTTTTTTTTTTTTTCGAATGTCGTCGTTCTCACCGAGAACCCATTTGACCTCAATCGAGATTGGCGCGTACCTTGACTCGCCTACCAACACACTCCCCCCCTTGTTTACAAGGAAGCATCGCGGTATGAATATATATTCAACGATACTCGGGTCAGCCAACGTATTTGTATTCCGTGCATCGAGAATCAGCCCATTCGTTCGCAAGTCTATCCGGCGAATCGTTTCGTCAACGTGGGCTACGCGCACACGCAGTGTAAGAGACAATAGTTCGCATAGGCGAAAAAAAAAGAAAGAAAAAAAAAAAAGAAAATGCACAATAGCGCGACGATCTTCGCGGAGCGTTTCTGTCGCATGGAGTGCAGTGTGCGAGTGTGCCTCTAGTGCCGATACGCGTTGGCATCTCTCGATGTCGTGAGCTTGCCGTGCCATCGACGAGGGGACCGAAGGGTAAAGGAGAGCTCCCGGGTGCAGCGCACTGTGCCAGCAGGGAGACAGAAGTATCATTATTTATTCAATCCATCGGCTCGCTGTCCGGTGGCTCGGCTCGTCTGTACACCGACGACTGCGGGGATCCACTAACCAACGGGCGGCAATGGATCTCGGAGACGCGAATGCGCACCGAGAGCACTCGCGGAAATCGATCCCGACGTATACCAACGGTTAGATATATTACATTAGGATGGTGGAGATATATCGCGGTGTATTTCTCGCGGGGGAGATAAATTAAATAAATATAGAGACGCCGAAGGAGAAATTCGCGCAGCCATCTAATTCGCGAGCCAACCGAATATTCCAAGTAATGCAATTAATGCGGGGAAGATAATTAAAAAATGGTGACGAGATTCGGGTATTGCTTCCTCGCTTTCCTTTATCGCACTCTACCTGTTTGTAGGAGAGTAGGTTCATCAATTTTGGCCTCATTAAGAAGTTTTGATGCAAGGAATATTGAACGAATGTACGCCAAATTTAATGCCAAACTTCGTCTAATAGTTCATTAGTAAACTGCATTTTGTTAAAAAAATTGTAACGGCCATTAAATTTGGAGCACTTAATGGATTCGATTTAGATTCGATCCTGAGACTTGTTCAATAAAAATTTTTGGTAATTATATATTTCAATAATAATAATCATAATAATAATATTTTTATACATTTTCTTGTTGTTCTAATTTGAGGAAAAGAAGCTTCTAATTTTGATAATCATGTTTGAAATGTTTCATACAAGCAGGCTGGTCATCGACTGTGATCGATCAGTACTTTTGATTAAATCTAGTGAGAATCGATCAAAACGTCTTAATTTTAACCGGTTTCGAGTTTTTCAAATATTATGCAAACTTTCTAAATTCGCCGAATTGTTAACTATAGAGCTAGTAATTCATACTACAAATGTTTGATAACGTTTAAGAATGCTCATAAAAAACAATCAAAGATGTCAACGAAAAAATGTGTACAGTACAAAAATTCATATTTTTTGTAATAAATTACTGCATCAAATCTATCTATTCTTCAGTGAATTCATTCCTACAGTCTCCGTCGTGAGAAAAATAGATCACGTGGAAAAAAGCCCATCAAACATCAACGGTGTCAGCCTGACGATCGTTGAATGCCGATGATTACGAGTTACAATCGCTCATTGATTTCGTCGCTTTCGCAGCTCGTCGAACAATGGAGCAATGAAACTATCAGGGGTGATTTTACACTTGGAAATTAAATTGTTTTACGGCGCTCGTAAATAAGACGAATAGATCTGTCTCGATAATGAGGAGAGTCTTCTCTCTCGCGAAAAAAAAGGATATTGCCAAGGCTTGATTTCCACGCGCGAAGGGATATGAACACACGAGTGTTATACGCGCATCTATTCCGCGGAGATTCTTCGCTCTTCCTCCTACCGTCTCGCTTCTTCTCCTTTCGTCTCTCTCCCTCTTCGCTAATGGCGCAAGGTGGATGCACACAGGGATAGAAGTCGAACGCGCGCGCGGAACGATAATTTATGGCCGCGTTTATTCGCCCGGTCGCGCTTTCCCAATAGACTTTCTACGGTCGAATCTCTGTTACCGCGCGCGCCGCGCGGTATACACGACGATAGTAGAAGAAAAAAGGAAAAAAAAAAAAAAAAAACAACGAAATAGAGTCGAAGTCAGCGACGGCGTCTCGTCGCCGTGCGTCGTGAGCGCATAAAAGCGCACGCTGTGTTCGTTGCGCAATACTCACTGTACACACGGGAGGAACTCAGCCGAACGCAAAGTTTAGCCTCGCGAGAGAGATATACGATCGTCGAGAATATCTCCGGGCGTTCGGGGCGCGGGCGCGCACGAGAACGCCGGATAATCCAGCTGTTGACCCGCGAAAATATATACTCTGTTATTACAGCGAACGGCGACGTCGCTTCGCGATGATTCCTCCTCTTTTTTCCTTTGAACGAAGCCGGTTATGATAATAAAATATTAATTATCTCTCATGAGCACGCGAAATCTTCAATGTCCCGTAAATAAAGCAATCCACGATAAACTTTGTTTTACTGGACAATTTATCTGCTTGTTATTCAATATCGATTGGGAGGTGGAATTGATGCATAACGACAAAGTTGCAATCCTCTACGCGCTCTTACCACCTGTCTCTTATGCTAATAACTAGAAATTTAAGCGAATCGATTTAGTTAATATTTTTCTACGACTCGTTATGTCAAGCTCAGTTGCTCGTAGCATTTTTTTCTGCTGCATTCATCGAGATACGAACATTCCATTGGGATCATAAAATTCGCTTTGAATTTTCATGAGTTTCATGATGCAAAAGCGTGGGCGAATTCACGAATATCATTTCAACGAAAAATCCATTCACTAACCATATATTTTTCTTTTTTTTCGTAGAATGAAACGATGCTGGATTGAGAAGGATGATTTTTCATAATAATGATTCCAGAAATTCAGACGAATAGTCAATAGTTAGGAATTAAAGCAAATTGAAGTAAAAATCGTTCAACGAATCATCCGACCACCGAACTTTTCTTTTTGCAGAAACTGATTCGTTCACTTTTCTTAATATTCTTGACTAAGTCACCCGGAATCTTCCAAAGCGTAGTTCTTAAGTCGTAGTCTTATCACGAATTTGTTCCAATAATTGTATCAATAAACTGTGACTTTCCATTGGAGAAAACGAAAATCAGAACGAGAAATCGAAGGAAAATTTCAATGTTTTCTGAAAAATTTACGATTCTGATAATAAACCAGGTTGCCGAATGATTCGTTGTACAATTTGTCTTCTCTTTGGCATTGTTTATAGTTGAAAAAAAAACTATACATTTAATGTACTGCTTCTGTGCGCTTTCGTGATGAAATAAATACATTGAATTCGATGCACAATAGTGATAACAAATCGATGTTATCTCAAATTACCAATGCAATAAATGATAACATTTGAAGTCCATTTACGGTAAAGCAAAATAAATCGTACATTTATTTGTCATCATGATCGTCCATTACATTTAATGCATCGGTTAATGCCTTTCAACTACAAGCACATAAAAATTATAGCCAATTTTTTTCATATCGTTATCATGCAAAAGAAATGTTCATAGAACCTTCTGCACGATTGATTTTCATCAGATTCTCATCCCAATGAGAACCACAAATTCTCTCTCAATATCGCTTCTTAATTTCACCCTCTTTAATCAGCACGCGCGTAGAGGCGAAGTTTCGATGTATCAAAAGTCCACGATCTATAAGAACCCCGTATAGCTTGTGCGGTACAGTGAGAGGAGAGAAATTGCGAACATCGAACAGGTGTTGTGCAACTAAAACGCGGAAGTGTTTCGACGGGTTTGCCATGCTCGAGCTCCGACATCGGGGGAGGGGGGGGATAAGCTCGTCTAGAGTAGATTCAGAAAATTCCATCTCTCACTATCCTCTCTCGTTCTCTCGCCGTATCTTTTGCTCCTTTTTCCACCTTCGCCGTACTATTCCGAGATACAGAAATATACTCGCGGAATTATGTCACGTATCCGTGGAAACGCTTCGCACTTGGATTCCCGAGTCTGTAACTAAACGGGGCTTGCTCACGAGACGACGACGAGGACAGCCGTGTGGTCCATCTCGCTCTCGCGCGCTCTCGAGTATCGCGCGAAATTCGACGACGACGACGACGACGACGGAGCGCGGTAATTGCGTAGACGTTTTCTGCCCCATGCTAAATTCGCATCATCTTTCGACTTCCGGGTTTACGTGAAGTCCAACGTCGGAATACTCTGCTTTCCCCGGTGAATCGTGAAAACAGATAGGAATGTAAGAGTAATAAATAAAAAATGAAGAACCGGCCGAAAGAGCGTTTCTTCTCGCAACCCGGAAGAACGCAGTTGAGGAAACAATATCGAATAAGAGGAGAAGAAAATCGTGTCCCAAAGGTGCACGGTGGATATCCACGACATCTCGTTGCCCGGCTGCCTGGGATTAAGAAGCCTCAAGAACCGGAGAGAGCCCCGGGCTCGCGAGAATCGCGGGGGATCAATTATTCGGTGCGCGAGGATTCGCGTTATCTTTTATTGAGAGAAAAGCCCCGAGATACGGAGCATCTCGGTTCCGAAGCGTCTCGAGGGTTGCGATCGAAGAGAACGGAAGAACGCAAGCTTCAAAGACACAACGCCGGAAAGTGTCTGGAAAAGCGTTCTCTCGGTTCACCATTCGCCTCGGTGCCATTGATGATTCGAGAGCAACCAGAAGAGAAGAGAGCGCGGCACGAGACAAATTGCGCTGATTGCTCTACCATCGCTCGCGGTTCGCCTTCACCGCTGCGAGCGCGGATAAACCGAAGGAAGGAAGAATACAAATTGGCTACTGGTACAAACGAAGGGAATATGGAAAAGATGGAAAAAAAAACAAGCGATATCGCAGCATGAGAATGTTTTTCTCCGTGTGTATGGAGGGATAAAGAAAGAAAATAGGAACGGCAAAGAAGCGGAACTCGCAGGGGGGGATGAGAAGATGGCGCAAACGCATGCGAAGAAACGTACACAAGAAACCGGAATTAAGTATCCGGCCTGAGGGTCGATATACCACCCACCAGCGGCGGCAGTTTTCTTTCGTCGATGAAATTGTTCTCGTCGGTGTAAGTGTGTGTGTGTTTCCGCACGAAAGTGTAGAAGCCGCGGATGGAACGCGGCTCAGGGGGAGGGTTATATACCGGAGTAGAAACGCCGCAAGAGAGTTCCGCGTTCGAGAGCCATACATAGGTATACGTTATAGGCAGAGTAGATTTTATTCATTGTATTGAATGTATACGCGCGGACGGTAATACTGCATGCAATAGCGTCGATGTATCTGGCTCAAAGATACGAAGATTACATGCAGATCCTTTGTGCCGATTAAAAAAAAAATTCTCTAAGGCCAAACAGGGCTGTGGATGAACGGACTTTACCTCGAGTCGTCCATACATTTCATCGATGAAAATATAACTTTGATCTTGAATCGCGCGATAGCGATAAGCAGCATTCTCCAAAAAGGAATATCGCTTTCGGAATGTTTTCATATTCCAATAACAATAATAGCTTACTTTATTAATATCTAATAAGTAAATAATAATGATAATATTAACGATTTTCTGAAACTATAAACAAACCGAATTCGTGAAATAATTTTTGAAAAAGATTTATAAATCAAATATTAACGACAGGTAAAAAAATCAATTGAAAAAAAAACCGGTCGATTGACAATTATAATTATTATCGTGCACTGTTCGTCCGGAAACGGGGAAAGATCAAAGGCGTCGAAGGGTCCTTTACCTTCTTTCAAAATCATTTGAAAAATTAATAATTGAATTATTATCGATAATTGGCCGCAATTCTGTCGACCTTCGCGGCGAGCAAAGTATGTTTTTGCGACGAAAAATCATTGTACAAATTTGAAGGCGCTCGATGAGGCGGCGCCACAAAGGAATAAAGGAGTGCGTTCCGAATTGAGAGATAACAGTGAGCCACGCGATGAATGGAAAGAAAGAGAGAAAAAAGAAAACAAGAGCAAAGAATGTAACGCCGAACGGAAGGAGAAGCGGAATAAAGGAGCGCGAAGCGAAAAAAAGATTCGCTAGCTTTGTTTTTCCCTTTCATCCTTTGCTATCCTCACTTCGGGCGTCGACCTCATTCCCTTCTCTCTCTCTCCCTCTCTTCTCCTTCCCCCTATTCTTCCCGGCATTATTTATCGCTCGTCTCAACCTTTCCATTCCCTCGATCCTCAAAGCTCCACCATCGACATTCGTTATTTAATATTAAATAATAATGAGCCGCAGTGTATGTACAGCTCGTCTAGCGTATTATTGTTATATAAGGATTAATTGTAATGCGGTGTAACTAAGATGATATATCTTTGAGATATGGCGAAGATATACCTCGCGCGTTTGAATCTGTGTAGCGGAGACGAGGCCAATTAGCGCGGAAGCACCGCTAACGAGATGAGTATCCCCATCGAAAACCTGCTTATCGCAGTTGGGAAAGAGAAGAAACCCACAGACGTGCACACACGAGCGAAGTCTAGACTTGTGTCGGTTCGCCCTGCGTGCAGCTGCATCTCCTCTGTTTTCCGCGTTTTCTTGCTAGCGCGAGGCTTCACTTCTACGCTATCGGCCCCTCTTCTTCTCCTGCTTCTTCCTCCTCTTCTTTCGCGTCTTTGATTCCGCAAGCCGTGAGAAAAGTTGGCCGATGTTAAAAACCTCGAGCCCCGGTTCGTTGTCTGAGGAAGCAAGGCGAAAGCCACAAGCAAGTTCATTGCCACAACCCGCGCTCCAACACCATCTTGGATGCATTATGGTTATGCAACGTTTTTAATTGCCTTAATTAATCGGCTAATTGCGTCCCGCGAGCAATTAAGCGGGAGCTCGTGGGCACGGTTATCCCTTTTGCGTTTGCGCCTGTACGTACGTGTTTAGATACACGTACAGTCGACCACTGCGGCTCGAACACGAACGAAGCGTGTACCACCAACAGCGTCGACTGATCCATTAAATCCTTTTTTTCATATTCACGTGTGCATGGCACTTCTCGCGTTTTACTCCGGCAAAACTCTGTATCGCAGGGGGAGCATCTTCTCGTTTCATCCGTTTCCTCTTTTTCTCATTCTCTGGCTCTACGCTTCTTGGCGTTGATCTTCGCAGAGAAAAAAGGCAACATCACCCCGGCCAGAGTCGCGAGTCTCACGTTAGCCGATTCGCGAATAATGGCACGTAAAACGCAACTCGTTGCGGTGTTATTTTTTTATTATCTTCTTTTTTCTTTCTTCTACCACGACACTACTAACCCGTGCAGTGACTGCGCGCCTCTCGGTGCAACGACCTTCGGGCTAATTATTCCGGGTTAATGGGAAAAGAAAAAAGAAAAAAACCGAGATAACTCAAAGAACCGCGGTGAAAAGAGTCGCGAACAATGGAAACGCGTTCGACGAAGTATACCTGCGGACAACGACTAACCATTTTCCTTGTTTTTCCCGCAGCAAGAAAATCCCTTGGAGTTACAGAAGTTACTTCACCTCAAAAACGCTTTTTTTAAATCATTTTCCAAGTACTTGGATTTAAAAAAATAACTTAAAAAACAGTGCGATCTTTATTATGAATTATAAGAATGATTATTATTGTTTATTAATTGATAAGAAAAATATTTCTAACTCGAAAATAAAAATAACAGTCCATGGACTCGACTTGGGAGAATTTATTTCTGAGACAATTTTGAGAAACCCACAGATCTCGATTGAACCGGAAGTCGACCTCGACTCGTCGTCGATAAGGGAAGTAGAAATCGATAAGCTTCGCCCAATTGAACCCCTCGGGACAAGCGACATCGGGAAAAGAAAAGAAGAACCGAAACTATACGTTTTGCAGCTGTGATTACAACGACCGAAGCCAGTAGGAACGAAACGTGGGGGACAAAAGCTGCCGAACCGAACTGACGCTAATAACGCGCGGATCTGCAAACGGGAGACAGAGGACTCGGCTTTTGAATAGTGAGAAATCGCGCAAACGCTATCTAAAGATAGCGCCTATGTTGCATATCGATATAGTGACGAGACATAATCGCAGGTAAAAAGAGCTGAAAAAAAGAACACAATCCTGCGCGCAACGGGAAAGTGGTTAGTAAACGTCGTAAACGATACATCCATAGTCGCGTACTGGCGACTATCGATCCGGGGTCTGCGAGGTACTTCTGTTATCACTTCGTCAGTTTCTTCGCCACTACGCGAAAAATGTTTTGGATTTTTTCATTTATTAGTCTTTTGAATGGGTTTTCATTCATGTAAGAAATTAAGAAGAACAAATTAATTAAGGAGTCAATTCTAGAGTTCTAATTCAGACATTGGAAGGAAAAACGGAAGCAAATGAGTAGCATCGAGCCCAACGTGTGTATGTACGAGGTCGACGGAGCTGCTGTTGCTGCTGCTACCGGCGAGGAAGACGCAGAGGGGGCCTACCTAGGACGTGAGTAACGGGAAATCGAAGGTGAATGCTCCGACGATTCGCGAATCGCTCCTATAGCTATGTGTTTACTCTACACACACGAGCACACACGCGCGCGCGCGAGACGGAGCGTACAGTTCGTGGACATTGTAGACATTGAGAGAGCCTTGGACGTACGTCAAAGCGCGCACATTATACACGTGTATGCACAAAGTATAGAATAGGAATAAGGTAAAGACCGGTGGTGCGCTGTACTTTGGCTGCCTCGAGTCCGAGGAGTAACCGAATAACTGGTAATCAGCGTCGCGGATACGAGAACGGAATTACGAGGGTCGCGAACGGAGAAACGGAAAATAATGAAGAGGAAGAGAAACGTTGGAAAAATGAATAAGCGCCATTATTGTCGTAATTCGCAACTAAGTGAGCGCGGCACGAGAATTTTATCGAAGTTGCGATATTGCTGCGCTTTGGCGGTCTGACCAACGGTCGCCTTTTCTACTTACAAAGCTGAACGCACGAACGCGCTCCGGTGTAATGAACGTACGAATTTCACGGAAAAAATCGATTTTGAGACAACTCCGGGAATAGAGTCGAGCAAATCGTGTGTGAAGATTTGGAATGTTAGCCTATACGTTTTTCTACGAGAAAATTGCACTAACTGAAGTGAATCTCGATCGAAAAGGTCTGAGTTTATGTAACAAAAGTTCATGGCAAAAATTTAAAAAAAATCTATTTCTATAATCATTTAAAAAATTCGAGTACAAAATGTATCGTTATTTTTTTATATAATTCATGCACTGTTTATTCGGAAAATATTATATTCTGAATAATACATTATAATATATTTGACCTGAAACAAAGAAGTAAAAATACAAATGTATTGAAAAATGTATGTCACACTGTTTTTTCGTGTTTTTGGTACTGATCGTTTACGAATTCACCGAAAATGAATTTAATTTACAACAATGAATTCTCGGGCATATTTTTAATGTTCACACAATTCGTGTAGTGTCAAATTTTTAATTAACGGTCGATATTGTCAAAGAAAAGCCCATTTTGTTTTTCGATAGATATTCTACGAATTCACCGAGATAGATTTATGATAATATTCATTGTTTACAGATTAAAGCCGTTACAAATAAATAGAGTTACGATATTAATGAAACTTATTTATCAATAAAGAATCCAACGTAAAAAAAAATTCGGTAAATGCATAAAATTAATTGCAACAAACAAGAAGAATCTGAACGTATTTTTTAGCGAATTCAATGTTAGGTTTTTCTTTAGATAAATATCTGGTTTGAAATGTGTAGAAAGAATTTTCGAAACATTTGTATCCGATTGACTCGGCAACCTTAAAAAAAAAATTACTCTCGGTCATTACCGGCCTGAAATGCCGCCGGTTCTCTTCTATAGCGAATAGAACTTCTCTGCCGTTGTCGAGATAAACTTTGTCTCTTCCGCTCGTTTCGACAGTGTACACGTGCCGACGGAATTATCGAGTCGGCGAGTGAGTATAACTCGCTCGGCTCTCGCCCAACGAATCGCCGACGCAATTTCGTAGGCTCTTCGCGCTGTCGACAGTCGTTTCTCTTGTAGTATACAAGATAATTCAGGAACGCGTTATGTCCATCGTCGAATGTATTTTATCTCTGTGTATTATCCCGTCGTGGGGAGAGCGCATCTCGTTTGCCTCCGGTGCGGGTTCAGCACCGAACGATTGAGAGATCAACCGTTGATTGCCCGGCAGAGGAAGTCCCGACGAGCGAATTCCCTGATTTCTCTGGCAACCCCGAAGAAAATTCATCTGCGAGGCGCACACGAGTCTCGAGCCGCGGTGCAGCTGCGAGAGAACTTTCTAGTTTCTCCAGTTGCGTATTCTATCGCTCCGCGTATACTCGAGCTTATCGTTTTTTTCGGCATTCTATCGACGGTCGTTTTGTTTCTATCCTTCAGAGATTATGGAATCGACATTTTTGCCGGAAGTCACGAGCGAGGTATTATATACAAATAGAGATAATTTGTACGTAACTGTTCGATAGACTGCACTTATGTGGCAAACTGCAATGGGATACATTACAAAGTCTATAACTTCTTGTCCTCACGTAAACACTTTCTGCAGTACACGATTGGCCACCCACTTAACGAAAGTTCATCGCCACATTTCCCGTAAAAAATGAAAGTCGGAGGGAATTTTGAATATTTTCCAATGGGATGAAAATCTAAAAAATTTCTGCCATATAAAAGGCGCTAAGAACATTAAATTTCTATATTAGTAATTCCAAGGAGTTATCAAGGAATTGGTGAACAAAAAACCGTTTATCAAATTACCCGGCAAACGAACTTGGGTTTTTTTTCTGATTGAATATTTTTTTCTGAAAGCATATCAATTCTGTTAGAATTTTTTCGAATAATTGGGATATACCTTTTTTCGTTCCGTGACTCTTCATCCAAGGAAAAAAATTAAAATTGCATATGTAGAAAAAATAATGTATAAAATTATATGTATTCAGAACAATTAACGAATTAATTCCTGCTCAAAATTGAATATGTTTGTCGGATAATTCGTCAAACGTCGTTTTTTAGATTTTCTCGAGATCGTTTAGCATTATTATTATGAAAAATTAACGTTCTTGGCAGATACTGTAGGGTTGTTTAATTGAGAGAATTTGTCCCATTGGGACGAATTAAAAATGCGCTCTAAAATCTCACTTTTCGCTGGGAACGAAGCGATATACCCTCCTTGAGGACTGCGACGAAAAGCGACGAATACATTAACCCGCGATATATTCTTCCATCGCGAGGAATACAGCGAGAACGATAGCTCGGCAAAGGCTTCATATATTTCAGTGCGGATGTGAGTTCGATCGCGTGTTCTGTCGGTGTGCGTTCTCAACAGCGAGTGGCCAACGAGGAAGAATACACCAAGAATGTCAGTGAACAAGCGAGCGAAAGTCAAGGTCGTAAACGTAGAAAACATCATCCCTCGTTTTGCCTCCGTTCTTCGCGGTTTGTTCTACTCGCGTGTTTCAACATTGCAATCGATTAACACAAAGTCTCGGCTCGTAAAACGGGTATCTCGGGATTCTAAATGTTATCACGAAAATTTGGGGTGACGAATGATAGTTCTAATAAATCTTCGAACGAATGATTCTCGCGTTATTCCGTCGCGATGATTGTGGGAGAAATTGTCCGATTTATATTTCACTCTGTCGGAATGTTGCTCGAGTTTTGCCCCTCCTGGGTAATGGAATATGAATATGCTTGTGTGTAGATATTTCAAGGTTCAGCACAAGCGCCACGGTTCGAGGAACGACGACGACGACGACGAAATCGTGGCTCGGCCCGCGCGTCGGGTCGATGCTTGTGGTTTACCTCAAGGCCTTCCGGGCACCTTAGGGGTAGACGCAAATCTATGTGCACGCACACGAGTGCAATAAAGCGAACGAGGAAATATTGCAGCCGGAGAATTATGCGATTCGAATATGTGTATTATCCATACGAGTTGAGTAGTTCAAAGGGCGTTCGGCGAAAAATTTGAATGAAATAAAGTGTTTAATCTTTTTTTATCCGCAGAATATTTTGGTTCATCGATTAAAGATTTTTCAAAAAACGGAACCTTAAAAAATGAGAGAATATCCTTGAAAAACCTAATTAGCTAAAAAAAATACGAGAAAATACGAAAGAATGATTATTGTTCAATTCTTATCCGATCGAACGTTTTCGAAATATATTTCGAATCTCACTTTTGATTGGGAAAGCGATCCAATAAAAAAAAATGTGTCTCATCAACCTCGTCGGCTTTGGATCATTTTTCTTATCTCATCATCTTTAATATGTACCCGGCGTCAACCCTGGTTATACAGAACGCCGGAGCCCATTCTAATACAGATGGTGCGCGCGTTCCGGTAGGTTTTATTTCGAAATAATTTTCATTCTTTCCGGCGCGAGTGACGAAATGAGTTACGTCTCTCGGGGATACATATCGATCGCCAAGAAACGAAAGAGCGCAATTTACACAATCTCAAGTCTTAAAACCACGTACGACACTTCCCTCTATATTTCGTTCGTCGATACGAGCCGAGGGCACGAAACTAAACCGGCTTTTAACGACCCTCTTCCTTATCTATATTTTCTCGCACATCTTTTTTCAGCCTGGAACTGCAGCAGTTGAAGCTCGTCGATCGAACAAATGTGTTCTCTCATCCGTTTCGCTTGTTTTCTATTATTTTCCTTCGACGATAATGTTTCTCTCGCTTTCTATACTCGAAGATATCTCGAATCCAATCGTCGTTATACGGAACCCGAGAGTTATATACCTATCGTTATAGACGGCGCGCGCGTTTCGATTACTTTTGTTCCAGAGGCGCTTTTCCTGCTCCGTCTCCGGCGAGAAAATGAGTTAGGATCTCGCGGGGATACATAACGTTGCTTGATATATAACACCGTAACCATTCACACTTGGCGTAGGAGTTTATAACATAACTGAAAAAGATGCGTGCCGCGCTCGCTCCCCTACGCACTGTCGGACGAGGAGAGCGAGGGAGAGCGAGCGAAAGCTCGAGAAGTCGCACAGGAAGCGTAGAACCTTCTTCGCCGCGATATGCCGGCGCAGGCCGGCATACGCGAAGCCACAAACTACCGTATACCTTCATTTATGAACCCATAGATCCATCTCTAGGCAGTTTATGCGAACGTTAACGCGTACATTTATGATCCGGCGTGTGGCCCCGGGAAGTCCGGACGTAGAATCCTCTGCAACCGGGTATCGCGCGCGGATGCCGTATAACCCCCGGAGAATAAGTTTCACCTCGAACTTCGGTGCAACAACGTAACGCACCGCATAAATCGTACTCGCTTTGTGACACGTGAATTTCGCGCGAACGAAACTCACGACGAGATTGCTTACTTGTGAATCGTGACGTTTACTCGCGCAAACAGATTTGCTGAATTTAATTTTCAATGACAAGTGTCAAGTTCACAAAAATGTAACATTGTTAATTCTTTTGTTTCTCGCGAATTCATCAAGAAACATTTTACGTAGATTTGCGAAGAAGATTATGAGCGCTGTGCAAAGCGGGGAGAACTCGTACGGCTGGGATTCGCTTTCTACAAATTAAGTCTCGGTTCGAACGGGTTTTGTTCGATCTTCGAGAAAATTTTTCTAAATTTTCAATCTTTATTCCATCTTACTCGGCGAGATTCTGGTACGAGCGTAGAATTCGCTTTCTATCCATTAAACTCCCTTATCGATGCGAACAAGTTTTCATTAGTGATTGCGATGGTTTGCCGCAACCGCATAGATCCTAATGATCGTCGTATCCCTGGATGGTCTCGTTTATCAAAAGCCTATCGGGAACCGCGACGGCCCTGGGGGGTGGGGAAGGGGGGCGGGAGGAGCGAGAACGAGGAGTACATAATAGTCCGAGGACCATTTCGATCGATGTTCATGACGCGAGTCCTGTGTAACGTACGTTGAGCACAACGACGCCGATAAATCAATGCAGGCGTCCCGCGTATAGTGCATTCTAATAGCGGTGAGCTCGGAGTTAGCAGTTCGGTACGGGGAAGCGGCGCATTTCACGAGAGAGAGAAAGAGATAACGGCGAGCGGGAGAGCCGCGAACCCGGAAATCTCGATCGCGAGAGAGCGTTCTCTCGATGCTGCGCTCGGTCTCCGCACGGATCTATCCAGTCGTGGCTCACGTGACGTCAGAGACGAGTTTCACGTATTCTTGGTGCGGCGCACAACGCGAAGATAATCCATTATGCCATACGCGTGAGACACGCGACAGGAAACCGATGTCAACGCGAATAAAATTGTCGAGGCGCTGAGCCGGCGAAAAAAATGTTGAAAAATTAAGAACAACGCGACATTGTTATTTTCTTAAACGTTATTCCTGATATTCCATTTCATCGATGACAAGAGATAGGAATAAAGTTTTGGAAATATTAAGCACATTTGATTCTGTTCAAGACAATTAATATTCTTCACAGCTTCACTACAGTTGTTTTTTCTCCAGACTTTCTTTCGATTGGAAAATATTCAATATTCTCTTCGAATCTCACTTGTGAGAAACCACCTTCCTTAGAATATTTGTGTGCGTGCATTTCCTGGTTTCGAGGCATTCTTCACTCTCGGGTCGTTGTCATCGCGCGCGGCTCCGCGTATGTTGCAACAACGTTTACTAACGAAGTCGATTTTAATTCGAAACGGGGAGTCGAGAATCCAGAAATAATTTTACGTAACAGAAGCATGAAAGAGTATTCCCGACAGTTGGGTGCGATATCAGCAGTTAATATCTCGAGTTAATTACATATTCGCCGTGGCGAGATAGGGCAGAGAGACGGAGCGCGAAGCCGAGCGAGCGGGATAGTCGTAGATCTAAGATCGATGCATCGAATGAATTCTCGAAGCTCGCGATCCGGACGGCGCACGAGACCGGCTCTGCGAGGAGCAAACTCTCGTCGATCTCCCTCGCTCGCACGCCAAGCGGAATCGCCCACGTTACGTCTGTAAACGTCCGGGGGGGCCGTTGGCCGACTCGATGAGAGCCGAGACTCACGGGACTCGCTCTCGATTCCCAAGCGCGGATAGATAGATAGATCGAGATTAGAGGAATAAGAGAGTTGCCGTGCACAGGCTTCGCCGAGCCTAACATTTAAACGCCAATTTTCCGTTAAGCGACGCGTTATCGCCATATTTCGCGTATTAAATGTGATTTGTAAGAATTATAACTTCAACGTCCTTGTCGCGATAAGAGCATCGAAATTGCGTTAAACAGCTTTTTTGTGAGAACCGGAAGAAAAAACAGATAATCGATCGTTGACGATAAAAATACGAAAATTGAATAGAAAAGCTAAAATATTATAATAGAATATTATAATATGAGATGAAATTTTATCGATGGACTTATCATAAATTATTCGCAATCGTCAAATACAAATTATCAACGAATTTGTGGACTGCGAAGAAATCAAAAGATTTCGACACCTTTTCTATTGATATATTTTGCAATATTTCTGTGATTTCCTGCAGCTTCATATTTTTGCAATAAATTATTGCACGAAATCTATTCACCTTTGTTTTTATTCGTTCTACCGGGAGATTATTTCTCATCCTGTTAGACTTTACGGAATGCCGCAATCAATTTCCTCGGATCGTTGCGGAAAACATAAAGCAATTATTCTTGTGAGAAAGTTATCGTCTAGTTATTAAGGAGCGTTACACGCCAAGCTAAAAGGGAGTTCCGAGCGTATTTCGAATATTTCTCAATGAGATAAAAATCTGAAAGAAATCGACTATTTAGAAGCCCCCGAGAAGATTAATTTTGCATATTATTAATGATTTTTCCAGAGCTTTATCCCATCGGGAGGTCTTCGAAAGTCTGGTCGAATCTTACTTTTCGTTGGGAATCTAATGATACAGCCTCCTTGAATCCACAGGCAATTTATCCTCGTTTCGCGTAACGAGCGATGGACGCGAAAAGAAGGTCTGTTAATATCGAATGCTCATATGGCTTGCGTTAAAAGGGCCTTTGGAGAAAGGCCGACGACCCGGGGGGGTCACGAGAGCGCGAGATCTCTCCGATTTCCCCCTGAATCTCAACCGTTTCTGTCTCTGAAACCAATACATAAATGTACATGCATGTACCTATGTGTCTCCCGGCTCATATACGGTCGCCGATGAAGCGCGAGCGCTGCTAAGAACTCTTCGGCATCGTCTAATTGGTGCACATCTCGCCGTGTTAAACGGCAACGGCGACGAGAAGAAGGCTTTTCGTCCGCGTTACATTCGCGTCGAGATTCCACGGGTGCGCCATCGCGGTTAAACTCGTGCACAAACTTTCTGGCGTTGGAGTCGCCCGTCTCGGCATGAAAACGATACAGCGTTGCCCTTTGCCCGAAGCTGCGGGAAATCGTCGGCGAATACGGGTACACGGAGTGAACGTATACCGTACGTTGTAGGGTAACCGAGAGAACGAGCTACGTTAGCGCGGGTAATGGGCTACGGTGTATTACAGATACGACGTTACACGTTTATACGGTTATAAAGTATTTGTACCAAAGTGGCTTGCACACAGAGGCGGCGAATGTAGTGTGGGTGCTAGTCTGTTACAGGGTCTCGTTACTTAGTTGCAAGGAGTGGATATACGTTACGGGACGACCAGCCGATCCACATAATCGCCCGCGGCCCATTTCGCTCTCGTGTCTTTCGTCCTCTCGCCCCTTCGGAAGACAAAAGAGACGGTGGAAAGAGAGGGTAGAGAAATCCGATGGATAAAAAAACGATAAGCAGCGAGAAAACTTCAGTGCACATTGGAGAATCCGCCGAGGCGAATTGTGTTCACCTTTGGCATTTCTCATAGATTCACACTCGGCCACACCCATACTCGGGGCAACTTCTCATGCAGTCCTTTTTTTTTTTTGAACTTGTGTTCCACGAGTATAAGGTATATACGTTATATAAAATAAAGGAAGAAGGTTTCTGCGAGAAGAGTGACGACGTTTCTCGGCGGAGCCTGAGTCTATTTGTATTATACCTTCTCTCGTTCATTCGCGAGAGTACAAACTATCGTGTGTGAACGTGTGCCTCGTGTGTGTCTCTGCGAGCCGTCCTGCGACGTTTACGGATAGGAGAACTCGCTCGAGAGTAGGAAGCTTTGTCGGCTTGTTGAATCCATCGCGCTCGAGAACGATCAACGAGGACGAGAGGAGAGTCGAACGAATCAAGCGAAGCCGAGCCTCGTTTGTAGCGAAAGGGGAAAAGAATCGTCGTTGCGAATCGATCGGTATCCGTGAGAACGCGGTTGATGAACTACCCGATGCACTCGGCGCTCGGGATTCTATTCTGAATTAGATATCACTGTCTTCGGCGCGACAGCTTGTTCCTGGTCTATCCATCGACTATCGAATCAAACGAATGGACTGCGGGTACGTTACGCTTTAAGGGAGTATTGTTACGCTCTCGGACGAGAGTGAAATTCCGAGAGGTATTTGAATAATTGCGAATGGGATAAAAATCGTTTGAATAATGGCACAGATAGATTCAGAACATTGATTTCAGATAATAATAACGACAAAAAGTTGTGGGAAAATTCATGAAAGGATCATTAGAACACCTAATTTTATGTTTTAAGAGCAATTGATTCGATACTTTTGCAGAATGCACATACAATTTAAGAACTTATCTCTAAAATAATTTATTAATAACTTTTTGGAATTATTATTGTGGAAAATCAATGTTCTTGGCAATCTCTGTATGGCTGAAATTATTCATGTTTTTATTCCATTGGGAAGTATTTAGAATTCTCTCAGAATCTCATCTTTGGCTAAGAATGTGGGGCCGAGAACGAAAATTCGAGAATTATTGTTAAACCGAGAAGCTTGTCGATATTATACCCTCGAAAATAAACGTCCGATAAGGTAAATATGAACAGAGTTATTCTCAGACGCGTATTGCTGTTTTCGCGATGTCGAGGATGCCAAAAGCAGAGTCTCGAGAGGATGAGAAAAACGAATACGAATAAAGGAACAACAAAAATTTATTCGCGAATTTATTCACGAATTTTGCTGGTTATACGAAAACGCAAAGTTTATACGTGCAGGTGTTTTATTTGAAGCGCCGGATACTCGACTCTTGATAAGCCCTTTGTCAGACAGCTTCTTTGCGTTCTCGCCTTTTCTAGGGTTGTTCTTTCGCTCTTCGCCCTCTCGCGCGGGATCTCAATTTTTTCATCCCTCAGCCCCAATCTCATAAATATTGAGCAACTTTTTACAAAGCTCCGCCTGTCCGTCGCTCCGCGAAATGTGCGACGTTCGCAACGCGAGATCTATGGAAAGATAGTTCGAAACTTTGCGGCAGCTTGAGGGTAGAATTCGTAATGAATTTAATTAAACTCGTTAGCGCGGATATATCTCGAGATACACATTTTTTTTTAAATATCCGAAGCCTAGAAAATGTTTCTCCGTCGCTGTCATAATTAATGCGGCGACTTCCTACTCGACAAGCTAAGATCTTCATTTTTTTTTGTCTTTGAGTTTCACCGTTGGGTTAACTTGCGTGTCCTAATTGACACAACAAACATATTTTTGCAGGGTACAGTCCGGCCAAAAGTGAGTCACTAAAAAGATTGATTCTGCATAATTATAATTGCAAGATGTTATCAACAAACTGTGGAAAAATAAAATAGTTTGACAAACTTCCATCAAACTTTTTTCAAATGACAATAATTTGTTGATTTTTCACAATACGTATAAATTTTTTCGAAATTTTCTACACTTTTTTCAAATTATACGGCAAGTTTTTGAATTTATTTTTTCTCCTTTTATAGACGGACTTTCCGACGGAAACCCGAGAAAATCCATTCTATCGTGTCGTCCTGAACTTGAGTTGGACATTGTGAAAAAAAGCACGTTTCTATTCTTCAAGGTCCGATATTTCGTGCAGATAGCATTAAACTTCAGTGTCTCGCGCCAGTGAGAAATTCCCCTTCGGCGTTACCGAATTTTTATTTTCTTCGCCGAGAATGCGTGTGTTTTTTTCTAAGCCAAGGTATTTCCATTCTTTCGAATAATACGTGACAGCACAGTGAATACACGCGTCAAGTCTCAACGCCGCGGAGTTACGTGTTAACGCGCCTCGTCGATTCTAATGGCGTTTCCTTACGCCCCGCAGTAGTATAACAAGTAGTAGTGGCGGCGTACCAGTCAGACCGCGCCGAGATTCTTCCGCGTTCGTTCGCGCAACCGCTTATGGCTGATCTCTCGCCATGCGTCTCGACGCGCTCGCACACCGCTATTATAATATGTGCCTTTCTGCGTTCGCGCGAATTGTATATGCATGACTATCGGCTAAAGACTCTCTCGCGTAACGCTGCTTCGGTTCCTGACTGTCTCTCGGCCGGCGGGCCGGCCGGGGCTCGCGCTATTGCGCAACGCCCATTTATCCGGCGACACTCTACCGGCGACTTCTCGCCGTCTAGCATCTCGAAAAAATGATGCCAAGAAAGAAAGAAGAAAAATAAACACACCGTGCGAAGTGCAAACTCCTTCGACGAATCGGGAGATCCCAGGGTACGATGATCTCACAGACTCTCTCTTATCGTTATCCCACATCTGCCGTGTCGAGTGGACACATAAAATATCGATCTTATCTCGCCGCTGGAAGCTGAACTACCGACACACGCCGTTTAGCCGTGTGAGCGCCGGGAGAGTCGTCGGGGTTCACGGAACCATACCGCGACGTTGGAGTCTCTCGTTCGATGCATTGAACGCTCGAGACCCGACGAGATACGCCCTTTTGGCTCTCAGCCGATAAGAGTATGAAATCAGCGTCAAAGGGCGCTATCTCTCGAGGATCTCTCGTTATCTGTTACACGCTACAGAGAGTTGGGGCAACGGGCATACACCGAGATATAAGAGTTCTAGCAATCTACTTGTGTCTTCGATGTTTTTCTTTTTTCTCCATTTCTCGTGTACTATCGGCGATTAAGACTTCCTTTCTTTCCGAAAAGATTTATCTATTAGATTTATCATCGAGTTTCACTCCGATGTTTATTGCAACAGCCAGCGGACTTGCCGATTTATTTGCAATTTGCGTACAGTTCGAATCGCGACGGTACACACAAGCGGGCAACGGGGCAACGGCGAGCATAACGTGCACAAGAGAGGCCTGATAAAGCCGCGCACCCACCTTGTATTATATCCTCGCTCGCTCCGGGGAAATTGCATCACTGCGTCTAAACTGCATCGCGGCGAACGATACGAAAGAGAAAGAGTTACTAATGGCGTTTCGCCGGGGATATACGTGTGTGTATAAATTTTATGGAACGAGGAAAAGCGCGCGAGCGTTGTGGCCGCTAGCCCGGGCGAATGTATACTTTCACCTCTGTTCGACCGATCGATTCGCTTCACGTGACTATCCCAACGTGGAGTTTTTGCGCCGCCGAACGAATTCTGATATTGTCACTCGCTATAGCGGTTGCGACATGTATACATTTTAATTATATTATTGTTATTATCGTTTTTGATATGCGAATATAATATTTTATACACACATAAAAGGAATATAACCAGTTTCAGTATGCATATTAAAGAGCATTAGCCATGCCTGGGAAAGTAGCGCTCGCGCGGTGACAATTTTCAAATTTATTCCACACTGGCAAACAAAAAAAAATGTTGAATAGAAAAAATGAATAATTTATTGTAGAAAAATTATTTTTAGCAAATTTGTTTTTTGATTACGAGCTGCGAATGAAATCGACAATTGTCGTCGCGCAAGCGTTACTTTCCCAGACACACATAATTCGTTTTAATATGCTCAAACAGGTTAGATTCCTTATTTCATATTCGTCGGTGGTCTTGTCTCGCAGCCGCGTCGCAGCGAGTCGGGAATACGGAGTTCAATGCCTCGTTGATGAGGTTTCCGACGCGAGCGCGCCTTACTCGCAATCCTATCGCCTCGTTTTTATTTATTTATTTACTTTTAGCTTCTTTTCCGCTTTTATTTTCTCCACCGCGATACCCGATAAAAGTTCGAGAAACATTTCGCACGGGTGCGGAGAAAATTATTCGCATCCCTTTCGTATTCCTGATGGGGTATAATACATTTGAGAAAAGAAAAAAGATAGCGTTTGACGAGTCTGACGAGTTCGACGGCGATATTGCAGTTACATTCGATCGACCACTTCCGTTCTCTCATCGTTCAAAGGGAGTTTCTTGTCGTCGCGTTATAGCTCCGGGTTATCGAATCATTCATTATTATTTTTTTTTTCTAATATAAATTACGTATAATGAAACCCGATAAAGCACTCAGCGACAAAGTAGCGTATCGAGAGGGATATATAACCGACGATTCAGCGGGTCTGGAGTATATATTCCTCTACGAATGGAAGGCGAACTCCAGAGAACTGGTGAAACTAGTTCCCCCGGGGGCAGCCTTTAGCGAGCTCGACTATAGCAGCGTTACAGTGTCTCTGATCGTTTTCTCTCGGCTCTTTCCCTTTTTTTTCCTTCCACTGTCCCGCGATCGGCAATGATTTGATCGTCGAGAATTCTCGAGAGTAGAGTGTAGGAAAAAAAGATAAGTCAATAAATGCATTCGATAATTTCCCATTCGCAACGAGTCGATAGTTGCACGATAAAAAAAAAATATCGGTAGTTACGATGAGCAAAAAAAACCCGCGATTGTACTCGTTATCACGAAATATCGTCGGGAGCTCGGGATTTATTTTCTTCCGAAGCGTCAGACTTACGGTTTATAATGAGATCCAAAAAAAAGCTGCATCAAAAAACAGAGTGACGTCGCGAGCTGCTGCACGGAGATTGGAGGCAAAGTATCTGCGTAAAATTGCAGCTACGATTCCCTTATGAATAGAACCGCGAATCTTTCGTGTAATAAAAAACGTGTCAGGTAAATCTCTAAACGTACTCGTGTGTACTATGATTCGGCCGATATTAGTTTGTAGCCAAATAATTTAAAAAAAATTGAAACCCTCCGACTGAGAAACGAGTATAATGGAAAAATCGTATGAATAACAAAAGAGTCAAATAGAAAATAATTATTGGCTGTAACAAGCGAACAATTTTTTCTTATCTGTTTTCTTAATGCGGCATCCAATTTTTTTTGTTAAGTTCTTTTTATTTTATGCTTAAGAAAAACTTTACTGTTATTATTATTATTATGATTGTTATCGTTATTATTATTATCATTCACGAAATCAATAAATAAAAATATTGCTCGAATCTGCCGACAACGAAATAACCAACTACTTCACACGTGTATTCATATTTTTCCTTTGGAGAGTTAAGCTTCCGGTATACTATATAATTCGCAAAAAAAAAATCGAGCTCGAGAGTACAGTGAAGTAAGTCTGGAAAACACGCCCATCGAGTGACGTCCTCAGCAGCTGGTCGCAGTTTAGGGACAAGGTCACAGAGACTCTCTCCATTCAATAGAGCAACAAGAGCGTCGCGATGAATCGAGAGTCTCACGTGACCGGAGAGACGTTACTCTGTCTATAACATCGATCGCTATGCGCACTGCGAAACCGAGACGTGTCTATAGCGTAATGAAACTTTAAGTATCGAGAGAGCGAGGGAGAGAGATATTGGCTTTCGCAACGTGAGTTTTCCAGTTTGTGCTGTAAGCCGGTGGTGAGTGCGCGTCGCGAGAGGCTCGTGCACGCGACTGTACGCGCCCGCGCGCAAGCGCCCCGTTGCAAAACGGCCCGGCACTGTCTGCATAGCGCAGTGTTTCAAGCGCCAGACGAGCGCCGCACAGTGCAGCACATCACAGTAAAGGCCTTCTTACCGCATACAACACGGTCTCTCGCCTCACTCTCTTTCTCACAGTCCCCACAGTCGTGCTGTTGCCGCACTTGACTATAGTTATGCAATCCTGAGCCACCTCGTCTCTTCATGGTCAAGGCCCCCTCGTTGCCTCTCGAGCGGCCCCTCCTCCCTCGTCCCGCGCTTCCTTCTTCGCTCTCGAGCGGGCGCGCGAGAGAGAGAGAGAAAGAGAGAGATACCAGGGGGGGACGACCTAATAGCGTGTGGCCCCGGCACTTACTACACTCGAGAGTCTCGACGAGTCCCCGTAACTTAACGCCACGTGCTTTCCGACGATCTGACTTTGATACACAAATCCGTCCGAACTCGACAACGTTTCGATATCTTCCCAAAAAAAAAAAAAAAAAAAAGATCACTACCGTTCTGTTCGAAAAGAAAAATAGAATGACTTGGTTAGCGGAGCTCGCAAGATGGGAAGAGCTCGTCGTATGCAGTGATTTAACGCCATAGGAAGCGAATATCATTAGCATTCGTTTATACCTCGTAATGTGCCGACTTTCAGGGGTTGAACCGCCGCGCCCGGGTATCTTTTCAACGTCGTTCGGCGAAAGAGAGCGCCTCGCGATGTACAGATATACAGGCCAGAATCCACGGTTCCGACACTCTACATAATATTGCTTTTCTACGAGCGAAGCGAGAACTCGTTTACTTCGTTCCCGTTCTGCAAACGAAGAGCTCTATTGTAGCGAGCCATTCAGCGTTTTATCGTTACTCTTTCATCATTAATTCTATCGCGGATCACTGAACTCGGTGTCGAAGAAAAAAAGACTGAAGACTAAAGAAAAACGAAATAATGACACTAAATTTCTTTCAGTCCACGCGAGAAATACGAACGGCGCTTGCAAATCAAAGATAAATGCAATTTTCGCACATCCGCGGAGTCGACGATGCGAAATCTCGCGAACGCGATCGCCGGCTCGTCCGCTCGCGAGGAGGATATTGTGGAATGCGAGTGGAAAAACCGGCGTTTCACGAGGGGGCGTTCGAACGAGAAAAGGAAATATAATGCAGCAGTACCGAAGCGTTTAACGCGCTGATGAGGTCCGTTTCTGTATAATAGCTCCGCGAGAAGCGGCGAAGGCACGGATACGCAATGCTTGCTTTGTGTATTTCTAACGCGAACTTTGAACAACGGAAGGTCGTAACTCACCGCGGGTTCGCGTGCTGAACGATGCCCGGACGAGTCCCTACGGTTCTCGGGCTTTCGACAACAGTATCGAAGATCTTCGCGCGAACGTATCTCAGCTCGAGAAACAGAGGGGCCGATCTTCGAAGAATTTTGCACGTGAAAACGTAGGCTTGATCGAACGAGATCCATATTTTCGCACAAAGATGTTCGATACCGGCGAGTCGAACGATGACCGATAGCGCGGTATATTTGCACGATTTTACCACAGTGGCTCAACCGCAATAAGCATAGTCGCGCGAACATAATTGTAACGCGCCAGTGAAAAAAAATCTACGCTGCGGGTGTCTATGCGCACCGGTTGCCCGATCTTAATCATTTTTGCTTTATTCAGCGTTGCATGACGATGCTCTCTCTCTCCTTCTCTCTCTCGGGTAGTGGAGAGTTCTAGAGCCTCGTTCCTACGCCTTTGCTTCGGGTATACACATATATATACGTGTATAAATACGCGAATGTGTTAAAGCACGGACGAGGGAGTAATGGCACAGGAGCCGTACGCAAGGCACGAAGTCCTGAGCGTTTTCACTCGTAAAAACCCATCGCGACGAGATCGTTTTCAGTGATCTCGCGAAGCACAGGTACGCATTTTCAACAATGAGTCGTTGCGGAAGCTTCGAAGTAAGATCGTTATGCCGCGAAGTACTCTCATATTCTTGCCTCCATTCCGTTCTCAACGAGTTCTTTGCGTTGGTAGCCGTTGAGAGAGTTTCAACGAAACGCGGAGTTGCCAAAGGAAACAATTCGCATTCGCCGGCGCTTCCTTCTACGAGGAGGAAAAAAACCGGATGAATTCGAGATAGTAATTTCTAACGAAAACAGAGTCCTACAGACAAGAGAAAATCGAGGCAATTGAAATTGCGGCATTGCTTCCTCATAACGATCGCTTTTTGTTTATTGCGTAATTTCTTTTTGCCTTCGTCATAAAGAAAGCTTTGACGTGTTCTTAGATAAAAATGCTACCATCCATTAATGCCATCCAACTCTTTGCAATTATAATCATGTTGAGGATCGAATTTTAATCGGATATGAAAAAAAATTCTGGTCGATTAATCAACGTTGTTAGAATTGGATGTTGCTTTTCAGCCAAACATATTCGAAACAAGATATTGGGAAACTCACTTCATTTTTTGCAAATACTTGACTACAATAATTAATAATTATTCGAAGAAATCATCCTTGTGGATCGAAAATCCAGTTCTTTGCGAGCACTCTTTGAGAGAGTTTCAACAGAACGCAGAGTTGCCAAAAGAAACAATTGGTATTCGCCGGCGCTTCCTTCTACGAGGAGAAAAAAAACAAACAAATTCGGAACAGTAAATTCTACTTAAAGCAAAATCTTGCACACAAGAGGATAAAGGAATCGCGAAAAAATCGCAAATTACAAAGGCCTTGCAAAAAAAATGATTCGAATCGTTATTGCACTAGCGCGGAGAATCTCGCGTGCTCGTCCGCGATAAAGCAAACCACGCGTTCTATTTACGTGGCAAGTGCGTAAAGTCTCATCGATCTATTATAAAACCTCTCTACCGTGCAGAACGAAAAAAAAATCGCGTTTCACCTCGTTCCATTATCCACAAAAACCATTGCAGTTATCCGCATAACTTCGCGGTAATCGCCGATACAAAAAAAGTGAAAAAAAAACCCCCCTATTGTGCGCACCCGGTGCGCGGCCGTGCATTTCACGCTGTTGCGTTGGAAAAAAGAAAAAAAAATTACAATCTTTAATAATAAAACTCATAAAGTCGCAAACTCAATTTGTCTCTGTCTGGTAAATTGGCTGGTGAATATCTCTTGGCGTTACGTGTAGTCACGCACGTGTGTTGGTCACACGTACGCGGGCTCTCACGCGCGCCCGTCCTAAGCGTGTCTTTCCCCGGGTGAAGGAAGAGGCACTAACTTTTCTCTTTATTCGACACTTATGCAACCATACCACTTACGTCGTGCGTTAGGATAGGAGTGGACTGTGTGTGCGCTTTTGTGCAGTTCGCCTATTGCTCACGTACAATATAAGCGCGGTTGTATGTGTGTGCGTGCGAGCTCGAGCCTCGAGCATTCGCGCGGTAGTACGTTACTATACATATATATACATGCATACATATATATATATATCTATATACCAGAAGCAACTGATACATCATGCACTCGTACTGTTTCTAACGCCACGTGAGTGCCGTCTATGTGCGTTTTCACGTGTACATATACGATATACGTATATGTATGTATGTATACATACATACATATACGGAGTATAACCGCGCGCGGCATGCGCTCACGTACGTAAGTGTTTGTACATTGGTAGCATCACTTCACTGGATGATATACCCTACCGAGAGTTCATTGCTCTTGAGGTGGAAGGGAGAAGAAAACGAGTGAGCGAGCGAGAGCTACGTGTGTGTATATATATATATATATATACACATTTGCGGGTAGTATAGTACCTATAGACAACGAGCGAAGACGGCGAGAGAGAGAGGGATAAAAGATCGTGAGTGGGTACCGATGCCAGAAGATACTTTGAAGCAGCTTCGAGCGCAAGAACTCCGCGGAAGAGTGACGAGAGCGTAGATCGGCCGGGTAGAGAAGTGCTATTACTGCACGCCTCGTCGACCCTTAATAATTCACACGTGACTCGCTTCGCTCCTCCGTCTCCGCGCGACGCTCGCCCGGCGATGCCCCTCACAGCCGCGACACTTCGCTCCTCGCCGAAGGTCCACTCTCGTTTCTCCGTTACATTATAATCGTCGCGTCGCCGACAATCTCGCGATGCCAATCCGTCCCGAAGTATATTAATCAATGGAATCGATCTGCCCAACGAGAGCTCGGAGACACGCCCCGAACGATTCCAGGCGACGCGCATTACCGCGAGAACAACGGACAAGCGTGAGAATACCGCGTCGAGTTCGATTACACGATTTGACGAGCTCGTTAATTTCTCGGCTCTCTCTCGCTCCGGAAGGCTACTCGAATCCATTGAGCAATTATCGATTAATCGATCGATTATTTCGAGAATTTCTTTCAATTTCGATACGCTAAATATTTCGGTATTCCGACGATGCACACGGGGAATTGTTTGCACCGAATCGCCAACGCGGTATTTTTATTTACTTTTCGCTCACCGATTTGTTATTTTTTTCTCTGCGATTTCCCCGCGGCGATTTCTCGTTGACGCGCGCCGCCCGCGAGAATTTTTATCCCCGATTCGAAGCGATGCAGAGAGCGAATTCTGTCCGGTGTTCGACGAGCAAACACAGCGGAATAGAACGGAGCGGAAGGGGGAAAAAAACAAAAAAAAAACGAATCTTTGGTATGGTCTCGACGTGTACACGCGCGCGGCCACTGTATATAAGCGGCGCGCGAGGCTCGGGCGACTATTCCTCTTTCCCTCCGATTCTCCGACTCCTCTACACCGGACACGTAGTAACATCGGGTGCAACGTACCTGGATGAGTCACACGGCTAAACTCATACGCCTCGCTCGACTTTATACTATCGCCGTACAGTATTGCTTTATAACGTAACACGCGACGACCATACACGTGCGTACGGTTACAGCGCATACTCTCTCTCGCGCGGCACAAAGACCGGGTGTGTGCGCATCTCTCGAAACGGAATAATCGAATGCGCGGACAAAATGTATCGGGTATAGCTAACGAAGATGAGAGGAGAATGGAAAAGAGGAAGACGAGAGATGGAATGCACGGAGAGTGCCGAATGACGGAAGAGATGAAGAGAGAGCGGGAAGATGGAAGATAAAAATCCAATCATTTCGACCGGTTTTGCATCGGACCCGCGTCCGAGGATAATGGAATAGCGCGTTACTTTTTGCCGTTGTGCACGGAATATTTCCTCTTGTTAATAGCCCCCCCCCCCCCCCCCCCCTCCCCTTCGTCCTCCCATCCCATCCGATCCTTCCTCCCGCTCTTTCGCGATGCTGAGTATACTTGTCTGCCTCGCCGACTCTCTCCCTGTCTCTCTGGGCTCGCCAGGCTCTTCGCGTACTTTTGCACCAGGTACGTAACGACCGAGGGGGCTGCTGCGTCTCTCTCTCTCATTGAAACTATAAATAGTTCGGTATTTCTTATCGCCCTTCCGCTCGTATCAGTCCCATGAGGCTGGTAATTAGGTTTCTTTCATTTGCGCGAATTGCTACTTGCTGAGAAGTATTTTTATCGATAAACTATGTATGTTTTTTTTTTATTAATTTTTGGTATACGAAGGTGAGATGAAGATGCGTCGAGGGATCGGTATCGGCGTGAATTAAGAAAATCGAAAATCGCTTCTTATTCGGATCGTTTGTTTGGATTCACCGAGCAGCGTTACTGTGTTTCTGTTTCCTACTCGCAGCGAAAAACATCAATCGACAAAAAATTGTTATCATTTTTTCATCAATTTTCCAAACATCAATGAGATTGAAATGAGGTCTGCCGTTTCAGTTCTTTTCTGTGCAGATGAAAGGTTCGAGAAACAAAGTACCGGCTTGCATGAATGTTTTTGTTTCATTCTGTACACGAACTTTCTGACGTTTTTGGCTCACAAACAAGCAGATCTTCAATGAAGATAAAATCATTTTTGCAGTGTTGTTTAAGAAAAAATATTGCAATATGCAATTTTGTGACCGCCGATCCTTAATAAATTAGGAAAATTTCGCCATATCAATGGGAAAAGAATGAGAATAGTCTCTTTACGTGATCGTTAATTTTGTAATTGAGAGAAATCTCGGAGTTGCCGGAATATAATTAAATGGTAAATTATAATAAAAAAAAAATTCCAATATTTTTCTCTGCGTGCAACGAACCTATTCCCATTATTTACCGACACGAGGATCTGATTTTCTCTTCACTTCCCGATAGTCCGTGGTCTCGGACTATTCATAAAATGCTCAAAGGTACACGATTCTCTCGTGTCCCGTAGCTATAAACAGTCCACCAATCGAATGGAAACGAGTCGAGTTCTTGAGAATCGGCGCTGCGTCGCGCATGTATCGATGCACTCGAGAGTTGCCTGGCCGCGAGTCGTACAGAGAAGGCACGCAGAGTGATTTTTAAAAGGGGGGAGTTACGCAATATATCCCATCGGATTTAGTTTACTTTCATCGTCGTCAGCCCCGCGGGTGTCGATGCTACGCACGTAGCGTGACCGTGACAGTGAACCAGCAGCACCAACAGCAACACAGCGCTCAGTCTGTATACGTAAGTACTATATCGTACTTTCACGTCCGAGGCCTTCGTTCTCCGTGCCCGCTGCTCCGGGAGAACGAAATTCTCTCGAAAGGAAAGAGAAAATAGAAGAAAGCAATTTTTTTTCCTCGCTTGTCCTCGGTCTCGATGGGAAAAGCGTTTTCGCCGTCGGGTCACGAATAACTCGATCGTCCAAGATCGAGTAGGAATTATGAGAGGAACCGATCTCGCGACGAGGAAACAACGGGCATTTCGTCCTTGCCGGATGAACTTGAAAAACGTTGCGGGAATTCTCAACGATGGCTATCGTTGTCGGTATCAACTGCGAATTCCGAAAATGCTGTTTCCACGAGCGCCGAATTGTTCTAATTCGTAACGCGAGAAAAGGTATCGATTTATCGTGCTCGTCGCCGTTCTCTCGGGTCTTCCGAGATTTATATTCATTCTCGCGAGAGGGACAAAGGGAGGGCCATGCCTAGGCGAGACCTTGAACGTCTGTCCAATTTGATATTCGTGAAGCCGAGTTTCGGCTCGAGCTTCTCGGGGTATTCCGAATAAAACTCGACTATTTTTCGCCGTCCTCGATGTTGGGCAAATGTATAATTCACAACTGTCGCGCGGCAATGACGGAGCGAATCGAAGACTCCGAACGGCGACGGACAATATTCGAAGGTCAACTTTGATGAACATTTTTTTCTTTCGATTTCGTAAAGCCGGCGTAAGGGATAAATAATGGAAAAAGCAAATTGTGTGGAGATGATGAAGAATAAAGTAAATAAATGAAAAAAATGAAAAAAAAACGAACCTTGCTTAATGACGATTCCGGAAGGTACCTGGACTAGCGGCAGCGTAGCGTTGCTCGGATTAACTCCCGACAAACTTCCGGGTGTTCCGGGCGGCGGTGACGCACTCGCGCTTCCAACTGAGCCCGGGTCGCTGAAACCCTGTGCACTGTTTTCCTCCGGACCGTCGAAGAAGCTCAGATTGAATTCACTTCCGGCGTCGAATGACACTTCCGGCGTTAGAGTGTCCGGCGCTGGTGTATTACCGAGACCCGCGCTCAGCGACTGATCGATCTTGAAAACATCCATCGTAGGTATCCGCGACGCGATATTTCGCTTTCGACGATCGTCACACGTCGACGGTGGGTCACCATTCGCGCTTCACTTTTGTTACTTTCTCACTCTTGTTCTCTTTTTTTTAGTAATTTCATACGAAAAAATTTTTAAAAAATATATATATTAAAACCCGGCAACCCGTTGTTATATCCGTTCACAAGGTTGGGCCGTCAGATTTTTCGATTGATAAAAAAAGTGACCGTCGAAAAAGTCTCGGGCCACCGTCACCGCATCTCACTGTTATGATTTTTTCTTCTTTTCTTCCTTTTTTTTCTTTTTTTTTTCTTTTTTTTAAGAAAAGAATCACACTCTTTCAACCCATTATTCGAGCGCGATTGAATAGCACGTGAGCGGTGTAACGAATGAAATCGGTGAAACGGAATAGGGAACACGAGTTTCCTTTTTCTCCGCCGCACTCAATTTCCAACGGCAGAACTCACCGGTTCCCGGTCCTCGCGGCCGCCTCCTAGGGCGAGTACTTTTTTCTCTTCGCGTCGCTCGCACTCGCGTCGATTCCGAATAGCGTGAGTAACGATAATGAGATTTTCGCTCGAGCCTCTGGCGTCCGACGATAAGCGCGATCCATCGCTGAAATTAGATAACAAAAAAAAAAAACGAAAAAAGAAAAAATGAGAAACAAAAGCGAAACGTAGATCGTCGGTATGAAAAAAAATTGCGTGACTATAATTATGGAAGGGAAACAAAAAATTTCGCGACTTATTTGGATTCTTTTTTGCCTCCGTCAATGAAGATGGCGACGTCGCGAACGAGGTATCCAGAAGAAACGGGAGGGGAGAGATGAGAGTGAAAAAAAAGAGACTTCGTCGAGAAAGATCCGGGGAGAGAAGAGCGAGAAAAAGTGAATGTCATTGCCGTAATCTTCGGACGTTGACTTCCTCGAGGAAAACGAGAGAGAGAGGGAGAGAGAGAGAGAAGAGTTGGTTTCTCCACTCGGCATCGGCAATACACTTGTTGGCCGTTGACCATCTCCTCCACCTCATCGTCGTTTGATCACTCCGAGTCTCTATCATTCCCCGCCGATAGTTTTTCAGCATCTTCCAGCTCTTACGCGTTAACAATCGCTTCCCGATAAAACTCTGCACGCTTGTCCGAATTATACGCAAAAAAACGCATTAAAAAAAAACAATGATTTCGATCGACGTAACTTAGAGCTGAATTTTTTTCAATAGCGCGATAATCGACTGAGATTTCAATCGAGAAAAAAAGTCTATGAAATAAATGACCAACGATGCGACTATAAGTTCATTCGAATCTAACGCGGAATTGAATTTAATGGTCCAGTGGTTGGAGAATTCTCGCGAATGACTTGATTTATTGTCCCAACAAGAATATTTAATTAGCGCTCGTAAGGCTCGGCAAGCCCGGTTTGCCGGAGACTGAGAGAGAGGGAGAGAACGAGATAGAGAGCAAAGAGACACACCGAGAATCTCGAAGCAATGAAACATAGAGATACACGAGATAGAGGTGAGAAACGAATTGGCAAGCTTCTCACGATCGGACTCATCCAAATGGCGGTTTTGTGGCAGGCAGACGGTCATTTGTCTCATGCAACGCCTGTGTGATTCCTTCTGCCCGCCGCGGGTTCCGCGTTCCATCGTTTCTACGTCACAAGTGAGTGCGTTCACCTTGCCCTCGACACGAAAAAAAAAAAAATATTACAGTCCCGAGTATACTAATTACCGAAATCTTGTATCTCGTATCTTTGGGCTGGACCGCGACAAGCATCGTCGTTATTCCTAAGCTCGAGTAAATCCAGAACGTTCCGTCAATCATTTGATTGTAAATATCGATCGGACGGCCCGATCGGCGAACTCTCACCGAAGTGTATCGAAGATTTTCATAACGAATTACCGAATTTTTTTTACCTTTGCGAGTAGACTCTTCTTCCCATCCGCGCGTAGTTTTATCTTTTAAGTATATCCCATGCTCGCAAAAAAATCCATGCACTCATTCGATCGGTCGTTTATTCTCTAAACGGCTTTGCTCGACACGATTATTCACCAAAGAACCAAATTCGTCAAAACACTGCGTTATAACCTCGAGCACAAATTCACGAACGTTCGTTCCCGCGAACGAACAAAAACAACCGAAAGGTCATCGTATTGTGTTGTCGTCGGCGATGTTCGTGGCGAAGTTTTCGTGCGATATAATCCATCGAGGCGAGCCGATAGCCTAGAGGAGTCCTTGAAACGCTCGAGGGTTTAGCGCGCCCGCGCGCGCGCACACATGCACAAGTACCGCCGAAAACTTCACGGAGAGAGCAACAAATATCACAAAAGCCCTTGGCTCTCGTCGAGTCATTCGCGCGATCTTGTCCACCGGACGGTACGATGGATCTTCTTGCGATTTATCTCGCGCGCACCGAGAACCATCCTCGCCATCGCAACGAACAAAAACAAAACAAAAAGTAGAACGCTCGCGGAGACACTTCGCCGGCGAATCGAAGAAAAAAAGAAGATGTGTAAATAAAATCGTTAAACTGTATCACGCGTGTGCCCGGTTGCTCGGGCCTCGCAGCGCAGCGAGAGCGACGACGATTTAAAAAAAGAAAGGGCTTATTTAGGAATCGAAAATACGAAATGAGAGAGCCTTCGGTCGAGAGCGTGGTTGCTGCACGCCGGTGTGTCTTGCCCGACGGATACCGGCTCGTCGAGACTCGCTCGCGATTGCGCCGGTTCTGTGCCCTCTCCTTCCTCTCTCGCTCTCGCTCTTCTCTCGGGCCGCACACTCTCGATGCTCGCGCTGTCGGGAGAGTTGCGCGAGCTTCGGCTTACCTGTGAGGTAAGTAAAACCGGCGGCTACGCTCGGGCATGTTACGGCATTGCAAGTCCGCGAGAACCCGCGAACCGTCGACGGGCTTTCCACCTATCGGTGCAGTGGGGAATGAGGGGAGAGGGGGGAAGGGATAGCTACGCGAGGGCTCGTGGGCTTCGCGGACGATGCTGTTGGTAAGCCAAACGTTTGCGGGGGTAAAGCGGCTGATGCCACGATTGCCTTTGCCGCGGGAGTCAACGTTGGACGGTTAGGGTTACTCTCTGTGTCCAGGCAGGCGAGGAGGCAACAAGCAAACCCAACATCGGCGCGGTTGGAGAGGGAGAATTAAATGAACGAGTGACGGCGAGGCGGAGGTGAGGAGAAATGAGACGGGGGACTCGGAGAGTCTCCCTGGCGAACGGAGAACGTATCTGCGGTGGGGAGAAGAGAGCGGAAAGGGGAAAGGGGGAGGGGGAGGGGGGGGGGGGACAGTATATACGACGAGTAAGCGACAGCGGCGAGGATACCGAGTAAGCGAAGCGAGAGAAAACCAAAGAGAGGGGCAAACACAAACCGTCGTCACGGAGAGGACGGCAACGGAGTGGACCAACTGGGTTCACCAGCAACGATAGTTCATTGACCGAGAAGTGCCGAGCAGGCCCGAACGGACGATCGCGCGCTACGCGGATCGTTCCACCAGCTCGCAATGGCACAAAATCACACCGGCGAAATTCGCCTAATATCGCTAAAACGTCGAACTTGCCTCTCGGCCCATTCGTCTTTGTTTCTTCGCTCGATGTTTTCTCGATTACTCGAGAGACATTTTGGCGCAGGATGATAAAACAAACGAATCTGGCCACTGCGACTCTTGTATCGTTTTCGCATCGATGTATTTACTCGCGCCTCCGGAGGCTTTCTTTATCTCTATGGCTCTCGTTTGTCAGGACCGAACCCGGGATAAACTTTTTACGCCAGCGATACACCGTGGGAATAAACGAGGGAAATTGTCGACTGGACAACATATCCAATGCTTCCGATTTCCGCGAATTTCGGCGGTTCTCTGAATAATCGTAAAGCGTTAAATGACTCGTTGGAAGAAGTAACGGAGATTTGAGAAAGCTCAAAATTACTTGGTGCAAGCGATTTTTCGTTAAAACGTATTTATCTCAACTAACTAGTAATTTTGTCGACTGAGAATTCTTTTTGAGCGAACATAAAAAAAATAGTAAGGCGAAAAAAAATTCGAATGTTTTCCAGTTCAATTTTGACCAACTATTAGTTTTTGCAAGACATAATTTTTTTTGTGCTAGTACTTGATAAATAAAAGGATGAATTTTTGCTGTTCTGAATTTTGCCAAAATTATTCTCAGCCTTTGGAACTATATTTCTATGGACTGAAAAAATTGACAAAACGGCCGCTTTTTTTGTGGGCTTCGAGCGAACGTACGTGGGCCCGGCTATTAAGGAGTTAAATCCGATAAGTCTAATGTCACGCGAAGATTATGTCGGCGAAGTTTTATACCCGTTGCCGAGAGATCCTGTGACGCTATGGCGTCCATGAAACGAAGTATCCGAGCGAAGCCAAGCAATGCTGCTACTACCAGAGACCAGAATCAACCGCGCACACTTGTCGGGAAAGGAGATGCGCGGTTCTTCAGAGTAATGAACCTGGGAAACCGGTTACATCTCTCCCCGTACACACTATAATACATACGGCTGTGCTATGGATATACAGATCGGTCTTACGTGTGTATATATAGATATATATCTATACTACTATCCAGTACAGTCCCATTTGGTATTAAAGAGCTTTTCAAAATCTGTACAAACATTATTAATATCAATTTTCCCAGCCATCCGAGAGGCTCGAGAAAAATCATTTGAAAAGAAAGAAAATAATGTTCAAGGAACGAAACAGAAACGGAGTAAAGGCTAGGGCGGAGGCCGCGGGGGGGTTAAGAGCGTCGAAGAGCGATTATGAAGATTACTTTTCATCATCCCCTTCGCTCGAGCGGACTTCGCGCGTCCCCGCGAAGCCTCTTAGGCGCTCGCGAAACCCTCTTCTCCGCGCTCTTTTTCCCTTCGCGAGGGTATACGCGAACGAGAGGGCACTCTCGAGACTCTCGAGAAAGAAGGTCCTCGCGCGGGTGAGAGCGAGGCGAGAGGCCGCCTTGACACAGATCGTCGCCGTCTTCCAGCTTCGTCTTACTCGAGGCGCCGTTTCACAAGGGGGTGTGGGAGGGTAATAGGAAGGAATTCAATTACCCGAGAAACAGCAATAGAAAAAAAGATATAAGAACGGGGAGATAGGAGACGCGGGTATAGTGGTACAGCCCGCTCGCGGAACTTCCGGTTGTACTGAGATGTTCCGGGTGGGGTGGGTTTGGGGTTGGACGTGGCGGGGTGGGGGGCGGGGTGGGTTTTCATCGTAAACCGTTACGGAGTTAGCGTCAGTGTGAGCGATGCCTGGTAAGCTCGAAGAAGACACCGAGCGAAAGGCCTTCATCCCCACGGGAACCCATCATCCCCTTGGCATATCCGGCGCCCGGAGGCTGTGCTGGCCTAGGCCGCGCGCGGCAAAGAAGAAAACATAATAGGGTGGGGCGCTTCGCTGCCGCTTTTGAATCGATCCAACGCTTCTCCGCGCGCGTCCTTCTCTATCGTCATTGCATTCCCGGCAGCAGCCGCGAGCCACCCTCTCGCTTTTACCATCGCCGCCGCGTTAGCACGGTAAACCTACAGCTGGGATACTCATCCCTCTCTGCTCCACTGTTATACCCTCATATTCTCGCTAGTTCAACCCTCTCGTACACTCACAATGTGGAAGCAGAGGTTCTCATATCCGCTTACTCGCGACCATGTATTGTGGACACACACGACGAATCACCCTCTGTTATTAAGTCTCAACGGGATAATCCTCTTTTTTTATACAAATGAATACCATTTTTTTTTCGGGTTCTCCTGCTATTTTTAATTAATACACGCGTTTCTTGCGGTCGACAGGTCTCTTAATACACGAATTATCAGGGCTGCGATTCGGCTGAATTATTGACTGCTGTTAATTGAAATTCATTGATAACATTATTTTCAAATGTTACGATAAGCTTAGGAAAATCGTGAATTTCAATCTTCAGTTATTTTTTACAGATAAAAATGATAGACTTGAAATAATATTACCATTTTTTCTTTTCATTATTAATCGTTTTTTTTTTATACGAGTGAATCCATTTTTCGGGGACCTTCTGCGACTATTAATTAACACGCGTTTCATATTATACACTGACAATACGCTTTTTTTTCGCTCAAAAAATTACTCTCGATATTCGAGTTCCGTTCTGTTTTAATTAGAAGTAGAAATGGCGTGAAAATCTTCATTACTTTGTGTTTTTGAAAAAAGTTACATCGAAATTTTGTCAAAAGAAATTATGACTGTATAAAAAAAATTGTAATTAAATCAGTGTTGACTTAATTATCGTTTTGGCGTACCGTTTTGTCATCAGCAATTCGTTGACAGCGCATCGTGCGTAAAATAATCGTAATAATAAAATGTATATAAACTTACCGTTGTTGCGGAGAATGGAGCCAGGACTGTTGGCCTCGAGAGGGCTGTTCGGTTCCTCCGAGCTCGGTTCTAGCTTCACGCTGAAATGGAAACATTCATTATGAATTTGTCGTCGAGATGTCTGGTAGGATACGCTGAAAAGGACGAGGTTTAGGATCGAGCATGCCAAGACCTCCTTCTTCTCCTGTCGTCGCGCAAAGTACTTCAAGTTATTCCGGTAGTTTTACCGCGCCCCCACCTTCTATTCTGCTCGCTTAAATAACCAGCGAGACTCACTCTCTGACGCACACAGAGGCATGTAGTATGCGAAAATTGCGCGAGAGGGAATTGCCTCTTATGTGTACTCTACAACGCTCTTTTCTTCCTTTAACACTGCCATTGATGCTGTCGCTGCAGCGCTCTTGTAATACCGTTGCGGGATAAAATTCCCCTCGAGTATAAGCATTATCGTCTGTACCGGCGATATCGCATGTGCCCTCGCTACACCCCTCCACCCGTTCGCCCTGGACTGATATACCTCGTTTCCGTTTTTCTTTCATTCGCCTTTTTTTGCCTCGATGCAGAATCCGAGAGATAGTATTAAAATCGCGCTTTCCCACCGGCATCGAGAAACTATCGCGGCGATTCTTCTATCGAATGGAAGAGTGCGCTTGTATCTTTCTCGTTCCATCACAATTAACTACTCTCCCTCTCTGCGCGCGGCAAGGTCCTTCGGTTTCACCGTTCACGGTCCTCTCTTTCTCTCTCCCATCTCGCGACTCTCTCTCGGTGTGTGTACGCGAATGGCAATAAAGAGTTGCGATACCTAGGCTTGTGCGCTACCCGCGCTCGTTTCGCTCTCTGACCCAGTTTTCGGCACAGTTCGCGGCCGGGCAGAAGCACACCGCTCTCGGTGAAGGTTAACGCGACTACGGGAATGCAACCAGCGCGATGGGACGCGAACGAATGAAGGAAATAAATAAATCGAACGAGAACGAAGAATTCCGCTCGAACGGCCATAATAAAGATGGCATTATTGAGAAGGGTGTATCATTTGTATTCCCAACCCGACGCGAGATCGAGAGAGAATTTCGGATGCTTCACAATGGGATAAATATCGGAAAAATGTCAGTACTAAGAACGGTGATTTTTTATAACAATAATTCGATTTTTTTTCGCCGAAATTAATTTGGTAATTTTTCGAAAATCTCCTTTTTTACTTTGTTACAAAAATGTTTAATAGATTTTTGCGACCATGCTCGATCAATCACCCGGAAACTTCTTGAGCGTATGCGGTCTTTTTTCACCAAAACATATCGAAAATTGCGGATTTGTCTCATTCAAATAAAAAATTAGAAAATTGATGTGACAAATGTATTTCTGCTCAAAACGGGTTAGGTTCTTTGATGATTAGTTAAACAATATTCATTTTTCGATTCGGTTGGTAACTTTTTCTCGTTAATATTGTGCAAAATCAATGTTCTTAGAACCTTCTGTATTGATTTTTTTATACTGAATTAATTTTGATTGAAATTTCCTCCTTCAATATATGTTGATTTAATTGAATTTGATATTTTCATTTGCTAACCGATATGCGACGAAAAGCGCACATATCTGGATCAACGGCAGCGACACATTTTGTCTCGATGAATTATTATATTGATTGGCTGGCTCGAAGCATTATGTAATTTATTCGAGCTCCGGAAATACGAATATTTCCAAAACTTTGAATGAGATATTCATGTAATCGTGAAACGATATTCCAATAATTACGAATACCAGGGTTTTAAAAATGGTAAGTTGGTCCAAAACTCGATACGCCGCACGGATAACGAATCATGTAATCGAAAAGAACCGACAACGATGGACGCGCGGTTGCCGCGCGGCTTCGGCGATCGTCCAAGTCAAGCAAAATCGCTTGCGGACAGTACTTGGATGGGTGGCCGCGCAATGGCTGTCGCATCAACCGTAGAGCGGGAGGTCAGTTTTTCTGAGACCTTGGTTTATGCGCTCGAGTGAGTTACTTCCGGGTATTCACCGGGGAATCAAAAAGAACAGGGCCGTTTTTACCGGCCCGGGTTTCCCGCAGTTTCCTCGCGTCCTCGGCAAATACCGTACAGCGTAACTAAGTCGGCTGCCGACGCACTGGAAATTCGGGTTAGTGAATTGCGGGTAAGCAGTGCTAGTAGGGACGGAGACAGGGCGAGAGTCGTAAAAACCCTTCAGGGTATACGATGGAAATCAAACATAAAAAAAATATGTAACCGAAAAGATAAAGCAAAGCTTCCTCCCACGAGGAAGCCAAAATAGAAAAAACAAATACAAAGAAGAGATCGTACATCCGTTTGGCTCCGCCAGATTTCGCAGACGAATGCATCAAAATTCTTCATTAACGGCGAGGAGGTTTATCGATTTTTTTTAATAACTTAATGGAAATTTAATGAAAATAAATAAAAATAATTCGGTCAACATCAGCGTGATAACGTAGTTGCTTTATTTTTACCCTCGTACTTGGCTTCCCGTTCACCGAACTATTACAACTCCGTGAAAGCTCGATGAATGCGGATAGCCAACGTTTCTCGATTAGGACAGTGAATATTTGACGATTGCGATACGTGCGAGAAATATCGAAGTTCCGTCGCCACAAGAAGAGGACGTATCGAAATTTTTTTGCAAAATAAAATATCTCAATTAACGAGCGCGCGGCAAAATATGAATAATTGAGATATTCGCTTAATTGGCGAAACGCCCACTCGTCGGAATCCGCACTCGAATTTATACACCAAAATCGTTACGAATATACATTTCCTTCGTCCTACACTGTTGCGAGCGATACATGCAAGATCGTGTATTGCAGAGGGTTTCGTACTGGCAAATTTATAATTCACGGATAGCGAGCCAATTACTCTCTCCGACTTTGTAATTATTTCGCGCTTCGGATACCGATGGGCGAAGCGTTTCTCGCTCTTCGACGAGCGAAATTTCGACGTCAGAACACGCGACGAGACCCGTGGGATAAAGTTGCCGAGCCAATAATCGAATAGCGAATATTAGTAATCGTCGGAGTAAACGAAATAGTGCCCGTAACGAGTGGTATTAATGCGTTGCTAATCGAGTTGCACACGCCGAGAGCTATTTTCATTCTTCAACCGCAATTACGAATTCACGACGGCTCGGTGATCCGATTAATACTATCTCGAGCGATAGCGTGATGCTCATGTGGGAATCTCGATAGTTAGAATTCTGTTCCCGTGGTCTGATCGCAGAGAAGCGTCCGATATTCGAGAATAGTATATCGAATCGCCGTTGATAAAGAACCGAAGGAACGTTCCCCGCAGAATCTAACGCGCGAAACGATGGATTGGATTAAACCGTAGGTTTCTCAGCGAACAATATATTCCGATGGCCCTTTCGTTTCGCTTCGGCATTCTTCGCATTTTAACGAACGAATTTTTTACATGTCGAAAGCTATTTTTGATTTGATCGCGGTTACGAATTTTGGATGGTCGAGATTCGAGTAATGCGTTAACTCGGGTGCGAAGGTGGAAATAACAATTCTGAGGTACTTTGAACTTTCCACAGGACACTATTGCAGTGAAGGCTATCATTTAATTAACTATTCTAATCGGCGGATTAGTTTCTCTTAATTTTCCAGTGGATCCACTTTCTAATTTTATTTTATTCAAAGATTTTTGCCAGAAGCTCGACTCGATTCTGATGGGCATAATTGAGATTTTACAACGACCCAAATTCCATCGATTACGTATTTATATATTCGATAAGACGGCGCCTCCGAAATTACCTTCACGTCTTTCACCTAAGTAGGCATATCATCCGTTTTTTTAAATCAAATCGAACATTCAAAGGGATGTTTCGACAATTTTAGATATTCTCATCATATAGAAAAATCGCCAGTTCTAGATGTAAAAATGTGTAACAGGAAATTCATTTTTTTTAATACCATTATTTTTATCAACTCCGTCTAAGAAAAAAAATCGTGCTATTACTCACAACATTTTGATTCTTTTTTCTTATAAAAAAAATAATCCATCTCATTTTATCTGTGTTTTTTAGGTCCCTTTTGAGTCACAGAAAAATGATGTTGATTAGATTTGCACATCGCGGCCTCATTGAGTTTTTAACGTCGTCAACAATCCATCCTCCCACGGGGAAGCCAAAAATGGTTATTGGGCCGATCCAAAAATCGTTTGCACCAATCGATTCTACGTCCTCGAAAACGTAATTGCGAATTCGGAACCGACCGGATTCGATTATAACCGTTCATAACTCTCATGGATCTCGACCCCGTGGGTATTTAATATACGAGCGCTGCGTAACGCGATTTGGGTTGAATAAAGCGAATGATAAAATCGACGTTCCACATTTCCTAATGCTGTATTATCGATTAACTCCCAAATAGTACTTGCGTCAGTATACATTTTTTCATTAGATTCGAACGAAGCATATAGAAGCACTTATCGATCCTTCGTCCTCTCATAAAAACTACGTGCACATTTGCCGATGTCTCGCCTCGCTCTGTCTCATCCGTGTGCATGCGAATCCTTCCTGCGCTATAGAGTTTGCATAGCCAACCGATGCAGCCGCCGTCGCGGTCCGTATCGAGTAGCAGATTCGTGTCGTCTATGAATAGATATCCTATTTCGGATCTGCCGTAACACACAGCGAGATAGAACGAGAGATATATAAGCCGAACGAGTCTCATGACCTCTCTTGCTCCTTCGTAACGCTCTCGCCGAAAAATGATCGAGACGGATATCAAAACTCCGCGACTCGCCCCGAGTACTCGCCGGTTATTCCGAGTTTTGCCGATAATTATATTATTTACCGATAGAATTTGTGAGAGGCTACGCCGCGCGAGATGCATCTTCGTACAACTTTCCCTCTCCCGGCTCGCAAATACATAAACGCGCATATATGCGAGTAAATATATGCTTAGGGCGAGTCGCGGATGATCCATCTCGGTATCATTTTTATGAGTCCGAACAAACACGAGCGCGAGAGTAGGTCGTGTACGAGAATATCCTTTATCGCGATATCGTTTCCGGATCCGGCGTATCGGCGGAATATCGAAGTGACGAACGATAAATATAATACCCGACTTTCGATATCTCTGTTATTTCCGTAAGATCAATGAATCTTTCCGGAATAACCGAAAGAATCGTCGAAACTGCGGAATCGATTTATTGCCCTTGGCAAAAAGAGCGCGTTAGGAAACGCGTACATCTTTTTGCCTTCGAGAAAATTCGTTGTAAATACCGGTCGCAAGATCGAAGTCGATAGAAGAGAAAGAAAACAAGAGAAAACAATTCAGCATCCTCAGGGAAATCGAAAGGTAGCCCGATGAATGTGCCCGTATCAGATCTATATATATATATATATATTGTATGTGTGTCTGTATATGCGTCGGATCCGCGAGGCGTTGTCTGTGCACTTAAATTTTTAATCGTCCGGATGGAAAAAGAAGCTGGACGCTCGAGCAAGACGAGGCTGCACTTAAGAGGAGGTGCAATCCCTTCCCCCCCACCCATCCCGGGCTCAATAGATAACAAAAACTGTAAACAACTTTTTTCAGGCATACTGGCATTTATAGGTAAAAAAAAAGTCTTACGGTATGCGGATATCACCATAGCAGACCGTAAGACTATTTTTTAAGCTGTAAATGCCAGTATGGCTGAGAAAAGTTGTTTACAGTTTTTGTTACCGACCGTGGTATTTCACCTCCTCTTAAGGCTTGAATTATTTAAGAGAGGGCTCGCGCAGCCACCGAACGTCCGTACGTCGTGTGTGTATATACGTAACAGCTATAATTCTCGAACGCAGCGTATCGCAGTGTACTTTGAGAATCTAGGAATTCTACGGACTGTTGATGCGTTCGAGCGCACACGCGACTTCGCCGTCGCCCGAAGTGCCCGATAAACAGTATCGTCGGCGCACTCGTCAATATTTCGTTATAAATACGCCGCGCACGCGACACTCGATTCGAGTGTCCGTCCGCAAATTCCCACGTTTACGTTTCTCATTCAACTCTCGCGACGCTTTTACGATTGCCGCGACCGCTCGCTCGCCGAGCGTTCGCGAACAAAGCTATCGCTCGAAAACAGTTAGGGTTACCGTGCGCCTCGTTGTTTTGTCGATCAAAACAATGAAAAAGTTTCGAGAACGCGAGCGCGCGTCGAGTCGATCGCCGAAAAGGCTCGCGAACAGTTTCGTCGATTCGGAATGGGTAAATATTGTTCTCGGGAGCGGAAAACACGGCGAATAGGTTACCAAGGACTGTAAACAAATATCGGGAGGATACGCGAAGCGTTGCATGCACGTACCTGATAAAAGTCGAGTCCGCAGCGGGACTGGACGGTCTCGGGGAGGAGCTCGCTGTGGAGGCCGTATTCGTCTCCTCCACGTCCATCATCGTTCATGCCGACGGGGGTGATGGAATTATTCCGGCTTATCCGTGTAGCGATCGTGTAACAACTTGTCGACGCGCGCCAATTTTTCCCGATAGTCGAAATTCTTCGGGGAATGTTGCAATTCGCGGTGCGAGGTTTGTGTGCGTGCGCTGGATCGAAACAAAACTCGGTGCGATCGTCAACGATGAAAAAACGTATACGCGCGAGGGATTGGGGGTTTAACGCGAGAAATCTCGTCGTGAGAATTTCGACGGTTAACGAACGATCACGATAACTTGGGAGGTCGGGGAAAAAAAACGCGATGTTAGCTTTAATTAGTTACGATATACAATAATTTCGATTTAACACGACGACGGGGTTGACGCGGATGGGGGTTGATCTCACACGCCCGTCCGCGTGCGCGGGCTTACGGGAAACAACTGACAAACGACGTTTCCCCCACTGTTAACCCCTCTCCATAACCCCAGGAGCATCCCCTGCACAAAAGACCTGCGCTACCTACACCTGTACAACACGCAAGCGCAAAAAATGCGGCTACTCTGTATGCGCGCGGGGGGCTGACTAACCACCTTCGATACGTATCTGTAGTATATATCGTGTACTATATATATATATATGGAACAGATCTCGATAGGATTGACAATATTTTTCCATGCGTAACCGAGGGCTCGCGGCAACAAATTAGTTGCGGTGTTTTATGATTATGAATTCGCGCCGCCGTGTTACATTTAATTGAGATGTGACGCTACGGAATAAAAAAGTGGTAGGTAGAGGATAACATATGGGAAATTTCATCGCGAAAACGTTCGTATTTTAAAATGTATTTTATTGTGCCCTAAACATCCGATACAGTTCGTTCTCGCGACGCGTGATACTCGCGCGCAAAAGTTTCACCGACGAGAAGCGGAAATACGAGCGATGCTTCCGCATATATCTGTGGATTGAGAACGAAAAAAATTAAAGGAGTTCGTGAAAATTACTTTTTGTCTATGGGTCGATCGCGACAGATTCTCACCTTGACCGGCGCGGCGTCCTTTCGAATTTTGCCCCACGATATCGCCTCGTCGGGACGAGCGCCACTGTCACTTCCGTCGAATTCGGAAGCTGTGTTCAAAAATACCGCCAAATCCGCGCCGTTACGCTGCATAAAGAGTTTTGTTGTTTAAACTACTATTCGATAAACTTCGACAAAGTTTAGTTAAAAATATTATTTTACCATTAAATTGGCGTTGCAGATATGATGCTTCACGAGACCACCACCGATTATGATCATTCCCGAGCTCACGGCTTTCATTGCCATTGTATTCAATCTCCTGAGATCTGAGCGAAAAACAATTCAACGACGAATCACTTTTAACGCCGTGCACGTTTTTTACGAGCAACGTTGAAAAATGTTGTTACCAGAGAGAATGTCGATGACCAAGCCGGGATTGCTGTAAGAATGAAAAAACATCATATCTCCGAGACTGCCGTCGGTCAACGCCGGACTGAAGACGGGAATTTTATTTTTCGCTGCCCAATAATATATCGATTCTGGATTGTCTATTTCTTCGCCAAGTCTCGTTATAACTTTCGACGGAGTCCATATTGTTCCCTGGAAAATATTGTAAGATAAAAATTGATAGTAATTTGTAATAATTAATAACGATTCACAACAATAAATAATAACAATGTAATTTTATCATTAACATTTCATTAATCGATTTGTTTAGAATAAAAACCATGGAACTCGGCAAACCTTTTCCTTTTGTTCCGATAACATCGCGTCCAATTTCGGCATTATCCAGTCTTCGAACAGGCAGTAATTGTCGTTGGGTACAAGTAGATTGCCGATTCGATTTATCCCTCTTTCTCTAAGACGCCTGCCCTGCAGTTCGAAGTCCCCTATGTAAGTCGGCGCCAGACATTTTATCAGATCTTCTTCCACCCCACCGGCAGATGCAACTATGCAGTCAACCTAGAAAAAAAAAAAAATTGATAGATTGTCGCAAACAAAAAAATGTGAGAAAAAGGCGCAATTAAAATTGTTTTACCATTTTGTGTTGGACCAGAAATCTTATGGTATCCCTGACTCCGCAAGACGCCATGTTGGACGTATAGCCGAGAAAAATTGTACAAGAGCTCTTTCTCTTGATAAACTCGTCCTGCTCAGACCAGTCTATCTGATCTTCGGTGAGTGGAACTTTTCTCGCCGCCAGCATCTTCTGTATCTCTTCGACGGCGAGGCCAAAGTTCGTAGCTTGAAAACCCGAGTGTTTGTAACTGTCGAACAGCGCGTGATAATCTATTCCCTTGTTCCAATCGTATCCTGCCAAGAAGGAAAAAACGCGAAGCGCAGTTCCGTAAATCCGTGGCTTGCGATACGAATTGTTAATTTTTCAATATTTTACCTTTGACCGTGGGAGTCTCAATCGGGAGCGGCAAACTGTGAACCAAAACTGCCGTTTTCGGTAATTCCGGCAGTTTATCATTAGCCTCATCTTGCTCGTCGCTCATTGTTGTTGCTTATTGATTTTTCAATTTTATCCTTGAGTTAGTAACAAAAAAAGGCGTGAACCTTTCACTCGACAATTAACCTTGTTTTCAAACAACGGCGCGGCAAATGGTCGTTGCGAAAGACTCGTTGGACGCATAGAACACGATGCGAGAAACACGATCGATTGTTTAATTATTCAGTACGCACAAACAATTAAACGTCATTTCGTGTCAACGACAATGGCAGTTAGCAACAATGAAAATGTGCACGGCCGGTTGTTGTGCTGTTGACAGCCATGTGTCAATGTGTCGTCATATGTTTCGCGTGTGTCGTCTGCTCGTCGACAATCGATCATCGAAGCGCTTCGCGCGCGGCTCGTGCGCGACTTCCGACCGCCGCGGCGCGACTGACAGCTGACAGTTTGCGCGCTTCCCTCACTCCCCGCTCGCTCCCGGGAGGCGTGTCATGATTGTTGTTTTCTAACCTCGACGATCCGCGAAATGGTTATATACGGTGTTTACATTGTCTCGAAATCCGGTGGTTTGATATTCAATCACGATCACAATGTGCCGAAAGTCGAGAACGAGAGAACGTTCAATTATCCTCTCGACATCAAATTGACGTACGAGAACAAGAAGATCGTCGTGTCGTTCGGTCAACGGGACGGGATAAACGGTAACGACGAAACCTCCGACGACGAGCGAGCCGTCCAGTGAAATTCAAGGACAAGGCCGAATGTCGAAAGAAACTTTGCCAATAACACTGTTTTGCACGATTTTTCGCAGTGGGCCACGTGCTGACAGCGGTGAACGGGAGTCCCGTCAGCGGCCGCGAACTCGAGGACGGTAGGGACGTTTTAGATATGTTGGAACAACAGAAAAATTTTCCGCTCACGTTGCGATTCAGCCGCGCGAAAATGACGACCAACGAGAAGATATTTCTCGCCTCGATGTTCTATCCGCTGTTCGCTATTGCCAGCCAGCTGAGTCCCGAGCCTCGATGCTCCGGCATCGAAGTTCTCGAATCCGATACCTTCAGACTCTACTGCTATCAGACGCTGACCGGCGTGAAATTCATGCTAGTCGCCGAACCGTCGCAACCCGGCATGGAGATACTGTCGAAGAGGGTATACGAACTGTACGCCGATTATGCCCTCAAGAATCCCTTCTATTCGCTGGAAATGCCGATAAGATGCGAATTGTTCGAAACTAATTTACAATCGTTGCTCGATACCGTCGAAAAATCGGGTATCAGCAGCGTATGAAAGTCGTTCCATTAGTTTTGTTGTAATAATCGGATCTTCGGAAATTGTACAATATTTATTATAAATGGAAAAATATATTTTAGCATTAAGCTCAAATACGAATCTTCGTGCCAGATTTTCTGGTGTTGTCTGCAATTTTTTTTTTAACTCGGATCGTCGCATATATATTATTATTATTATTATTATTATTATATATCTTATTGATTCGTTGGCATCGAGATGTGTCTCTCAATGTAAAATATTAAGATTTCTAAGGGACGACGTTCCAAGATTTCGTTGCATCGGGTACCGGAAACTGAAAAAAAAGGTTTGCATTGGTTTATCTGAATCGATTTGTAAAAAATGCGTTGATTCCTGAATAATTCAACCTTTGAAGTCAAATGGTCGGTGCATCCCATGCGAATGCGAGCCGCCGTGGCCGGAGAGTCCAGTCTGAATGGCGCTGTGATGTTCATATCTTTGCGAGCCGCCTTAATCGCTTCCTTGATCGCGAAGAAGGCCGACGAGGCGAGGAACAGAGGTGGCTCACCGACAGCCTAAAGGAATTCGAACAATTGAGCTTGCCGTTTCGCGACTGTTGCGCGAATTGTCTCACCTTTGACGAATACACGGCTCGGGGATTCGACGAGTTTTTCAAGAGCGAAACATTGAATTCTTGAGGTATGTCGGTGAAGCCGGGAAGCTTGTAAGCGCCGGGTCCGCGGCTGAAGAGCATCCCGGTTGGCGAGTAGATCAATTCTTCGAGAGTAAACAGACCGTATCCTTGCACGAAACCACCCTCGACCTGGCCTATGTCTATCGCGGGGTTCAAACTGTTACCCAAATCCATTACGATGTCGGTTCGTAAGACCTAGAAAAAAAATCGAACGAGGTACGAATATGAGCGGCAGGCTCCACAATTGTAAGATTGATCGATCAGTGAATTGTCACGTAGCTGGAATTGTAAAAATAAACCCTCCTCGACTAGATTCAATGACTATTAGATTAATCCTAGCTGCATCAATTTCCATACCCGATGATCGCCCGTCAGACAATCGATCTCGACTTCGGTGCAGGCGACTCCGTACGTAAAGTAATTGAAAGGATGGCCCGAATTCGTTGCAAACGAGTATCCGATATCGGGAGTTCTGTAGAATCCAGTCGCCGACAGACTGATTCGATCGAAGTATGCCTTCTCAATCCATTCCTCCCAAGTCGAATTCGGATTCTTGTCGATTATGGGTTTCAGACGGCTCATTATTTCGTTGCAAGCATTCTGAAATCGGAAAAACAAAGTTATCAAGCTAAGCAGAGTCATTATTGTCTTAGAAAATTATCCGTTCTGAGAACTCAATGATTTCAACGAAAAACGTTCGGTAAGTTGGAACATTCGATTTCTTTTTGAAGATACGATTTTCCCAACTGACTATTCGTTCTTCTAACTCATCGGTTTTTGACTGCCTTCGTCCGGGCTAATTCATATTTCTCACCATAACTGCCATGCCATTGAGATCGGATCCAGCGCTCGCCGCCGTCGCCGATGTGTTCGGCACTTTGTCCGTCGCCGTTTCGGATATGTGAATCTTGTCCGGATTCACTTTGAGTATTCTACTCGCTACTTGGATCATCTTCGTATGAAGACCCTGTCCCATTTCCGTACCACCGTGGCTGATGAGTACAGAACCGTCGGTGTAAACGTGCACGAGGGCACCTCCCTGATTCAAAAACAGAGCAGTAAAAGCGATACCGAATTTCGTCGGTACAACGGCGATTCCCTTTTTCTTGTAGCGATGTTCTCTGAAATCATCATAATTTGTTTTTAATACGAGCACGCGATAATACAAGATAATCCAATACTCCGCACTCGGGGCTGAGACTCACTTGTTGTATTTTTCTACCGCGGCGATTCTTTCGTCATAATTAGCAGAGGTCAAACATTCCTGCCAACAGCGCCTTATAGGACAGTTAATAAGCGGTTGATTGTAGTGAGTTATATCACCCTCCTTATATAAATTCAACTCGGAGAGCTGTTATTGAGAAACAGAAAAAAAATCGTTTAATGACTATTTTATGGATCTGTACGCAACTGGCTTCACGGTCGAATTATATACCTTATTGACGTCGATTCCGAGATAGTTCGCGACGTCCCATATAATGTTCTCGGCCGCGAACATACCTTGTGGCCCGCCGAAGCCGCGGAACGCTGTGTTCGATGGCAAATTCGTTATGCACACGTAACCGTAAACGCTCGACACGGGGACTCTGTACGCGTTCTCGAAGTGAAACATCGCACGCTCGCAAACCGAGCCCGATAGATCCAACGAATATCCCGCGTTGTTGTATATATGTACCTCGACGACGTTCAGCAAGCCCTCGTTGGAAAAGCCAACTTTGTACTTGAATAAGAACGGATGTCTTCCACCCGTTATCATCATATCCTCGTCGCGATCCAGCATGCAACGCACCGGCCTTTTTAATCTACATGCCAAAAAAATTAGGGCGATCCATCGAAAAGAATTGTTGAATATAAAAGAAAGATATATCATAGATTTCTTCGCGTACTTGTAAGCCGCAAAAGCTGTCGGCAAAGCGACCAACATTCCACGGGACTCCTTGCCGCCGAAACCACCGCCCATGCGTTTGACCCTCACATTAATCCTGTTGATCGATATGTTGCAAACGTGAGCAACGAGCTTTTGAATTTCCGTGGGATGCTGAGTCGAGGAGTAAATCTCCAGTTCGTCGACTTCCTTCGGCACAACGAGGGAGCAATGAGTCTCAAGATAAAAATGCTCCTGGCCCCCCATACGAGCTTCGCCCTCGAGAACGTGATCCGACTCGGCGAAGGCTTTCTCGACGTCGCCTTTGACGATGCGTTTCGGACAGCCGGGCGCGAACGAATTAGCTTTTATAGCGTCCTGAAAGCGGCGAATAACGTGGCGTTGATTCGTTGCGAGAGCATTTTTGTTTAGTATCACGACGAATATACCTCTATCGTGACGATTATCGGCTGAAGCTCTTCGTATTCAACGCGCACCATTCTCGCAGCTTTTTGCGCGGTAGATTGATCCACGGCAACTATCGCTCCGATTACTTGTCCCTGACTAGTGACCTGGTAATAATTAATATTTGTATCGAGTTCTTTTTTTTCGAAATTATTTTCAAAGAAAAAATGGATTACCCTTTTCGATACAAACACTTCCTCGTCGTGCACAACCGGACCAACCCATCTGTCGTGCTCGGGAATGTCCTCGGCGCTGTAGAAAGCTTCCACTCCATCCAGAGCCAGCGCTTCCGATGCGTCGATCTTGACGATACTCGCGTGCGCTCTAGTCGAAAGCACGAGAGCCAAATACATTTCGCCGTCGATGTGGGGAATGTCGTCGCAGTAGACCGCTTCTCCGGTAGCTTGTTTGTAAGCACTGGCGTGCACGATCGGCCTTCCGATCAAGTCGTCGGGATTCTGATCCTTCGGAGCCTAACGACGGGACAATCATGTTTCCGATTGTATCTTTTACCTCTCGGTTCAGTTATCTTTCTTACTCACAACTTGATAGTACTGCGAGCTCTTCGGTGGAACGTAATGAAAGCATTCCGCGGCGGAAGACAATTCTCGAGGCAGAGGTTCGAGACCCGGTAGATTCCTATGCATCTGCTTCGTTATTTCGATGAAGCCCTTGAAGAACAAACTGGAAACGAAGTATACATTTTTTTCAAATATTGATGACCAGTCGTCCGATTTTTCGGCAGATGAAAATATATTTTTGAGCGAGAAAATGCAGACCTCAGCGTTAAGGAACGGCGATAATGTACCTGCCCCCCGGGAACGCCGTCTGGCAACGGAAATTCTTCTATTAGCGACTGATAAGTCGATTCCAACATCCCGCTGTCCCAGTTTCTGAATTAATTAATAATTTTACGAATTAATCATCAATACTTTTTTTTTTCTGAATTTGTTCTTTAGAGCTCGCAGCTTACTTTCCAACCATAGCGCGACATGTATTAACGGCTAATTTTGTCGTGGGAGCCATTCCACCGTATGCCAAACGTGCCTCTACGATCTCGGTGGTTCCAGGCCGAAAGATCACGTTCAGTGCCATATTGACGATCGCTATGTCGTCGTCGCGTCTCTTGGCTTGCTTGTAAGCGACGAAGTACTGTGATTCCTTGGAATACGGAATGTCGATTGAAATCAGAACTTCGTCGGGATGCACGACGTTGCGACGATAGCCCGTGAAGAATGTGTGATCGAGATATATCGTTCGAGTCTCTCGCGTCGAACTGCTAACGATTAATTTGGCATCGGCGGCCATCAGTACCGGAACTTGATCGGATATGGGACTTCCGGTCATGATGTTTCCTCCGATCGCCTGGCGAAGCAATATTGGTTAATGATCTATCAACGATAGGGCTAGGTCAAAAATGACTGATCGATAAAAGCTAAGGAACTCACGGCGACGTTTCGTATCTGTTTCCCGGCGAACCAATGCATCATATTCGCAACTTCGACGAATATTCTCGTTCGATGTTCTACGAACAGTACACAGTGTCATTTTTGAAAAATTGCCGAGTCCCGGTTAATATTGATGGATCGAATCATTCGTTACCTGGCTGAATCTTTATCTCTTCTCTAAGAGCTTCCTCCATCTCCATCAGAGTAACGCTGGCTCCGATACGAAAGACTTCTTGCATCTTGACGATTTCGCGCATCTCCTTGATTTGCATGGGATTAATCATTATCGGATAGGTCATGTGTTTGAACTTCATCTCGACGCCTGTAAAACATATTTGATTTTCCACAAATTCTACGATGATTTCTAATTTTTTTTCCTTGTTTTCTACGGTTACTCACCGACTTCTGTGTTGCCGACAATTATCTTGGCGTCTGGATACTGTTGCTTCAGACGAAGAACTTGAGCGAGCTTTGTCGGTCTGTACCAAGTTACCGCTTTTCCTTTAATCACGAGATATTGTTCGTCCAATTCCGACGAGAGCTGAGAACCAAACGATGCAAATGTGATTACGGTTCTTTTCGTCCGTCCGCGAGTTAACGCAATCTTTTTTTATTCGGCGCTCGAACGCACCTTTATCTTCGGTGGGAATATAGCTTCTTGCGTAGGATCGTACGGGCGAAATTCCTTCGAATTGAAGACCTCCGTGGGTTCCGAGGTGAAAGCTTTTTTGCAGCATGCATCGCCCATCGCGCAGGGTCTCGGCTCGTTGCTCGCCTCCTTTTCGCTGATTTTCGACGATATCTGAGAGCGTTCCCACTCCTCGGTGAATGTTTTGAATCCTTCGATTATCGGACGGTAACCTGTGCATCTGCATAGATTGCCTGTGAACAGAATAGTCGTGAGAAAATAGTAAAAAAAAATGGAAAACAAGTTTTAATCCCTAAACGATATGAAAGTAAAATTTTTCTAAAAATAACCAAGACAGGATTCAATCCTTGAAATCGATATTAACATCTTCACCTTGGAAGGCAACTTCGAGATTTTCCATCGTTGGCTTTGGTATCGAACGGAGCAAAGCGTACATGGACATTACGATGCCGGGTGTGCAAAAACCGCACTGCGAGCCATGAGCCTTCGCGATTCTCTCCTGAACGGGATGAAGCTTCGTTCTCGTACTGCCGATTCCTTCGACCGTCGTCACCGCCATTCCGTGCAAGCTGCAAATCGGCGCTAGACACGCGTTTACCGCTAAATGACTGAGTTCAATTATTAAGAAATGAAAGTATTTTCAACCCTTGAAAAAAAATCATTTCCGCAGAATTTCTTCTTTTTTTTTTGTACTCAAGGATACACGAGTCTTCCGCTGCATCGATCGATCCGGGAAACCATAACCGTGCAGGCTCCGCATCCTCCTTCCGCACAGCCCAATTTCGTTCCACATAGTCGAACTATTTTTTAACGTAGTTAAGGAATCATTTTCGACGTCTTGTTAACTCGATGAATGCGATGTAACCTTCCCAATAAAAATCGTTGCACGGAAACGTTGAAACTTGTAATAATTTTAGAGTAAAAAATGGGAACGGACGTTATTGATTGGCAAGCATTATCGATGACAGACAAAAGGTCAAGTATTTATATAATAAAACACGTTTTCCCGACCATAATAGTGATTCCACAATCACTCGACAACATTGATTATAGCGGCGGTATTGATCTTTTTTTTATCGATGTATCGGTACAAACTACAATTTGTTATTCAACCACTGCAATCGTTAATTAATAGGTACATTGCTTGGTAGAAAAATGCAACATTGTAAGCAGATGCCTTGCATGCAATAGGCTATAATTATGAAAATTATTTCGAAAAGATAAATACAGACGAAATTCGCATTAACGAAACCGGTTTCGAAACCGGTAACATTAAATTGTAAACACACTGATTTTACGTAATCTACGACTAGTTTAATTGTCCAGATAAGAAATGAACGGGATAATTTATGAAAAATCGGACGGAAAGACAAGTTTCTGCAACAAAATCTCTTTTGTTAGAGTATGTTTCACTTTACTCCGAATCGACAGCAATAGATTTAAGGGGATTGAGTCACAGAAAATAATTGTTTCTGCCCGATCCGTTACTGCAGATAAAAAATGCATATGTTAAACTATAAAACGGCATTTTTTTGGAGCCCGATAGTGCATTTTATTCGAAACCGGACAAACTTTGTTCACGTGCTACCGGTTTTTATGCGGGAACAAATGGATTTGACCCTTTCAGTTTTGGATAAAATGCTCTGCGGGGCTCCAAAAAAATGCAAGATGATAGTTTAACATATGCATTTTTCGAGTGTAATACACAATTTTTATTTACAGTAATCCGATTAAAAAAAATTGTTTAAGTTTTGTTTAGCTGACTCAGACCCTTTCACAAAACAAAAAAGGATACGTTTGTTTCGAAGATAATGAAGCAAAGTCCATTCAGGGTCAACAGCGGAGTCGGAGATCTGAAAATAGAAGACAACATATTTCCCGTCACGATTCGATATCTCCGGTAAACAGTTAAGTATTATCGCGATCAATGAACTCTCGCGCTTACCTCTTTTCCGTTCACATAAAAAACAAGCGTGCTGTATTGTTTCGATTGGGACGACACGAATCCATTGGCGATGCCCGCTCTATCGGTTTCCATAAAACCATTCGTTTGTAACTCCATCGTTGCACCGAAATATTCCGAAGCTTTGAAAAAAATATCGACGTTAATACGATAATTATTTACGCGGGTATGGTCGCGCGTGCGATGTGTAACGTCGCGCAACGAGGATCGCGTCTCATTGTACTGGCACTGGCTGAAGTTACAGTTCAATTGATCCGCTTATACGCTCCGTTTCATTATTCGTTACGTCATAATTACTATGATCCATCGCATCTGCGCAACACGAGAATACTCGCGGAGCGGCGAATGTTCGTACAATATTTCTTTCGTGTATCGCGAAGCGCCTAACTCTACCGTTCGAAGATCACTGAGCACGCAAAACGTGGCATGCGCGATCGCATGCACGTGCTCAACCTGACAGCGAAGAATGCACCGAAATCCCCTTCCACGCGCCTCGGGGACGGGGAAAGTGTATCGAAGCGTTTATTCGTGGAGCGCCAAGTTCGCTGACACGAGAACCTCGCCGAGTCGCAACGTCGTCGTTCCAAACAATAAAAATAAACGCTTCTCGACACCGATAGTTATCCGTTTTCGAATAACGTTGATCTATCGAAAGATCCGAGATTGTACTAAACATCGAAGTAACCGTACAACCGGCATTTATAGTCTCGCAAGACGCATGCGGGCGCCGGGCGTTAAATCGAACGAGTTCTAATGAATCAAGGATACTCGCGACCCTCGGGCCAATAAGAGAATCGCTGGTACGTGGGACTATTAAGCCTGCACGCTCGAAAGAATACAAGAAAAAAACAAACTTACTCGGTTTTGCCGATACACAGAAATCAACTAATCACAGAACACGCAAGAAAGTAATTTTTCATTCAAACGCGAGGCCGAACGATTGAATTCTCTTAGTGCATCGCGGTGGAACATTCTCGTCGTTTAGCGGCGAGTTCGTACGAATGGAAAGTGATACAGCGACGCGACGCGTAGGCCGGGGTTTCTCAATCCGATGGCAAACTCGCCGCGGGTTATCGCTCGAGATACACTCTAACTTTCTGACGTGCTGTTTACAACCCCACGCGTCGAACGGAAAGAATACAATTTTCGAACGATAATTCTGTATACATACGTGGAGCGCGACGCATCTGTTATGACCGAATATAATGTGTACTTTGCGTCGAGACGCTCTCGAGTCTCTCTGCGCTTACACGAAGATTTCCGTAGCTCCGAGGACGATAAGAAAATCGATCGCTATCGAGTACAACACTCGAAGCTTATCTTGCAATTTTTTTTACTTATCGCGTTTCTCTCATTGCGTTTTTCACGACGGTAGAAAACTATACGGGAAATGGCTCGCGAACGTACTGATATAATCGATCGATAAAATTATGTATTCTGTCGAAGATCGTTATCGAAAACTATCGCAGAGCTACCGTGCGTTAACTCGTCGAATCGTGAATTCACACTCGCGAATATAATTTACAAGCAACAAAACGAGTATTTTCAGATAGTTTAGGCTTGAGAAAACAAGGAGACACTTATCATCAATTAATTAGCAAAATTATATAAATAAACCTGAGTCTCGATTTTTAAAAATATCTTTTCAAGTGCAACTATATCGTGCAACGGAGGCGTGATGAATTGTCACTATAAATAACTGTTAATAGGATCGATGGATCGTCGTTGTTGGTGACTCTCAATATACTTCGTTTCTCAGTCGTCGATCGCATTATCTTGATTTATTGATGTATTGAGAATCGGGAATGTTGCTTTCATGATGTATTTACATAATCGAGTGTTTGTGTCTGTATTCGTGAGATGTTTATCGTCTAACCCGAATGATAAAGATTCGGCCTAATTCGTGACGCTCGCGAGACGACGACTCGTGACGGTCTTGCTCGCGATAACGTTTCCGAGCAGCAGCCAGATCGGCAGAAGAAACGCGACGGTTACGTTGTACAGCCAATTGCCGTAGACCATGGAATCGATAATGCCGAATACGAAGGAGGTCTTCGTCGCGTCGATTCCACGCTTGAACGTCGCGGCGACTGTTTCGTCCATGAACGCCACGTACGAGTAGATCATCACCACCGTGGAAGCTAGCACGAACGGATGCAGCAGCGTCCAGAAGACGTAGAGCAGATTTCGCCATCGCGAGTTTTTCTCTTGCCTCGGCGTTATGTGAAGCACAATCGGGACGTAAACTATCGCCGTCAGGAGGGCGAGCGAGAAATTGTGCATCGCTATGCACATGAGTGTCGTCGCCAACTCCACCAGGGCGATGACGCACACGAGCGACACATTGTCGTACCTCGACGATCTGCAAGCAGAGGTTGGACATTGATGAGAGCTGTCGTTGTCCGAGAAACGGCAATGAAGAAAATATTTATTTATTTACCTTCTGAAGCCGAGGAAAAAGACCAATGTGAAAATACTCGTAGCCATGAATCCCCAGTATATCGAATTTTCAGTCGTCCAATGCAGCATCTCGGTTCCAACGTGAGTGAACAATTTCGGAGACGACATAACAGCGATGCCGAACAGATGATTCCACAAGATCTCCGAAGCTATACTACCGACGTCGAATTCTTCGGGTTTTTCTTTGTGTTCCGACGTCGGCCGAGACTTCTCGGCAGGTTTCTTCGTAACGTCGGACTTTTCGGTCGCTTTCTTCGCGATATCGCTCTTCTCTTCCGTCTTTTCAGTGATCTCTTGCAACTTGAGCCACATGGAGAACGCCTTTATGAAGAGACTGCCGATCATCAGTACCAAGCAGGGCATGTAGAGTCCTAAATATTATAAAGCAGGATTCAATGAATCGAAGTTTCAACGATATTTGGGAAGCGGTTGACGTTGCTTACCTATTGATATGTAACGATCCGTCGACGGTAATAGATAGAAGAAAAACGATTGATGGAATCTCTCCAAAAGATTGTTCAACGAGCGAACGATGCTCTCCACGACTCTACCGACTTGGGAGAAATTCGCTTCGCCGCCACGACCGACTTTTTCGAAGCCCTCCAGCGTTATTGCCTCGATGCCGAATCTGAACAGAAAAATGCGAATTTTCTTTTGATCTTGCTTTTCATCAAATTTTGAAAAAAGCTTAAAAAGGTTCGTTACCTGTGGAAGAGTCCGTGATTACCGGTGGGAACACCGGCGGCCTGTGTGCCGATCATCGTCATCAGCGTATTGAATTGATACCACCACTTCTTGAATTTGTCCTTGTGATTAACGTCGAAACGACGCTGGAACGATTTTTTAATTCCCTCCTTGGTTATCATGTTCTCGGCGAGATTGAACAGATCCAAGTTCGGCAATTGACCGTTGAGCCCCTCTACCTTCGAATTAATTCACGTTATTATTGACACGAAGTTGTACAACGATTTATACAAAAATGTATGATTGGCACCTTGACGTCGATGGACCCGACTTTCATCGCGTGAATCTCCAAATTAATCGCGGCTTGAATAGATCCGGCCCGGCCGGACAAATCTCCCGCAAAGAGAATACCTTCCTGGCCGCTCACGACTCCGTGATACGCGTCGAGCCAGGCCTGCATACCCAATTGCTCGTGCTCGGTTACCAGAAATATAATATCCTTCGCCCAATATTTTTGTCCTGGGGAGAAACGGATCATTAGTTAGCGAAAATAATCGATCGTCCAGATATCTTTCAACGATAAAACGGAGCATGGATCGGGAGATCTTAAACTCTGTCGTTGTGTTACATTGTTTAATAGGTCAGTATTTCTTGACGATTACTCGTAGACTCGATTTTAAACCAGACCATAAGACGCATGCTATGCCACGAGGAGACCGAACATTAAAAAAACGAAAGAAAATAAACATTCACGCGAATATTATATAAATTACACAATTTCGAAAAAACATGATGCAAGGAATGAAGAACGAAAAACAATTTTTTTACATTAGTCACAATCGTACTTAAGTTGTAAAAAAGCCCATTCCCATTAAACAAATAACTGTATAAATAAAAACACCAAAAATCATGGTGAAAATTTTCATTAATCGCATTGAAAATTCCCTTACTTCTGCAATACTGTGCGAATGCTAGAAGCAGAGCGATGGAAGGCGCCGTTGTTGGATGAGCGCTGTTTATAGAGCGATATGGAACGCTCACAACGATAGCTTCCGTACTCGCGGCTCTCGGAGCTCTAACAATGCCATAAACATTTTGTCCTGTAAACTGAAACATTATAATTTTTTAGTGCGTAATATTTTTATCTACTTTTATATTCTAGACTACGTTACTGCGGTGTACACAAACTTTATACATCATATTTATTGTTTTTTTGAATAAATAAAATTATTTTTGTTTAAATAAATAAATGAATAAATAAATAAACAACGGTAAATAAAATTTCGACGACATGAACTGCTTGATTTTCCTGGGCTCCAGCGTATTTACCTGCTTTTTCCGGAACGGATAGTTTAGCGTAAAATTGTGCGTGTAAACGTCGAGATGAAGTTGGTTCAATTTTGCCAAGAGCCAGGCGTAGGGCATGCCGTCGGGATATCGTTTCATCTCGTGCAACAAATCACGATGATACTGTTCAGATACATAATCCAAGTTGCTTCCCTTCGTCACCAAGCCCGGCAGTAAAGCATTTTCGGAAAAGTACGAATCTGTCAGAATAAGAAATTTAACATTACGAATAACAAAATCACGAATGAAGAATGTCGAATCGTTCGATAGAAAAAAAAATTCTTAATTACTGTCGTTGAACGTGGGCAGGGCAAGGAGACACATCCACACGATTCCGCTCGCGTACATCAAGAAGCACAAAGACTTTTCCCATTGTAAAACAAACTTTATCATCTTCACGTTCGATGCTCTCGGATCTGTCAACAGACCCATTTCCGATCTGTTCGTTCACGTAAACAATGAAGATCCGTCGTGCAACAATAAAAAAATATAATAGACAAAACGACTCGTATAACCTAACGCTGTCGAAGCCGACGACACGGCGAATGCGAAAGAAAAACATTGCGCTTCAGCGGCACCGCAGCGCGCTCTAGGATTCCCCGTGGTTCGGCAACGTAACTACTATCTCAAGTTCACCCAGCCCGTTATTTTGATAGGATCAGTAATCCTTCGTCTGCCGTGGCGAGAGATGCGGTAAGCGAGGAGATGATCCATAATCAATTTAATCAATATAATTTCCTGCGAACGATGATGTCGAAATCATTCACTGTCAGAGCGATTGTCGCGTGTATCGCATTTACTTGCCCGAGCACTTCGACGGCCGAGAAAAGTATTGAGAATGCACAAAAAGTCGTAATCGACATGTTCGAGATTTCTTTCATTTCCATCGAGGAAATAAAACCTAACTTTCAGCACGCAGCGCAACTAGAACCGATTTGACGGAATGCAAGCTAACGCAATTCGGCACCGAATATCAAGGCCCCAAAGCCACGACCGGCGGCGGAATACGTTGTCAATTTTGGCACGCCGAAGAACCTCTGCACAAGGTTTGTTTCTCTCCGTGTGCTTATGTTTTTATCGTTTCGCCGTTTATCGCGCGAATGAACACGCAAACTAGACGTTTGGAATCCATTGAGATTTCCTTTTCATTCATACATCAGATAAGTTCCGAAATAAAGGACAACGATTTTCCCGAACGATCGATGAGACTAGCGAAGAATTATTGTAGAAACCCAACGAGAGACCCGAAAGGGCCGTGGTGCTACACAACGGAACCGACGCTCATCGACGACGAGTGCGGAATTCCTTTGTGCAATTTCGGAGGCGAGTCGAGCGCCTACTCGATTATCTAGCGATCAATAAAGTTTCATTAGTTTATCAAAGAAACAGCAAAATTGACGCTATTCGTAGAATGTAGAGTTTCCGGCACCGGCGCGGAATACAGCGGCGGTCGAAAGACAAGCGTTTCGGGAAAGAAATGCAAATCTTGGGACAAGCGGCATAAACTCGCCGAGGGACGGGTACGAGCGATTTTGATACTCGTATTCTCGATATAATTAAGTTTCAACGCCGCTTATCAGCATCTCGATGACACGATCGATGATTCGGATAGACCGAGAAATTTTCGAACAAAAATTTTCCGGAACTATCGCGCGACAAGGCCGGCAGCTTTTGTCGAAATCCGAACGACGACACCGGCGGGCCTTGGTGCTACGTCGAGGAAGAGAATTACGAGACTGTCGAGAGGGAATATTGCGATGTACCTTTCTGCGACGACAAAGGTCGACATATCATTGTCTCAATCGAATGAAATTTTCTTTTTATATGCAAGAATATTTTCACTTCTGTAGACTGTTTGGTATACGCGCGCAATTTCTCGGTATATTCAACTCTAACGAGGCTGAACGAAACTTATGGAAATATAACGTTTTGGATAAAACTGTGGAATCCCATGGACGAGCAGGATGTTAGTTGGTTTGATATTCTTGATTTTGTTTTCTTTTCACCAATTGCGGAGTTATTTAAATCGAATTAAATTATTCATGCAGGGCGAAGCACGGCTTCTCCTCAGTCTCGTTCCGATTCCTGCGTCGGCGAAAAAAATCGCTCAGGAATGGAAAGCCGGCGTAGAAATCGTTATATCGAATGCCGGGACCGGCCAAGTTTACCCCACGGCAGAAGTCAGTTCGCTTTTTCGGGATCGATCGGATCGCCGAGGATCTCGTTATTTTTTCTTTTATTCTTGTGTATTTCGTTGTCGATACGTAGGACGAGCAAGATTTGGAGAGCACCCCCAATATTCTACTCGGCTCGAAATGGTCGGGATTCTGGATGAACTGGGGCGGAGGATTCGTTTCCGTTGGCTCGTACGGCTCCGCGAAACCTTTGTTTCTCGACGAGTACAAAAAGAAGAATACCATAGCGAGTCTCTATCCGGACAGTTTTCTCTACTACGGAATCATGGGAACGGGGGTCTTGTGGAGTACGGCGTTTTGTCAGGAAAGTAAGCAATTGCGAGCGGAATAATGAAAACCGTGCGATTTTTCCTTCCAATTCATAATAAATTTCACATTTTTCAAAAATGTTTTAATATTTTTCACTTTTTGATCCATTTGCGCATAAAAATAATTCCAAAATGTTATTAACAAATACATTATCAAAATAATTTTTCATCAAATTACCCGGCAATCTATTTTTTTTTTACGAAAATGATTGTCAATTTTTCCAAATCCGTGTGAATTATTTCAGAAATTCATCTTCTTCTTCTTGTTTCCTGTCGGCTTTAGGCTACTCGGCCATTCCTTTTGTGTTTAAAAAATGCGCTTTCGTTTAAAGGTCCCACTCGGTGAAAACAGTCACTTTCCTCCCTTGTAGCATAATATAATAAATGCATTGTCGCTCCGTAGCGTGTGAGGTTCACACGACGTTCGGCATGGAATTTCTCAGAGTATGGCCCCTGCAGCCGAGCAACACGACTTACGACATACGTTTCAATGTTCGCGCTAGCAAGGGCATAGCCGTCCGATTGTATCAGAGTCCCGGAGCATCATTCCCGTGCTTTACAGTACGTTTAATCCACGCTATCGTCCGTTGCGTTCTGTAAACCGTCTCGGTGTCTCCCTCAGATAACGATAGGGGATGCCGACACGATAACGCTGGTATATCAAGCGAGCGAAAAATCAACTAAGCAGCACCTCAAAGACGCACCGGGCAAGAGTCTGCTGGATTACTGGATCTGGAAAGATTTCACTCTAAGGTACGAGAGATTCGCAAGAATCAGATGCACAACCAAGGAAACGATCGACGCGAAAATGATCCGCTTCTCAGTATTTTCGGACCTCACCTGCGTTTGTTCTCCGAGCGTATCTACGGCAACGAGGAAGTTCTCTACGCCAAGGACAATCTATTCGGCACCGTCAGATGGTTCAGCGTTGGCAGTCGCAACAACGTAGCGCTCTGGACATTCTTCTGCAAGCCCGTGTCCGCTCCAGTGGAAGATCCTGCACCACCGAATTGCATCGCCAATCTCGAGGATTATCGATACGAGGGTTCGCAATGGACAAGCCTGAACGAAATGCCGTGTATCCCTTGGATAGCTCTCGAGGTGTCGATCTTCGTACAATCGAAGCTTAAACATTTCTTCTACAGATCTCTCACTGAGACTCTAATTTCAAGATACCGGACGACGACAAACGCGACGATTCGTTCGTGGAAGGTTCAGCTCTGAAAGCGATAAACAAATGTCGCAATCCAGGACGCGATCCAAAGGGCCCGTATTGTTACTCGATGTCCCTGGAGAATCCTTTAACAGCCTCCAAGCAATATTGTCCGATAAGAAGCTGCAGATCGTCGGGTGGGAGTTCAGAAGAAACGCTTCCGAAAATCAAATCCTGCGTTATTCGCTGATGCTCAGGCTTTTCTTTTTTTTAGAGTGCCGAATGGCCGGCACCGCGAACGATTACATAGGAACACTCTCCGTAACGCGTTCGGGGCGCAAATGCGCCAAATGGCTCAGCGATTACGATCTTGATCTTCTCGAGAGGGCGAAAATCACGAAAAGTCCACAATTGGGCGCGAGGCCAACGACGCGAGCAACGACTGTCGAGGAGGACGACGAGACATCGGAGCCGAAGCCTTACGAGCCGTGGAGGGCGAAAATTAACTTTTTGACGAAGAAGCCCAAAATGATGTCGTTCAAGGCGCCGAACGCCAGCGACTCGTCCAGTCGATCCAAAGAGTCGCGGTACAGAAGATTCGTCGGTGAATGGACGGTGAAGACAAAACCGAGACCGATCAATCCCGTGAATCCCGAGTATTTCAACGATATTCTTTATCCGGAGCACAGCGCCAGAAACGCGAGCAATTATTGTCGCGATCCGTCGCGCAATATCGCCGGGACTTGGTGCTACACTACCGATCCAGCGGTACCGCAGGATCTATGCGATGTCAGAGACTGCGAAATGCCAGGTGACATTTTTTATGGGACTAAAAAAAAAGTTATGTCGCCAGGTAAGTTGTTAAACGAGATTTTTTCCATCAGTTTCTTAATAACTTTTTGGGATTATTATCATTCAGAATCAATCTTCCGAACACCTTCCATACGCTTGATTTTTTTCAGATTTTTATTCCATTGGGAAATGCTCAAAATTCTCTCTGAATTTTAACTTAATCTCATATTTCTTTGGACGGTACCGCTCGGACTATCTTCATTTTATTTGAAGTGAAATTTGAATATGATTTTTAACAAATTTGTCCCTTTACGTTACGTTCAAGAATCTTTCATTTCTATGATATTTACCTCTTTTCAATGTCAATATTGCATCTTAACGTTTCGCTTTTACTATAATTAATCGTGGAAACATTTTTTACAATGATTTGCAGCAACCCTGGTGATAGTCTTTCTTTGAAACTTTGTCTAAATAAGTCTAATCGCACCGTTTCAATGACTTTCGAAGAAACTTTCAGACGTATTCAACGAAGTATTTTTATCAGGGAATAAAGACATTAGTTCCCTCAGAGCCATGCTCGATTTTCTAGAGTTGATAAAACGACGAATAATAATCAACATATTTTTTTTACTTTTATCTTGCAGAAGAGTGTACGTTTCTCGTGAAGGGCCACGGTGTTGGAAGACGTTTGTACGTATTGCCGGAGCACCGATCGGAGGGGCTGCACTTTTCGTTGAAAGCCTGGGAGCCCGATCAACCGGACTCGATAACGTTTGTGTTCACCGCCGACGATGGCTTGAGATCTCGTTACATACTGAAAGTGGGAGCGCTAGGAAACGAGAAGGTTATGCTGTACTATCAGGGCGAGGAAGGAGGTAGCTTGCGATGCTCGATATCCAAATTCGATTCGACGCTCGACTCAATCCACTCTCTCGCGATTATCCGATACGAGTAATTATCGTTAGGTATCGAAATGGTGAAGAAGAAGACTTTGCCGCATCTGCTGTATCTCGGTAAATGGAGCAATTTCGTCATAAGGATACCGCGCGGCAAGGTACTGGTCTACTATCAAGGCGCGCCGAATCCGCTCTTTCAATGGGACCATCCCGAACCGGAAAAGGCTTTTCTGCCGATTTACTATTACTACACGAGCGAACTGGGACACACCATCGGAGTGGCGTTCGATTGCGCCACTAGTTCGTATCCGAGAAACTTGTTTTTCATGCGAAAACATCTTTAGCTAGGCTTTTCGAATGCAAAGTATCTCGAAAACGTGTTATCGCCTTTATTGAGAGACTTCGAATGATTCTGGTGGATATCTTGAAGCAATCGAAAATATCGTATCTATGAATTATAATAAAAATCTCGATGCTGATCCTCAAACTTCAATGACTAAAAATGTTCGCACATAAAATTTTCGCGAGCATACGTTCCTGTAAACATAATCTCGCGTTGTCACTGACTAGAATTCCGCGATTTTTTCAGGATGCCACATCGAAAATACGCAGACCGAGAGATTCTCGAGAATCTTGCCACTGTCGATTTGGAGCAAGAGCGGCGTGTCGAATCCGAATCGACTGGAGCTTATGATTCGCGCCGAGGGGGTCGTTCTGATACCTCTTCTTCTGCTACCCGCGACCCCGGGTTACTACGCTCTAACACTCGGCGAACTTGGACAGTGGGTCTTCTTTCTGAAGAACACGTATCCGAACGTGAGAATATTTCACAAACAGAAAGCTCCATCAGCCCTATTCACGGCCAACTCTTGGACAAACTTTACGATAATGTATGTCTTCAGAATTCTGCGCGATTTATAATGTTTTTTTTTTAATAAATAATTCATCTTCCGGATAGGTGGTTCAACAGCACTATCAACGTGTTATGGAACGGAACGCAAGTGTTCCACTACGAGCACATGACTCCATTGATATTTTACTTTTTTTCATTAGCCGTCGATCGAGGAGGCTGGGCCACTTGGGCAGCAAATTGCATACCCTCGGGTAACTGAATAGATTGATGTGCTATTCTGTAATAAAGCCCATGAAAGCCGATCGTTCGATTTATCTCGATAGACATAGACGGCGATCCGGAGGACGGCGGATGGTCGGAATGGGGTCCGTGGGCATGCAGCGCGAGCTGCAACGGTGGCGTTGGCACACGCAAACGCGTCTGCAACAATCCGGAACCAAACGTTAAAGGAGAGCCGTGTCTCGGACCTAATATAATGTCGGGTCGATGCAACACTATCGTTTGCGGCGACATAACGGAAGGTAAAAATAGATCACTCTTGGCATCAAGACGATATTCTTTCGCAACGCAGAATTCATAGTCGTCAATATTGATCGCTTTATTTATTTTTCGACAGACACGGTATCGCTGATCAAACGACGCATTCGGCGAAACCACACGTCTCTCAGTGTGAAAGAGGGATACGAGATAACGATACCTTCGGATCCCGATATTATAAAAGCAATAAGCACCGAGTCACCGGATTCGGATATCGAGTGGTCGCATAATGGAATATTCGTATACCCCGACAACGAGAGGCTCGAGATCGCGGAGCATAATATTGGTGAGACGGAGCTCTCTCAAAAAGGATGAATTTTTATTTTTATCGGTTTGAATCGGAGATCATGGACATTTTTTTATTCTCGTTTCGGCTCGTTCTCGTTTTCGTGAACGGTTCACACAAAATCAAGTCAGGAGTAAATGAAAGATTCGCGATGCGAAGGAAAGGAAAGGATCTCATTGGATGCGATTGACACGATGAAAAAATAAAATTTGTTCTCAGTTATCAAAAAAGCAGAGGTAAACGACTCCGGGGTTTACACTATCACGTTGCATCGTGTTGACGGCACTCACATGATATTCAAAATGGTCACACTGGTGGTCTATCCGGTGAAGAGCGTGGTAAACATTCGCGAGACGCTACCGATGACGATAACTTGTCACTGCGTTATTCTCGGCTACTTGTACTCCGATCTGAAAATTTCGTGGACGATCGGGCAAGACTTGTGGAAGGATTATGGCACGACTTTGCCCGTATCTGTGAGTAATCGCTACACAATCAATGTCGATTGGAGTGAGACCGTGCCTCGACTTGTTTCTTTGTTTTCTTGAGGTAAACGTTGACATTGTTCCTGGCTTGAATGTCTCGCACAAAGGATTGTGGGAATGCGTTGTCGAGCAAGACGATTTAGGATTTAAATGGATCACGAACGCCATTCTGGTTAATGGTTGGTAAACATTTTTTTTAATGAGACCTCTGATCAATTAAGGGCTAATTTTTTAATTTTCAGTGTTAGGTCCACCGAATTGGCGAACTCATCTGATGGAGGACAAGCTTACGAGGCCGATATTCGCTTGGATGCCGAACGAAACGTTTGTCGCTGTCTCGGCCCTTGTTATCTTCTTAATCGCTACCGCGTGCATCGTCGTCGGTACTGGTTTTTACATGAGGTAAATCCATACGTTGCAGTGCAACGAAAATGAATGTCTCGGAAATATCGATAAGACCCGACAACTAATTTTTTTCCCCTAATTTTCGAGTTTGGTCTGAATCTTTCGACTTCATATGGGCAGTTTCAGTCTTAAAATAATCGAAAAATTTGAATATTTTATCGAAAATCTGATATAGACAATTGAAACGCGATCACTAACAAAAATTTGTAATTAGATTCCGCGAATCCGGCAAATACCGCGGCTCGATCGAAGCGCGAAACGCCGAACCGACGGAAAAATCGGCGTTCCGTTCGTCAACGACGAGAGACGTGAAGACGGTCGCTACCCAGCACGAGGAAGCGGAAGAAAGTTACGACGACAGAATCGTAAAATCGACGAGGGAACGACCGAGATCGAAGAATCGTCGTTTGGCGGACCGCGGCGAAAAGCCCGAGCGCCGAAAGCTCATGACGACCAGCGATACCGAGAGTTCGTGAAATTTCAGCATCGAAAGCTACGCTACAAAGTGTGGTTCTCGCTGAGGCTCTAATAAGCGGATGAGGATTTATCGAATTAACGTCGATAATCGAACGACGAAGAAAGAAAACACATAATTATAGTCTTCGAATACACGCGATACTCGTGCTTCGTACATCGCGGCGTATTAAAAACAACCTTTTTCTTTTTAATATCCAAATACGAAGACACGGTGCGAGCTGCAATTCCGCACGAATATCGAAGCTTCGATCGTCCGGCGAGACGCAGAAACAAGTTATCAGTGGTTAGTTACGTGCTCTCGTTTTTTTTTCTTCTCCTTTCTCGGGACACTTCTCGCGTTTTCTCGTTTCTCCGCCTCTCTTCGAGCTAGCGATGTCGTGCAAAGTCGCTCGAATTCGATGCATAGACAAGTTGCTTCAAACTCTCTCGATGAATTCGCGCCTCAAAAAAAATTCTTCGAACCAATCAAAGTCACAACAAAATATCTTTTTACTAAAAACGTTGAACGCAACAGCGTTCGAGTGCAAGAATCTCGCAAAGAATCAATGCCGTCGTTCGTCGGACGAAAATGTTGCACTAGAGTGAAGCGCAAAGCGAGAGAGCATAAGACGGAAAGGCGATCAGCTTTCAGAGATTCGCTTATATGCATGTCGCGAGCACGAGTGTGTGCGTACTTCGGAGCCTCTCTCGTAGGGCCGTGGGAGTTGGAGCCGCGCCGCCACGCGAGATGTTAAAGGACATCGCGAGCGAGGGGAGGCGAAAGAAGAGGAAGAGTACAAACAACGATCAGAGCGATCCCGGCGAGTAGGGGGATCTCGGAACGGAGAACAGGTGCACGTGTGCGTGTACGCAAAGTCCGATGACTATAACGCATATACCTAAGACGACAAAAAAAAGAAAGAAAAAAGAAGAAAAAAATATCACGCATGCATCCAAGTTTCTGTAACTTATACCGACTACTTATAACGATGTCCCTCTTCGTGCAGGCGCACCGCGCTCTCGTCTTGAAAGTGGCGTGCGTGAGTGCGTATAGAAAAGAACGAAGAAGAAGAAGAAGAAGAAGAAAAAAAACGGATTCACGAAAACAAAAAAATATAGAGGCGAGAAAAGGGTAGCGAGAAGAGGCAGTGAAGAAGTCTCGTGCTCTGTCCCTCGCGTGCATATACATAACGTACATACACGTATATAAATAAATATATATACATACGAACACGAAGACAGTATATCGCGCTTGTTCGAGAGGTTGAATCCGACGCGCAGCAAGTTGGCAGGCGATCGGACCGATCCTCCTCTTCCTCACGAAGAAGCGCGGAGAGTGCCGCGCTGCAAAGAGGCAATCGCCGATGCGAGGAAGCGAGAAAGGGAAGAGGAGAGTCTCGGCGAGATCCAGATCACCGCGGAAGGGAGAGACTCAGCAATCTTCGTAGTCTCGATGAAGAAGAGAACGAGAGAGAACCGCGTTCAGGCTCTTCTTCCTTCACCGTGTATGACTACTCGTCTTCTTTCCACTCGCGGGTTTTTCGCGAACTCGGACGGGACAGAAAGAGCGAACGACGAGAGGGGAGGAGAGGAGATGGAATGACGGTGGAGGGAAACGCGACAGGTGCCGAAGAGAATCGCCCACGTGGGTTCTGCACGTCTCAAAGGGGGCTGGACGCGCGCGCGACCGTTCGCCGTCTCGTTCTATCCGAATGCGTACATCGGTAGGCCGGCTCGTCCCGATGAAGGAGAAAGACGAGGCTGGAATAAAGAAGTATATAAGACGGGGGATAGAATGAGAGACGACGAAGACGACGTCGGGGTTCGGCTTCCTTGTAGCATAACTGACCGTTCGCTCTCTTTCATTCGCCGTGTATGCCCCGTATGTATACTTAGGATACTCTCTCTACTCTCGGCAAACGGAAAGCGAGCTTTGGAGGAGAAGAGAGTCGAGCTGCCTCTCCCGCTCCTGGGGACTCGAGTCGCGGGGCCTCAAGAGGTGTATATACTATATACACACACGGCCAGAACAGTGGGAGCGGGACCCGTCCTCCGTTCAAGACGGGAGGGGCCCATCGCGAACGCGCCAAGATCAACCGAGAAGAAGAAGAAGAGAAGAAGAAGTGAAAAGAAGAAGGGGAAGGGCTACCCATTCGGTAGCAAATGCTGCTGGTATAACCCGTCGCAAGGTCAAGATCAGTCGGTTAATCCTATCCAGTCAGCCGAGGGCCTTGCACCTTGCACGACGGACGATCCACGACGTGGAGGAACCGCTCCGAACATAAAACCCCTCGATAGGCAACGGATCTCGCACGTTTCTCCTCGTGCATTCCAAAGTCTCGTTTCTCATTTCACGCATAAACACACTGGGACAATTATCGCACGCGCAACGAATCAACGCAATTGGAAAAGGAAGTTTTACTGTCCCTGTTCTGGCTGTTCGCCGGTAAGCCACCGTGAATGAACGCGATTATTCACTCGCTCGTTAAGAGTACGAGACGCACAATCGCTTCGGCGGATGTCACTCAGTTCGGGCGGTGACGATTCGCGCGAAAAGAATTTTAAAGAACAACGATATTATTTTACTTTCGATGGTGAAATATTGCTGCTGAATCGAGCGGGTGGCTCTTCAAAGGAATAAAAAGAAAAGCATCTTTTTGAAGAGCCTATCCTGTTATGGAAACGTGCGTTCTGATACCGAGAGAATTTTCACTGGTGTTGAAGCCGAACGATCGTACCACGTGCAAGAATGAATACAAGAATGACGGAACCTCGCTCGTCGGCGATGTACGAATATCGGTCTGGTCGAACGTCGAGATACCCTCGGGAACCCTCATCTATCCGTTCCAGGGCTCAATCAGATTCGACAAAATCGATCTTTACTCACTGCTCGACGACAACGATGTAAGTACTGATGAGCGAACAAGAATAAACTGCGAAATCGATTTGATTTTAAGCGAGGACTTGGGCTTTTCGAGCACTGAGAAGCAAGAGATGCATTCTCATGTTACTCGAATTCAAAAAGATTGAAGATGCCAGATTCCTTTCATCGATTATTAATGCTTTAATTGTTGGAGCATATTGTAGAAAAAAATTGGGGTAAATTGAATGTACTGATTGGAAATTTGACGTAGAGTATTTTCAAATTTGCACTTCACTTTTAACCATGTAAGATTACTTGAAATCCAAAAATTTATTATAACTTCATGTAGAGAAGCAGATTTATTTTGCGTCACTATAGCACATTAAATCTGGTCTATCTGTTTATGCTTAAAAACTTGCAATTTACTTTTATACAGTGTATAATTATTCGAGCAGATTTCTTTATGCTTATATTCATTGTAAAGAAAATTAAAGCAAATCATTTAGCAGCAGCATTCAGCAGAATTAGTTTATCCATCAAAAGTTTCGGTATCAGTACATTAGAAATTTACAGAAATTCTTACCGTGTTCCACACATCTCTTTCGTATTTACTGCAGAGGTTTTGATTTTTTTTATTTTATTAATTTCTGAGCTCCATCGTTACTGTTTACAGCCTGACCAATTATCAACTCACATAGCCATTTTGGCTTATTCAACTTTGGATTCGATAATCAGTTTTCATGTTTCATTAGCATTTTTTTTTATATCAGGAAACGATAAAATAGTTACTAATCTCTTGATTGCAGGTGCCAGTTTCCTGAAAGCTCGGACTCTTTTCGTAGATATATTTTCCTTCCTCAAACAAGCTAGAAGTGTATCAGTCGAGAAATACCGATTGCAATCTAACGGTTCCAGCGTAGGCGTCGAATTTAATAAAATTCAAAAAGAAAATTATGACGATCGAATGGCGTGCGAGGCACACACGCTGAATCGAGGCTGTCTCTCCTTATGAAGTTAACTTGTGCGCTATACGACATTAGCAGCGTTCGCGTACTCGCGTACCGCACTCACGACGATCGTCTCATATTCTTTCTTCTCTCGCGGGCGAGAATCTCATTAAGCGATCCACTTACAGATTAGACGGGAGTACGGATGCTACGACGAGGTCTCGTTCTCCAACTACAATCTCAACAAGCGCCAGTGCAATTGGATAAGATTCCTGCGTATCGTACAGACGTATAACGAGCAAGTCAATCTGATCGGGACGAAGGTGAAGGGTGAGTGTTGCAGAAAAAAAAAAGGAAATTGGTTCGATAGCACAGGTTTCATAAGTCATCGGGCACTGATCGATCGATACTTTTTTTTTTTCATCTTTCCAATCCGATGAAAACTAAAATTTATTAAAAATTAAAAAATAATAAACAATTAAATTTTTTATAAATTAAGATTATTATATTTAAAATTCAACATTGAAAAATATTTTTGAAAAATATTTTTCGCAAACGTTATTCGATTTGAAAACGAACAATTTAGTTGAGTTAAGCGAATCGTTTCTATTATTGTTGCGTAATGAACTTCGGTGAAATCTGTCGAACGAAATGGCAATCGATCGTTACTCACGGGGGTTAATATGCTAAACTTAACGGGGTAGTCGTTCCGCGAATGAGATATATCTCTGTCACGAATAGAGCCACGAGGCGCAGAGAGAGAAAGAGAGATTCGAACACTCCGAACTCTCGCATATCAGAATTTATTACTCTTACCAAGATTTATAATTGCCCACCGGACAGGCGAGCCGATATTCGAGGTGATCAAGGATATTCAGCCAGACACCGAGCTCGTCGCGTGGTTCTTACCGGCCACTCATCAAGATTTTGTCTTCATATCGCGAGACGTGTGTTCTCGATCGGCCATCTACAGATGCACCATCGATTCCATTCTCGCCGGTGAGCTTGCAATGAAAATTATTTCGAAATTGTCACAAATACCCTTAACATGTTAAGAAGGGCGTATCGTTACGCTCGCAGCAAAACTTACGATTGCGAGCGAATTTCGAATGTCTGAGAAAAACCTGGAAAGATCCGGATTTTGTATAATAATAATGTCATAGAGTCTTTAACAAATTAGTTTTAAAAAATTGTTCAACGAATAATTTGGTTGATCAATTTTTTTGCAGAATCTAATTCGTAAATTTTTTTGAGTAAATAAAACTTTTTTTTCTAATATTCGATTTTTTCAAAATTAATTTTGTCAGCACTTTCCGTAGGGGTGTTTTGGGTTGAACGTTGCGATACGCCCTTTTTAAGTCTCGAGTACTCCGTTCTGTTCCTACTTATTGGACATGTAAAGCAGAAGAATACCAATTAAAACGAGTAACCCGTTGTGAATAACACCAAATATATCTGCTTCTTCGTTAACAGCCAATTGCGAAGAACAAATGTCCGAGAAGAATATCGCTCGCGTGAAATCGCAAAGCATTAAGCGAATAAGTAGTTACAAATCTGCGCTTCGTCCGCTTCCGATGTTGTTGCTTCCACAGGCTGCGGCGTGTACTTATCTCTCCTTTTTATTTTTCCATTTTATTTCTTCCTTTTCATACCACACGCTACATCGCTTCTCGTCTTATCGCAACGAAATCACCGCCCCAATATATAATATATAATTCGAATTTAAGATTACCGATCCGGGCGATACGAGCACGCCTCGAGTTTTTGTGCAGCGAGACGAAATGCATACAACGCGCCAGAGGAACAGAAGCGGCGCGCGTTTTCCGTATGCCTCGATTCTCGGCCAATTTCGGCGTACAAAAGCACATTCGCGAAATTCGCGCATCACGTGAACTCGGGGAAGACATTCAACGGGATAAGTGGTTACAAACCTACACTTCGTCTTCTTCCGATGTTGCTGCGCATCTCGGGGGCCGGCAGCTTGTATTTTTTTTATTATTATTTTTTTTCTTTTCTTCCCGCCCCACGTCCCCGTTTCTTCCTTTTCGCACTGCAAACCGCATCGCTTCTTCTTCCTTCTCTTCTTCTCTCATCCCCTTGTATTTTTTCGTTCGCTCGGGTTCTGCAACAGTTGTTCTTTGGCTCGGCGTTTCTCTCCCTTTTCCTCTCTCGTGCCACCCCGCCCGGTTAGCTCGCGGCTTCTTTCACCTCGTTTCTTTTGGCGAACCGTTGAAACTTCGTATGGAATGGGAGAAGAAGCTACGAGACGCACGGGCGAAAGAAGAAGTGCACGAACCAGCATCAGCAGCGGCAAACTAAGGACCGTCTAGCGTCGGCTACCAACATCCATTGTACTGTCTTTTATTCCTCTCCTTGAGCGGGGATACTCTCTCACCGCACATTTGAATCGCCGAGCGCGAGGCGCGCGCCGTCTTGGATCTCCGACCGACAAAAATTCCGCCTCGCCGTATTTGCATTTCAGATTTGTAGGTAGCCTTATCTTTCCGCTTCGCTCTCTTCTCTCTTGTTTTATCCTCTCCTTTTTTTTCGTATATTATTTTTCGATTGCGCTCGACGATTGTGAGGGTGCCACCGCGATCGGCGGGCAGCGAAGTTGCCCAAGAACGGAGCTGAGAAAATCGAGACGCGGAGAAATTACGAATTCACGTGTCTGGTAGAGTTTCGGACCACCCCTATTGGAGGACGAACTTTTGGAGCTTCTTGAAGAATCTTTTAGGCTTGATTTTTTTTTTTCAATTTACTTCATTCGCCTTTCATTCTTTTACCCTCGAAAAAGAGATTCGTTTATCTAAGTATATTTTTTTAATTCTTTTTCAGAATCCCCTTTGGATCTCTCGATGACGTTGCTGTCGCATCGTTCATCCTCGGTTACGCCGAGCTCGTTCTACGAGATCGACGAGTACGAGTCCACCTCGGAGGAGAGTTCCTCGTCGACCCTGTCCTTGGTAGGGGATCATCTCGACTGCAGTATACTGACTACCATCAAACGGGGCGAACGAGTTCTGCTGCCATGTGAAGTCTGCGGAAAATCCTTCGATCGGCCGTCTCTGCTCAAGCGACACATGAGGACGCACACCGGTATGAGTTATACGGGAGTAGCAATATGCGTCGAATGAAAAAAATAACTCCGTCGTTTATACACTCGGCCTAGCGCTACGTCGGGTTTTATAATCCAGAAACCGCGTACCGACGAAGCCCTCCCCTATATTTACATCCCGTCTCTGACGTTAATGGCCTTCGAAGCTTCGGAGCCGCGCGAAAAAAAAAAGAAAAAGAAAACACCACGGCAACGTTGAAACAAGAAAAAGAAATATAGATGAAGCGAGACTTCGTTAAAGATCGCCAACACCTTTTCAAGCGGACGAACGGTACGGGAAAGGTGTAGATTGAAAAAAAAAGCGGTCGAAAAAAATTCCATATCCCATGTTTGCTCGGGCGCGATTGTTATTTTGTCCATTGCTGTGGCGAGCGCCGCGTGAATTATCTCGAGAGTCACGCGATACACTGTCGTCCGGCAATCAATATCAAAGTCGAAGATACGAAAAGAAAAAAGAAAGAGCAGAAACGCGAAATGACTGGCTGCACTCCGATATTCCGTGGACACAAGAGGGGCAAGGGGGGATCATAAACGCGAAACGTCGGTGTAATTCAGATATGCTTATTTTACATTGAAGGGGAGAAACCGCACGTCTGCATGGTCTGCAACAAGGGTTTCTCAACCTCGAGCTCTCTCAACACGCACAAACGGATACACAGCGGCGAAAAGCCACATCAGTGTCTCGTGTGCGGCAAAAAATTCACGGCATCCTCGAATCTTTATTATCATCGAATGACGCATATAAAGGTGAGTGCTTCTGTTTGCGATATATACATAATGTACACTGTATAGTCGAAGTTTCCACAAATTTCTTTATAATATCGTAACGCGAAAAAAAAAAAGAAAAAGAGGAAAAAAATCCCCAATCGTCAGCAAATATTTGTGTCGATAAGAAGCTGCGCTCGTTCGCGTAGAGTTTTCTTCTCCCGCATCCGGTCTCGATAGAGCCGACGACTTCATATAATTGATAAACGCATTAAAAGCCTTCGGGATCCGCGCTGTCCCGTCCGGGCATTTTCCTTCGCGAAAGACATTTTACGATTGCGGATTTTTCGTTCGCTCGTAGCGATACGCGAAGCGGTACCCAACGACGGGGCCCGCAGCGCGTCGAGGAACAGAATTTTCTTGTTCAATGGAATTTATGCATTTGCGAGATGTAAATATAATGTTCATAAAGTCCGGGTGAGGCCGCCGGTCGGAGCACTCGCGTTCGGATAGAGCGTTACAAGCGCGCAACATCCTACTGACCGCAGGTTTATTGCCCGCGTGCAAGGTGCACTTTTTCTTTTTTTCTTCCCTCTTTTTTTTCTCGCGCTCTTTCATTTATTGCTTTTGCCTAGGCCTCGAAGATTCAACCGCGTAAGCCCGGTAGAACTGGAGTATATAGAAATATATGTATTGCACGGAGAAGTACGTAGGCCGACGCGAGGCTACCGTTGAAGCGATAGAGAGCGTCGCAGGAGAAGAAGCCCGGCGAGAGAACGAGAGAGGGATGGGAGAAGGAGAGAGGCCGAGTGAGAGGAGGGTCGAGGGGAGGGAGGGGTCGGGTGGATAGTTTTTATTTATCGGAACGGAAACTGCATGAGTTTCTCTAATCCTTCGAAGTAATGATATCTCGGGGAGCCATATAGGCTGCCTCTGCCATCAGCTACTGTAATTGGCCCATTACTTGCTACCGCTTGGAATGCAATCCAATTAGAGAGACAGAGAACGTATGTACCCCGAGGCTGTTCTCCGTTCCCCGAGACGCTCTTATAAACCCCCTCTCATACATACTATATACTACCTACTAATACCTGCGAGCGAGGTTTCACTTATGCGTACGTTCCAGCCAACGCCACACGTTTTCAGAGCTCGGCTCCATCGGTTCAGCGTCGCGTCTCCGGCTCATTCTTTCGCTGAAACCTTCTCTCAGCCCCCCCGAAGACCTCGACACCCGTGGCTCGAAACGATAAATTCAACAAATTAAGAACGCCGCGTCTCCGCGCCGCGCTATGAAGAATAAATAGCGCGTAGGCGTTCGGGAGATCGTTTTGCTGGAAAGATTATTCGCATGTACGGTATAATCCCGGAGCCCGATCATTACGATTTTCCGGAGCATCAGGGAATCCGTGGGATGATTTCTGATCGCGGCTCGAATCAATCGATAGATTCTCCCTCCCCGAAGGTCGCTCATTCCCGGACTGAGAGCTGTATTTATGCATCGGCTGTATGCATCGATGCGTTTATAGGTGTATCACGATGTTGCCGCGCATACGAGAAGAGCGCAAGAGTCCAGATACACTCGGAAGACTCTTTCCCTTTACCCTTCCCGCTCCTATCGGCAGGTGCATCTCGGATTATGTATCTCGTGTGTATATACATGTATCGCTGTATCGATATATATATATACACACATATATACTATATGTACAAGGCTCTTACGGTGCCAACATAACGAGAGCGGCTTCTTCGTACACACACCGGTTTTAGTTTAGCGCATGACTACGTTCGAACGGGTAGGCAGCCGCAGGGTACGAGAGTCGTGCTCGCTTTGCCCCGGAGCCCCCCGTAGCCATCACGCGGGCAATTCATTATCGTCATTGCGAACTAAGCAAGATTGTCCGCGGGGCCTTACGGCACCCTAAGAATTTACATCGTTCTCACCGAACGGCGAACAACAATACAACGCGAATCTCTCTCATTCCTCGTACATGTGTTCGCTCTTTTTGTTTATCCTCAACAGGAGAAGCCTCACAAGTGTTCGCAATGCTCCAAATCGTTTCCGACCCCCGGCGATCTCAAGAGTCACATGTACGTGCACAACGGCCTGTGGCCATTCCGTTGTCACATATGCAGCCGAGGATTCAGCAAACCGACGAATCTCAAGAATCACATGCTGCTCCATCTCGGACGCTGCTCCAACAAGAAATTCATCAAATCTCTTCCCGACTTGTGACCGCTCGGTGACGACACCTTCGCCCGTCTTCGCCGCGCGACGATGCCGGAAGGTCCATCGCGTTGTCCACTTCTTGCCGCTGCAATCTCTCGGCTCGTTGATGATACTCTCCTCGGCCGATCGCGGAAGGAACGTTCGCGCTCGGAAGACGAATCGCCGAGGTTCAACCAGGGACGAATGATACGCTACGTTGTAAGAAATCGATATAATTTTTCTTTATTAAATATTTAGCATTACTTGAGAATTCATGTGCCAGATTTTCACGACGATACTCGTTAATAATACCTTATTAGTTGTATTCAAGTCAGCGTCGTAACAAGTTTTTTGTTTTTTTTTTCTTTGTTTTTGTCGTGCGTGTTGCTTCGGTGTGTAATGTATTTTTCTTTTTCGTTCGTCGCATTCGTGTACGTGTGTTTGCGTGTTTGCGCGCATGTTTTACAATCTAAGTTTACGACTCCTTTTTGTCTTTGTGTTTTTTCTTTTTTGCTTTTTTTATCGTGACGCATAATGTCACGTTGACAATTTTCTTTGTTTTGTTTCGTTTGCTATAATACAGAGCGAATGAGTTTCACATGCGAACGGTCGATACTCTCAAAGACACATCGACGCTCAATGCTTAAATATAATAATCTTCCGTCATCGGTTAAACTCCAAACTCCGATTTATATTCTATATAATCTGCGTTAATCGAATGATTGTAAATGTATATTTTTATTCTTTCGACTTACTTCATAACACAGTCTTATTCGGAACAAATGTTTCGACGTTCCTTTGAATACTGCAGTCGCGTCCTCGGATTGGAATCGTTCGACTCGAATAATCCGCATTGCGCGAAATTTATTTTATTTTTTTCATATTTCATCTTTCAATAAATAATTTACAAAATATTTCGCACTGCGAGGGGCAACTCTACTTGGCCTAACTCGATCGCAGAGACATTTTATTCCGAATAATTCTGTATGCATATACTCTGCGTCTTTATCGGATCATCGAGCAAATATTAAGCGATCTAACAATTGTGAAAAAAAAAAAAATGAAAATTTATCCAAAGTCATGCAGCTCTAGTACGTATTCGGGACGCGATGAGATCACACTATTTTCTATACGTCGAAGGATAAGAAAAACAAAGTCTGATACAAACGTAAGTGGAGAAATATTGCCATAGTTTACGCAGGGAGGAAACGAATGAGTGGAGGGGGCAAAATATATATATATATATATTTTTTTTTTGTTTTCTGTAAAGATTCTATTAAACAGAACACAATTTGGAGATATTTAGATTGCATTTGTTTTTTTCTTCTTTTTTATATAGAGATTTTCTTTTTGTTCACCTCTCGGCCTCACTAATATATTATCATCTCGTAATATCACCTATGATCTCCGCTCCTCGTTATATCTCAGCGCCGCCGCTTCCAAGACCGGCTTTCGAATCGACGGGCACCTGTTTCAGGAAACAATCCTCGAGAAATTGTGCCATTGAGAGATAAAGATGGCTCTTCACGCCGGCAAGGCTGTGACTCACGTCCGGATACACCTGAATACGAGAAAAAAGAAGAAGCGAATGAACGTCGAACAGTGGAATAATTTTTGCGTTGCTGAAAATTATTCCCGCTTTCGTTACCTGCTGACGAAAGAGTATTCCCTTCTTGGCGAGATGCCGCGCGAGCGCCATCGATTGTTGAAACTGCACGTTGTCGTCGGCCGTTCCGTGAACGAGATAAAACATTTTCTTTCCGAGCGACTCCATTCTGTTGTAAACATCGGACTCGGCGTAACCCTTGTAGTTCGAAGTTACGTTCGGCAAACCCATGTATCGCTCCGCGTAAGCCGAATCTGTAGCGAGTGAGAAGCATCAGAGTAAAAGGAAACGTTCCAGTTTTTCAGCTTCGACGTATCAGCGTGCAGGAAAAGCTCTGAAGCAAACGGCTTTGCCTACCGTAGAGTTTCCACGATACAATTGGCGCCACGCTGATTCCGCATTGAAAAACGTCCTGATCGCGTTTCGCCAGTGCGAGAGCGGCGGCGAAACCGCCGTAGCTCCATCCCCAAATGGCGACGCGTCGCTTGTCGACGAAGTGCAGCGAGTCTCTGAGATACTCGGTTACTTCGAGCTGATCGGCGACCTCGACGGTACCGAGCTGATAGTAAACCTCGTAAAGCATTTTGTAACCCTGTCCGCCGCTCCCGCGACCGTCTATCTGCGCGACGATGACGTTCTTCTGACTCGCGAGATAAGTGTTCCAATCGATTTTAAACATGTCCGTGACGAGCTGCGATCCTGGTCCTCCGTACACCTGAACGACCATGGGATAACGAGTTATCTCGTCCTCGCGCAATCCCGGCGGCAAGTGAAGTCTCACTTGAGCGTTGTAACCGCCGCTTATTTGCACGGGGAACGTCTTTATCTGCGGAAGCGCTATCTTCGCTATTCTCTCCTGAAAAGTATATTGAAAATTACGCTTCCCAATTTAATTTATTTTCTACCGACGTAAAGTTTCACAGTAATTGCTTATGTAGCGAATTGTCCCACATGATAAATTCTTTTAAAAATGATTAGTTCAGAAATCCTCTAAATAATGTCGAGATGAGAAAAAAAATGCATTTCTTTCAATTTCTATCAAAATCTTCCCAAAATTATTTATGCAACGATCCTTTATTCATAAAATAAATTCGTATTTTTAAAAAGTAATAGTTTAAAAATTCTTTGAAGAATCCATAATTCATCTTTCTTATTTCAATGCATTAATCTTCTTCATTTTTTCTCAGTGTACAATTTTTCCGAAATCGCGATTACTTTTTTTTTTTCTCTTTCGATCCATCGATTAATTGACTTACGCGTAGGAGTGTATTATTTTGCAGAAGGCTCATGAATCGCGGTGCGGGTACGTCGGTTTTGTAGAGCGAAACTGTCGGAATATCGGGACCGAGACACTCGAGTACGAAGTACTCGAGACTCGGCGAGAAGAGAGCGGTGTGATACTGGCAAGTTTCGGCGACTTCTGAAAAAAGCAAATATCAAACGACGATGAGGATAGCGCGAGTCTCCAATTCACAGGTGTCCATTAAAAAAAAATTAAAAAAATTGATTTTATACGATTATTTCACGTAATGACAACGATACATAGACATATTAATTTTACATAATACGAAATAATGCTCCAAATGCCCATTGAGAAGCACTCTAATATATATATGTATGGTACACGATTATATGGACAAGATATATCCCTCGCCTTCTCATGCCCGTTCATCACGCGATTTTTCCGAGCAATTGCAGACACATTTAACATTAACACGGTACGTTTAATATTAATACATAGTGTATCGCTCGACACGTTACCACAAAACAGATATATTTATATGAATATATTTATGATTGATATAGATCTAAAGAAATGCTTCCTAAACATCGACATATGAAACGTTTATTACAAGTATATAACGATAAATATGTAAACCGATTTTGGGTGCTGTAACAGTTCGGAGCGCGCGCGAGCGACCTCATTATCATCCCTTCGTGCTTCTAAAAACCGGGTTCTCACTGTGTGTGTGTGTTCGATAAAACAAGCAGTGTTAAAATATCGATCGATGCGACAAGTACACGGCAAAGACGCAAAAGCCGCACACTCTCGTTTACCCTCGTTTGTGGCTCTCGTGCGAACAATTTATAATGATCACCGACGAAGATTGTTCGGTGTTCCTGCATTGTGATGAAGAAAAAGAAGCTTTCGCCTCGTGGATAGCACGAAGCGTTTGTATAAAATATATACATGTTTTTTGCTCTCCAAACAGAGGTGATGATTATTGATCGTACGAAATTACAGAGACGGAGAAAGAGAATCGTTGATCGTTTAGAACGATGATACATAGGTGCTAGAGCCGCATGCGATTGAAAACGTAAGAGTGAACGAAAAAAAATATTGTAAATAAAGTAAACAAAAAACAAGGTACGTATGAAAAGTCTGATTATGTGGAGTAACCGTACTGGCAGATGTGAGGTTTTCCATGTCCGTCTCGTTTGACAATCCATCGTAAGAGTCCGATAATGCAAGATTTAGATCGCTTGTCGTATCTGTGAATTCGAGGCGGGGTATGGTCTTTGATGATATTTTTACGTATACAGGAATTATCGTATAATATTTCTCATGTATAATAATAAATGTTTATGTACAGAGAGATGACCTAGCTCGGCTGAGATCGCACCTCGTATAAAACTTGGATAATTTCGTGTTGGATAATTGTTAATGTTTTTTTTTTGTTGCTCTTGTATTATTCAGGAAACAAATAAGTATTGACAATTATTAAAGAACATCGCTTGTCTAACAAAAGCGCATCTTTGCCCCTCTGTTATGGTATCCGAGCTGTGCAGTCTGAGAAAATATGAGATTGAACGAGAATTCCAAAAGAATATCGCGAGTTTCCAAATGGGACAAAAATCTGAAAAATATCAAGTTTATGGAAGGTGTTCGAAAGATCGATCTGCCGTAATAATAATTCCGAAATGTTATCAACAAATGGATGAAAAAAGAACTTGTTTAGAATTTAGGCTGACGGGAAATTCGTTAAACTAGTTCTTTTATCAATTCGTTAATAACTTTTCGTAAATATTCTTACGCAAAATCATTCTTTCGAACACCTTCCCTATGCTTGAGTTTTTTCAGATTTTTGTTCCATTAGCAAACGCTTGAAATTCTCTCCGAATCCCACGTTTTCTCGTACGGTACCGCTCCGACTACCCTATGCCATATTTATCACGCAAACACGCATGACTCACTCAAAACGCACGCATACACACACGCGCACGCGAGACAACGCCATCAGATTGTTATATTATATAAAACATGTAGTAAAAAAAAAAGAGGAACAGATTAAAAACAGTGAGGCCAATTGTTATCAATTACCATATCGTAACTAACAGAAAAGCTTTTTATTTATTAACCGTCTCTACCTTCGTTATACTTGTGTGTGTTTGTCGCCAAAGTCCCGGCGTCTCGGCTTGCTCACGGGTCAGCAATCATACACCCGAAGATCGGCAATTTACACACATTGTACGGATTAATTCGAGGTCACTGTGGAATTCGTGAAGGTGAATTTCACGCCTCCGGCACACCTCGGAGCTCTCTCAAAGCCTTCGGATTAATTTGCCTGCTGCGAGAGAGGGAGAGAGAGAGAGAGCGAGAGGACCCGTGTGTAACGTTTCCAGTTATCAAAGCCAGCTGTTAAGAAATCTCTACAATGAAAGTACGTTGTCGGTATTTTACGACGATAATAGCTTCTCGAAAAAAACAAAATGAGAAATTAATGATACTAGTGTCAATTTCTTATCACAAGTCCTAAAAAAAACCAACGAAGATACCCTAACAGGCGCGAGCTCTTCGAGCGAAGTTTCTACACCCTAAATTCACGCAATTTACCGGTGCCTCTTCTTTCCTTGTGCACGACTAAAATTTCGTGTATGTTATCTCGCTTAGTCGTTAGGGATGTATCTAACTACTGCACAAGTGATAATTCACAATCTGGATAATATCGGATACGATACTCTGTCTTAGTATACAAAATTTGTAAAAAATATTAAAGAAATAGATATATAATGCAATCTACTGTGGGCTTTTGAGAAAAGAAATAAAAGTACTTAATTCAGAAAAATCCTAACTACGTGTGTACTCGGTGCGTGTGTGTATGTGTGAGTTATATATATAAGTATATAATACAGGTATATAAATTATTAGTAGTTATACTTGGCGACGAGCAAAATCATCTATCTATATAAATATATGGTTTATAATAAATTGCATTGCCCACGAGATAGTGGAAGTTTATAGATCGATACAGAGCTTTCGTGTGTGTTTAAGACAAAGAAATGAATGTAGGCGATCGTTCAAATATTCGGAGCTTCAATAGAATTAGAAACTATGACAATACTCTACGAAAAAAAAAACAAAAAAAATTGCGATAGGGTGAGAAATAATAGGATATAGAGCGAATTGAACGATAGGGGTGAAGTGGCACGATTCGATTTTTTCATAGTTAATACTCACTTGCTGCGGGTTTGCTCTTGGATTTTTCTTTTGTACCCGTAGCCGCTTCGACTCTCCGTTGATCCTTGTTGACGGCATGGTCAACGTCGGCCTCGTATTGCTCGCTCCAATCGTTCTTGTCGGTCCAGCTGCTGTATCGATTCGCGATACTCGAGTGAAGATCGGTCTCGCTGTCCGACAGCGCGTAACGACCCTCGGCCTTCGCCGCTGTCGAACAAGTGATGCAAATCGCTGGATGAAGAGGCGTACCGACTTCCGGTAGTATCGAGCTTACGCGATAGAGATGACGCTGGCCGGGTCGCAACGGTGGAATACCAATGAAGTATCTGCGAGAAGAAAAAAAGACGAACATACAATTTTCTGATTGTTTTGAGAAAATGGGAAACTCTTAACTTTTTTCAATTTCTTATCCCGTTGGGAAACGCTCAAAATTCTCTCAATTCTCTCTGAATCTCACATACGCTCTCAATAATTTTCGAGTATTTATCACAATTTATTGACAAAAAAAGAACGGAATCTACATTTAATTGTTTCCTTAAACAATTCGATATTTTTGGATAATCCCGGAGGTTACGCGCTTCGACATTTTTATTTTTCGCCTATCAATTTGTTCCGGTTCTCCCTTCGCGAACGTCGAAGGTGGCATATGTAAGCAATGAAATATTCACTCACATGGTATTATTAGCTTGGTCCCATGCTAGTATTTTGACAACCTCGCAACGGCCGTGAGTCAGCGGTAGGACTTGTTTTCTCAGCACGTTGACCCACACAATGTGCTTGTAATAGCCAGCGGCTGGACCGTCGCGGACCGGCGCGATAGCTATGTAGCTACTGCCGTTCAACGAGAAAAAGGGTGACTCCGGCGGTGTATCAACCCATCCCTTGGATTCGCTGATTCTCTGAATTTCCTGAAAAACGACAGTGAGAAATGAGCGTATTTCGCGCGCTCGGCGAAAAACCACCGCGAAGGCCCACGCGCGATTCGTGGAGCCCGCAGAAAAGCTCCCGAAATAACGCGCTCTCGAGGGAGTGTAGCCGACAGGAAAGGATGAACTCAGCCGAAAGAAATCATCCCCTCTCACGACTGTATTCCGTATGAGCGACGTTTTTTTCTTCCACCCACCTGACACTGCCAGGAGGGGCTCTTGCAGACCGTGACTATCGATAGATTCTGGGCACGGGTGAGCCAAGTTATACAAACTTCCGTCAACGACGTCCACGATGCCGTCGTGAAGTAATGATCGCTGCCATAAAATAAACCCAGAACAAACAATATATTAGATTGACGACAAACGACTCTCTCTTTGCCTCGTACTTTTGTATCTAATAGGCAATATTATTCACGATCACGTTATATCTAAAGATAACGAAGCTCTCGAATGTGCAACTTTTGCTCTGGTGCATCCGTTAGAGTACTAAAGTTACCATAACACTTCAGAGGGGTCGATACAAACGAAAAGAAGCTGTGTAAGCTGTTGAGAGGATTCTTACATATACATATGCCTATGTATGTGTATATATCTTTGTAATTAAACGGGTAAGCCGGGATATGATGGAACTCACACATGCTCGATCGCAGGTGGCGGTTTCACTACCTTCGTGTGTATATTCTTTGGATCGGCAAGATCGGCAACGTACAGTTTCACCAAAGGGTTCGGAGTTCCAGGCTGAAAAATCATCGTTACACTACGATCTTCGGTAATACAGGAACAAGCCGTTTAATTTCTATGAGCGATGCGATAGCCAAATTATAATTAAAGGAATTTATGTCTCGTGTTTTTTTGTTTGCGAATCTATGAATCGTCGATCACGCTCACCTTTGGATATCTCAATGAACGAATTTCGGGATAGAGGGCTTTGCTCTCCTCGCCGAACCACGGAATGTGCATTTCCTCGACCAGCGAGTCGTTGAACGACGCGTAGAGCATCATGTGGCCGTCTTTCGACATCCATATTGCTTCGGCGCTTCGCAGTATCTCTTCTGCAATATTTAAAAAAAAATCGCGATAAAGCCCGATTTTTTTAACACAGTACCAGTGGTCCATTGCGGGTTAGCGTGACATTCAACGAGAATTTCTCAGTGGGATAAAATTAGTGAAAAAAATTGAACCATAATAATCAAACTTTCGAAAACCTTTCATATGCTTAATTTTCTTCAGATTGTTATCTCACTGGAAAACGGTCGAAATTCTCTCGGAATTTTCTCTGAATCTCACATTTCCTCGGACTGAACCGCTGGAACTACCTTAATATTCGTGAGACGGAATTCCGTCACGGAGAAGACATTGTAGTTCTACTAACTACATATTTTTCTCGGTGCGAAGTGAATCGAGGTCCGTACCTTCGTAAAGCCAATCGGGAAATCCATTGGACATAATACCCGGCACCGCTGTGTCGGTTACGCGATACTCCGAATTGCTTATCGGGCTCGTTTTGTAATAAATATCGTAGTCCTGAACCATAACGAGACCGTGACCCTGCGGCGTCCATTGTGCGTGCAAAAGATACGGATGGCGATATTTCTCCGGATTCGGCGTTATCAACACGGTCTCTCTGAAAATTAAATGGATACCACAGAAATTGCAATAGCCTGAAAAAGAAACGGCTCCGATTTGTCTCGACAAAGGGAAGAATAATCGAAATTCATTTGACTAACCGAGTATTAACGTCGTATACGGTGTACTGAGCCAGATAAGAGAAACGAAAGAGTTTCTTTACGTTCTGCGCTATTAGTAGATATCGATGATCCGGCGATAACGAGAACTTCACAGGATTCAATCGTCTCTGTGCGAACGAAAAATGCATTAATTCACGCTGATCCATTATTCAAGAGTGAACAGCGTTATTATCCGCGAGATACTCGTCGATTCGTCGAATATGAAATATTGCAAAGGACAAGAGTGCTTCGCTTCGGATATCGAGCCAAAGAGAATTTGCAATTCCAAATGCTCCGCCGCTATCGCGATCCTTCGTGCCGAAGTATCGGCTCCGACATAACGAAGAGAATAAAAAATAACGGCTTGATTCTTGAGATTAAGATAGTTTGAGCGCTACAGTCTAAGGAAATGTAAGGGTCAGAGAGAATTTCGAGCGTTTCCCAATGAGATAGAAATGTGAAAAAAATCAAGTAAGGTCCGAAAGATTGATTTCGCATAGGAGTTTCCAAAAAGTTATTAACAAATTGATGAAAAAAACACCTTGTTCAACAAATTACCTGGCAAATTTATTTTTATCCTTGATTTTTTTCAGATTTTTATTCCATTGGGAAATGCTTGAAATTCTCGCTGAATTCTCTCTGAATCTTACATTTTCTCAGACTGTACCGCTCGGACTACTTCGGAGAAAAGGAGCCACGTTTCTTCTCTGCACTTACAAAGGTCTCGTTTGGCATTAGACTGTGAGACGTGATGTTCGGATCTGCGGCGTCGAGCAACGATATGCCACCCCAAGCATCCCGATAGCATATGTGTCGACCGCTAACCCAAGTGCCATTGAACAGCGGTGGAGATAATTCGCCGGTTATCACCTGCGATACAATGGAGCATAAGAGAATAGCGACGATATAAACGATAAGAAAAAAAAAGAAAAGAAAAAAGTTTCTTGGTAGTTGCCGAGAGACTACGCGAGGGTTCGAGTGGCCGTTCGGGTACCCGTCAGCCCGATCGATTAATCGAGATACTTATCGCTCTCAAAGCTGCTCACGGCTATAGAATTGTTTTTTTTTTTTTCTTCTTTTTTTCTATTAAAAAGCGGAAGGCCATGGTAGATGGTCGGCGTGCTGCGACAATAAAAAGAGCGTTCGCTCACCTCGGAAAGTCGCAAGCGTGCACCCCTTACTCGAGGACCCTCGTCGGGGGGTGTGAGAAGGGCCACGGACGTGACGATAAGGGCAAGGACCGCAATGATGACCAGCAGTGCTATCAGAATTCCACGCCAGTTTCTTTGATTCGGATTCGTCGAGACGAGCTCCTGCTCGTGAAAAAAAAAGATAAAAAATACAATTAATCATACAAATTCGCTATACAAAGACATCTGAAGTTTGATGACTAAAATGAAGATCGATTGGTTCGGGGTCTTGTATCCGGTGCTCCGATTAATTCCAGCGTTACTTTGCTTTGGATGAACGATTCCGCCGCAACGATCGCTGTTGATTTTGATCAGAATCGATTGAAGCGTTAACATTTCGCAAGATTAATTTTTTTGTATTCTAGGAAAATATGAGTATTTCAACTTGAATGCAAGTTTTTTTATCTGCATTTTTTCGGGTCATAGTTTGAAGGAAACCGTGTAATGAAAAATAGCGCAAACTAAACTTGCAGATCGCTTCTTCATTGTGTTCTCAAGGTCATTCAAAAAGCTTCCTCCGCAAGGAAGCCAAAATTGATTCAGCAACTTTCTCATGGAGAAGCTTTGTCAACAACGTTGAAAAGAAAATTTAGTTTGCCCCATTTCTTTTATTTTTGTATAAAAGCAATAAATCAATCTAACGATCTAATTTAATCTTAACGATCTGTCTGATCCGAGCACCTGTAGATTTTCTATTTTATCCAGTTCACGTCTGTATATACGCGTATCGTTCAGTCACGATTTTTATACGTTCTCCCTCTCTTCGGTACACTTTCGCCCTCGGTGCGGTATTGACCTGACTCGATATTGACCTCCATCACTCGTCCCGCCGTTTTTCTCGTTACTCGGCATCAATCGTGCAAGAGCCCACGACGCCGAACTAAACTAACTGCCATACTTTTCCTTCCGTCCTCCCAGCCGTCGCTCGCAAAAACAAAAAAAAAAAATCTCCCCCAACAGCGACTATCCCGTCGCACGCGCCGATTCATTCGGGGAGAAGTTTCTCTTCCTGTGCGAAGCTTTAAAAAAAAATATTCGCGCGGTCCTTATTGATTTTACCGCGCGACATTGAGAAATATGCCGATCACGCCAACGTCCGAATATCAACTGAATATATTTTGCTCTTTCGAAGATCTGAAAAATACATTAACGAGGATGAAAAAGAATCATGGCGAGAAAAGTATCACGAGGCTGCGGGTCCTTTTGCCACTGCCGGATTTATATTTCATGGGGAAACCCGCCTAAACGCAAGGGACGATTCCGCGACGATTATCAATCTCCCTCTTAGCTTCGAGCGAAAATAAGAAACTCACGGTTTCGTGTTCGGGGCATGAAAGGACATTAAAAAAATATAAACCTTTTTCTAAATATTTTAACATTTTATCAAATTGATTTTTTCTCTTGTCACTTAAATGACTGTTTAAAAAAACAGTGGAAACGAAAAATAATAATTTGTCGCTTTGCAAACATTCTTCGTAAAATGGAGTAAAAAAAAAGTTTTTGTCGATGATTGTACTTTTTCTAATTACAAAATTGTGTTAACATTTTTTATTGTTTTGAGTCGTTAGAAGAGCACTTTGAATGATGTTGATATAGCTACAGTTTTTATCGCAACCGCACAGAAGCAGTTGTTATTGTTTGGCTCGATCAACGTTTCCATTGCAATTAACCGAAACGAAAGGGAGAATTCAGCGGGACTCGGTCATCCGCGAAGTTACGTGCCCGAACTTTGAAAGGAGCATTCGCTCGACCTGTTCTCGTTCGAAAAAAGCCTACAGTGGACTCGCTCGTGCCCACAACCGTGCACGGTTCACGAACGAAATAGAGTCGAGAGCTTTCGGGCTTCGAGTTACGGTTACCCGTGCCATAGTCCTATAACGTCCGCGAAAAAGCTTTTCCCGCTTAAACTCGTAAATTGCCAGGAACCGAATTCGCCCTTAGAAAAAAAAAAAAAAATACGCCGAACGTATATAAATATTAATGTAAAAGAAATCTACGAATTGGAGCTCGTTAACTAAAGCTCCGTTGCGCGCCGTAAAAGTATGAAAAGAAAAGCCCACTCGACCCGCGGCGTTTCTCACGGAATAATTATAAAACTCTTTCTCTCACTTGCGCGGTCGACACTTCAAAGCTTCTCGCTTCAACACGTATGAGCGTAAAAATATATACATGCACATGCATATATACGTGAAAGCATACAACGTAACGATATTAATAATAAAAGCGTGGTAACAGAGAAAGAGTTCGATAACGGTGACGAGATGACGTAGCGTTTAAAATAACTGGCCTTGCTCCAGTCGATCTCAAAGTAATCTTCGTGACTTTGCAGCCGTTAGTTATCCGGCCAATTAACAGTCTATGGGAAAAGCTCGACTGTATCGCTCGAAAGTACACGATCGATTTCACAATATCGTTCCGATGAAAAACGAAAAATGCAAACTAAATTTGCACGTCGCTTCGCTTTGCTTTCAACGTCGTTCACAAAGCTCCTTTATGACAAAGTTATTCGACCAATTGTGGCTTTCTCGTAGAGAAAGCTTTCTAAACGGCGTTGAAAACAGAATGGGAGAATGCGAATACAATTTGCAACCTTTTTGTTGCGTGGGTGGGAGAGTTAGCCAAAGAAAAATTGAATGTATAATGGAACAAACAAAAATTTTAATTGAATGAGGGTTTAAATATTCATTTTCATATTATTGTTCGTGTTAATTATTAATATCTGTAGAACCGATAGTGTAGGAGCTTAAGGCGGTAATTTATTTGTCTGAAACTTTTTATAATGTCAATTTTTGTACCAGGAAAAATCCGTTAAATTAATTGATTAATTCAATAAATGAATACGATTTGTGTGGCTCAATTCAATTCTGAATATCGGCCAAAGAAGCAATTCCCGTCACCGGATGGTAAAAATCCGTTTGTGTAGAATTTTTAGTCCGATATCTCGAAGATTCTAAGTAATTTTCATGATTTTTTGCATCTATAAAATTGTCGACTGAAAGAATTTTAGAAAGCTCAAGAACATATCTTGATAGTAACTACACGTACCGCATAATGTTAGCCCGATTCATTGAAAAATGCGCAAGCGACAGCGAGAAAACATGATTTTGGCAAGAATTTCAAAAACACAAATATTTATAACTTTTGAAACACTTCATGGATTTGGGTCAAATTAAAAACCAAGCATCCTTAGAGGTCACTGAACATGTTAGCCAAGTTTGAGCTTAATTGCTTCAAATTCGCCGAAACGGCAGCGTGGCTAAACAGTTTCTTGATCAATTTGAAAAATGAAAATGCTCATAACTTTTGGATCTCTCAATCGACTTTAACCGACTTCGCCACCGAACAATCTTGTGGTTAATTCGACTTGTATGCCAGATTTCATCTAAATCGCTCAAAATTAGCGATCGCTATCCTAACGTTTCTTTTCGCACCGGACATTTATTCTAATCATGATTTTCGGATCTTTAGGAACATTCTGAACACGACATAGAAATCTCGAGAAGAAAAAAGTGGCACGGAAAGAAAGCCTTCTCTGTGAGAAAGGAAAATCGCATGTCTTCGGAAGAATCGCAAGAAATTTGAAATTCGTTCGCTTCGCGATTTCCCTTTATCGCCGTAGCGTTTATCTTCGCTATCGTTTTCCGCCGGGACGACGATGACTCGATACGGAGTTAGGTGGAACGGCAAATTCTCTTTTCGCGCGACACATAGGTAACGCGGGCGCGCGTGTGTGTGTCGGTGATGCGCGACATAAACGCAAGGGGGGTTGAGAGTTGCTTTTAGCCTCGAGGGGGGTAAAGTCAGCTTGCGGGGCAGTCAGCTGCTGCTGGTTGAATCGATAGAGAAAGGGCCGGGGGTGGCGGGATGCAGCAGTGGGCTACGTTTCTCTGTGTTGCGTTTTACCGTGCCCCGCGGGACTTTGCTCGACGGGCACGAGGAACGCACACCAGAGCGCAGCGGGAAAGCGGATAACGGCGCGTGAGATACCTTTCGTCGACTTCTCCCGGTTATCGCGAGTGAAAAGTTCCTCGCGGAAACTCGAGGGTCTTTTTAAAGAAAAAAAGAAAAAAAAATTGATAGCATTTCCGAGGGAAGAGAAAACGAGGCCTTGAAGGAAATGCGATCGAGGAACATCGATTGCACGAACGCACACGCATGCGAATGGACATTACCGGCTATCAGTTAAATATCGAGCATGAGCGCACGAACGGCTATGAATAGTACAGTAATCGTCGCGACTCGCGCTTCTATATCGTTACACGTTTCGCAACAAACGGCGTTTTTTTTTTTTTTTTTATTCCTCTATTTCATATCCCAGATAGAGATAGTCGACGGTCGACGGCAATTTCGTAAAATAGAAAATATAAATAGCCGAGAGAGTGACGGTGGTTTTATAAAAAGGGTCTCGCGTACCTGGGCCAGGATATTCGCGGGAAGCTGAGCCGAAAGCGTCGGATAAACATGATTTTTTTATTACCCGCACACACACACAAGCATAGTCGGATGTGTGCGAAAGGTCGGGTCAGCGATATGGTTGAAATATATTTCTATAGCTCGCCCACGCGTGTTCGTCTATCGTTAGCTATCGGTGAATTGATACGGAAGGATTGATCGAAAGGGGGGGAGGGGGGGAGGAGAATTATACGTCGGCCACGGTCAGCGGTCTCACTCTCGATGCTTGAGTGTGTTATAAATTGATTAATACATAAATCATACACCGAGGTACGCAAACCGGCGAACGGGGCTATGGGATGAATATTACAGAGAGAAAAGTGTTCTCTCCGGAGGGTTTGGTGGGATACTAAAGAATAGTCCGCGACGATATATTTTCAGTCTTCCGAGACTGTGATGAGCGATGAGCCAATACGTCTCCGCGCGAGGAACGCGCTATACATGCGAAAAATGAATCGTTAAACACAAATAGCTTCCGTCTGCAATTAACTATTTTCGGGACGAAAAAAGGGAGAACAGCACAGATGAGTCAATAAAAAGGAAATTTCTGAGAGTGGAATAATTTTTTTATACGAAGAAAAATGATGGAAGGAGAAATCATAATTTGTTGGAAGAAAAAGTCGTTATTTCGGGCAACAATTTTGTTTCATGAAAAATAATTCTTGCAATTTATAACCTTGTTTTACATGGACGAAGCCGAGTTAAACAAAAATTTAATGAGGATTTATCGAAACATTGAGTGCATTGAAAAAATTGCTTGGGAGAAAATAATTAGCTGGAAAAACTAATAATTGGCAGATACGAACGACTTTTTTTCCTCAAAAAACAATCCTCCCGACTCATAATATTTTTCAGTGTGTACAGCACGAAGTTAAGCAAAATAAATAAGAGACGAGAAATAAAGTAAGAAAAAAAAAGTTGGAAGATCTAATAATCGGGTTTCCCGTAAAAAGTATCCGCGTTCATAATTTCGTAAAAAGTACAATTCATTTTTTTTTTTAGTGTATATAGATGAAATTTTTCAAAAATAAAAAAACATATCATTCAATCACATTAAAAAAAAAAGGTGGTTTGAGATCAACACTAATTGGTCAAAAGAAATTTGATAATTGGTTGCTACTGACGAGTTTCTCATGAAAAATACTCCCCATTCGGAATTCTGTCTAGTTTATACCAAAGAAAATGCGGCGGACGAAATGTTTCTAATTTGAATAATTGTTTCTAGCTTCGATGCCTACAAAGATAGGCTAACAAAAATATTTCGCATAGAAAAAAAGTTTTTTTCCTGTTTCTATTTCACGAGTGAAAGACACATGTAATAATTAGCTAAAAGTTCTGTCCTGTACCTCGTCGTCGTACATATTGTCGTGATCTGCCATGGTAGTAGATGGTGGTTTTGAATATTGCCGATTCGGGAAGCCAGTTGTTGTATTTGTTCCTCTTTTTCCTCCCCTTCAAGGTCGACGGAGCGATTCCGCTATCCACTATCTCATTCGAGCGACGAAATTGAGACGAGCAATGCGAGCCTCGCTCCGGGGACCGGTCCACTTTTCGGTCTACGGACTTTTTGGTACTGAGCCCCGAAGATTCCCAGCAGTGATGCTGCGAAGTTCCGGCGTCTGCGCGTTCACGAACTTGCGCAGGATTATGGAGTACACGGGTTGCAGAGGGTGGAAAAATAAATATGTAAAGAAAATAAGGAGAGAGAAAAAAAAAACGGTCGAACGTATGAACCGGGGAAATGCCAGCGACGCGAGATTCTCTCCCGGTGCGAGAGGGAGCGCCGAACAGTGTGGGGAATCGGAGGGAAGCTCCCGTCGAGGACCCCGGCGAGGTTCTACCCTCGCGTTCAACTTTCGCTCGTATGCTCGAATAGTTTATTCGTCGAATGTCGCAACGCCAGACCGATCCGGGTAAAGTGAAAAAATTGTAGAGTACGAGACTTTTTTTTTCCTTTCTTTTACTATCGTACAATCAATGGTCTCTTATCGGAGAATTGTGCACGATAGAAAACGACTATTCTTCCAGTATCGTAATGTACAATCTTTTTTTTTCGTAACTACCGGCCGATTAACATATCAGATTCGAGAGAAAAATCGAAAAGCTGTGTAAACGGATCTTTCGCAATATAGGTGATGTATGTTTAATTTCGAAACGATTTATGTTGGGTATTGGTGTATTATTAGACAATTATGTCAATTTCGTGTTCTCACACCACCACGTGGCTAACGTCAATCACATTCATGCCCCGACTCGTCTCCTGGCGTTTTATCATTTTTTTTCCCACCCCCGCCTAAATCGTCACGTAATATCGCTGCGTCGACTGTGCAACATTGTTTCGACGTTTTATATTGTCCGTGACAATCGAGTCATCGATTCGGAAACGACTTTTCGTTGGTGTGAACTATCATCGAAGTTTCGATAGCGAAACTATCGCACCGTCGAAACATTCGACACACCCTTCCCCTTATCGGCGCAGTGCGCAACTGCAGACGCTCGCGTACTGCTGCGAGCTATAATAACGATAGTTGAATAATGCACCTGTGTTTTCCCTGAAGTTCGGTCGCGAATTTTCAAGGTTGCCGCCTCGCTTTTTTTTCCCCAACATTTGATAAACCTGCCGAGCTTCGCGGCTCACTTCGCGCGACACGCGAGTATCGACCGAAGACGTATTTTCTCAAGCAATAAATATAGAAACTGATAGTTCGCAGCAGAAACGAATTGCATAATTATGACATAGTTGAAAACGCTGACGGACCGACGCCGTTATCGTATCCTTACGAATTTTCGTTTATCTCAACTCAAATAACTGGTAACACTTGTCAGTAACATTACCGAGAGCTCGATTGTCAAAGCTCTGATTAGTTCGAACTTCACGCTGCTTCCGAGTCGTTCGCGTGCGGGCAGTGAGTGGCGCAGTTTTTTCCGTACACATTTTTTTTCCAACGCGTCGAACACTGTATTTTTCTTCGCGACAACTGGCTAACTCGATTAATGTGACAACCACGAGGATCTCGTCGAAACAGGATAACAACGACGATCGAAGACCGACAGTCGCATCGTCATGGCAACATTCGGTAAGCTCGACAGTTCATCGCGAACGTGTTCCGACACGTGCCGGCTTCACGAGATTCGCCGATTCGCACGTCACGTATCGCGAACGATACAGAACGACGTGACAATTGCACGTTGCCGGAGACGACTTAGTAATTATGTATCTCGTATCAACTTTCATCGCGGAAAATCCGAATCAACGTGAATAATGATGGTTTCGTCGCGCTCACGGCGAATAATTCATTCACATTTGAGAGTCGCCGGAAAAGCGAGAAAACATTCAGCTCTCTCCGATTCGCAAAAAATATTCATTCGGTATCGAAATTGATTGTACGACTCGTTTTTATTCGACGGAGTGTTCGATCGAGCGCGCCTCGTTTGAACTGCGATTGGAAAACAAAATGAAATAAACTGAGAGACCTTGCGGCGATGTAAGCACGGGATTCGACGAGAGCAGCGCGAGTCGGCCAATCGTCGTACGGTGTGAGGGAGCAACGATCTCATTTTGGCGGCAAACGCACAGGTTGGCGGGAAATCGACGGTCTCCGTGCAACGTTGCAACGGTATTTACTCGAGGTCTCGGCATTACCGAACGACACGCCCGCGGGTAAAGATCGACCGTAAATCCGGTTGTCTCATTGCTTACTCGGGCGGAAAACAAAAAATAGAATCCTTTCTAACTCGTGCGCGTCTCAAAATCGTCTATTGTTCACTTTTTCATTTATCTTCACACTCTTATACGACGCGTTACATTCTGCTGTTTTCGTGTTGTGTTTTGTTTCAATGAATGCGCATCGTTGTTACTGACGCTTCATTAGCAACGAGTGCAACGTTCTCGCATCCTCGTTAACTCGGATCCTTCGTAAGTAATCAAGTTGCCCTTTTGCTTGCAAAAATTCTCGAAAATTCCTGAAACTTCATTCGATAACGTAACAAGGGAACGAAACTCAACGGCATTGTTGTTTCAGGAAAAACAGTATCTCGAATTCTCGTAAGAATGTCGTCGCCGCGCAAGACTCCCAACAGGCCGTTCACCGTCTGCATAGAGGGCAACATCGGCAGTGGAAAAACGACGTTCTTGAACAATTTCAAAAAATACAACAACATGATGGTTCTGCAGGAACCCGTCGAGCTCTGGCGTAACGTCTCTGGAACAAATTTGTTGGTATGTTTTTTTTAAACCCAATAAAGAAAGAAAAATTCAGCACAGTCGGTTTTATTAACGAAAAAAAAAAATTCAGGATTTAATGTACAAAGATCCGAAGCGATATGCTTTTCTCTTCCAATCGTACGTTCAATTGACGATGCTGCAACTTCACACCATGAAGACGGAGTTGCCGTACAAAGTTATGGAGAGATCGGTGTACAGCGCTCGGTGCTTCATCGAGAGTATGAGTCGCAACAAAGTGCTGAGCAGCGTCGAGGTCGTTGTGTTGGAAGACTGGTACGATTGGTGCGTGAGCAACGCTAGCATCGAAACTGATTTGATCGGTGAGTCAGGATCGTCGAATAAAATTCCATGGAAAAAAAAAAAAATCAAATTTTTGACAAGCATTTTTTAATGAAAATTTATGCTCGATTGTTCCGACAGTGTACCTGAGGACGACTCCCGAAATCGTTTACCAAAGAATGCGCAAGCGGGCGCGCAAAGAGGAGGATTGCGTGTCGTTGGAGTATCTGCAGCAGATTCACGAGGTTCACGACGAGTGGCTCTACGATCGAACGCTGTTTCCCCTACCGGCCCCGGTGATAACACTCGACGCCGATCAGAATATGGAGGACATGTTCAAGGAGTTCGAGAGCTGCAAGCAGAGGATATTCGACAGCCGAACGAGTTGCGACGCGGAAAGCAGGATATCCATGGGGGCGACGTCGCCGTGTGCGTCGAAGAAAATCGTTGCCGGCGCGGCAGATTAGACAAAATTATTGCGTTACGAACATATTTTTAAGAGCATAGAAGATAGTTTATGGGAATTCAACGTTGTCGCGAGTTAATCACCGACTAGCACCGATTATAGTTCTGACGATGCACCGAAAATATTCCTCGCAAATAAGCCCGAATGAGATGCACGAATATCGAGCTATTGGCAGTTCCCGTTTGACTCGACTGATTAGAATCATAATGTGATGAGAATTTGACGATCTTTCTTTCCATAAAGTTCGCGCGATTATGAAACAACGGCGTTTTAAATATTACGATTATAAATTAACGCGAATATATTGTTTCCATTTTTTCGCGATTTTCTTATTCGTACATGCAGTTTTGTGTGAAAAAAAAGTGCGTCACTGACGAGTGCCGCGAGTAACAATGTTACATCAGTAATGTTATATAACGATCGGTTAGACTGAGCCGGCGTACTCGGATAAGCGTTGTAGCGTCTCGTTCTTTCTCTTCTGCTACGCGACTTTTTTTTCACCGATCGATGAAATGAATAGTTTGAAATTCGAATATCTGTCGTGCCAGATCGTGCGAAATAACCCGCGGTATTCGCTCGTCGAACGTAACCGTAACCAGATTACTTATTGTGTACATAAATTGAGCGAATTGAGACACATGATTGATTCAACGAAATGTTATATTTAAACGGATAATTCATTCACAGCATGACGTGCCCGCGAGACACGATGTCGCGGCACCTTGCAACTAATTGTAACGTTGACGGATACAAAAGTCTCTATTTTCATACCTAACTATAAATATATATCTATAACGAAGTTCCGCAAAGAGTACAATTGTTTTCTTTTTTTTTTCTTTTTTTTTTTTTCTATAAGAAATCCCATTTTTTTTGTTCTGACGCGTATAAAATTGGTTTCTTCGCATAAGACCGCGCTTTATGCTTCGTCGATTGTTCCATAAAATAAAAAATCAAAAACGGAGTAAATACAGAACACGAACGATATTCATATTGATAGATCTGAACGATCGAAGCGAGGATAGACTGCGATACGTATTGTATATATCGATAATATATAAACTTATAAAAAATTATCAACGGGTAAATATAAATGCTAATATGATGATTCATAGTTTATCTTTCAATTGCGAATCAATCCTGGCGTTGTGTGACAGAATTTATTCGTCGGAAAAAAATGAGTAACGAGCGTCATCACGTAGACGTCTCTTTAGTTGCAGCAACTGCCAGTCTTTCGGCGCAATCGTATTCCCGACACGACCACATTAGGCTTATCAGAATGCCGATCTGGGCGTCTTTAGTGTTGGCCTGTTTCCAGTCCAGGAATGCTTGATAAATTACCTTCGGACAAAAGAGACGAATAATATTTATTAGTCGTTGTCACTTCAAACAAAACGGTATCCGTGAGATTTCGTGGCAACGCACCGTTATCGCGACGTTGTGTTATTGATATGATGAATTACTACTATACCTCATCGACGCCCTTCCCTTTGTGATTCTCCTCGAACTGGTCGAGCTGACCTTCGGAGTAACCGAGCCGCCTGACAACGTCTCGCCAACCGTGGCCGATGTGAGTTTTTATGAGAAATATGTCGTCGACGCATATCTCACGTTTACACGTGCTCATGTCTTCCACGGACTTTGGCATCACTTTCGTCTTGGCCCTTGCGCTTCCGCTGTCGCACGATTCCTTCGAGCTACTCGTGCATTGATTAACGTTGCAAACGTATGTCTTCGTTGCTCCGATTTTAACGCCGTTCGAATTGATTATGTTGTAATTCACGATGTTCGCCGTCTGCGCTGTAGCTGCGAACGATTTTTCATGTTACTTTTCATTTACTCGACGTTTCATCGACATGCACAGTTTGCACGTGGCAAAAAGTATTTGCTGGAAATCAATTTCCGCCATCGAAAGTTCAGGGTGGAAAATGATGAAAAAACGACATTGAAAGAAAATCACTTTCTGTACCGACAAACGAAGTTTTTATGTTAGAACCATGTTGTCAATTTTTTAAAAATGCGTGTTGGAATTTGAAACAACTTTGTGCAATATAACGACCCAGTTAGTGTAGCCGAATTAATTACAATCAACAAAACGTTATAAAAACATTTAACGCACATTTTAAAGAAAATTTATTGCATGGTTCATACACGAAAGCTTCCAACGCCTGTGTTTGAAGACACTCTTTTAGTTCTTTCAATGTATAAACATTAAATTTGTCCAAAAAGGTATGTTAAATTTAGCACACAATTGCGATGAAAAATGAATGTGCGGTATATTGAAAACTATTTGAATTTCACTACAAAAGTACATTAATTTTTCATCACTATTATATATTGAACTGAATGTTTTATACTGAATACTGAATATATTGAACATATTCGCGCATGAAAACTTTTAGTACCAATGCATTTATTTCACAGTTTATACTTATCAACTACAGTTTATTAATCGTTAATTATTCAATTTATTAATTACCATTTCTGTAGGGTATTTTCGCTTTGAATCGCGGAACTTTGGGTTCCTTCGGATTTTTCTTGGTCCCGTTCGTGTTGCCGCAATTTCCCAGGCGCGAACTTTCGCTCTCGCCCGGTGTCTTGCTGGGAACTGATTGTCGTCGTGCCAAACGTTCGCCCATATCATCGCCGCTCGCGGCGATATCCGGCGTTGCGGGGGCAGATTTTTGACTGAGATCCACGGGTTCGGATAAATTGTTCGTGTAGCCCGGTGTGCCATTTCGCGGTGGATCGGGCTTCGCGTCGGTCGTCAACAGATGAAGACGCCGCGAGATATCCGCGAGAATGGGCATTTTTCAATTTTTTTTTCAACGAACAATTCGTCCGCGTCTGCAATTGCAAGGTAACGATCATTAGTTATGGAGAATTAATTGGCTACGTTCGAGACGTACGCGCCATATGTCGACGGTAGAGTCAACCGTCGGGTATCAAGTGTCGAGAATTTGTATAAACATAATTGTTTAACGAAGCTGATAAGATCTTTAAACAGTCTAGTACACCGTGGCAAAAAGCGCTCGTAACGAACTTACGACTTTTCTCGGAAGATCATTCTCGAGATTACGTTTGTAACGTTGTAGATTCGCGTGAAAATACGCGAAGAAACAACGAAGCCGATCTTCCAAATGATATCATTTTTTTCTTTTTCGTCAGTCTTTATTTGTGCACGGGGGGGAACTGACATAGGAGATAAGCAATCGGTTAATGCAATCAGATCCAACCTTATTGCGACGATTTGTCCACGTTCTTCTTTTCTACCGAATTGCCTCATACGCTTCTGCTTTGTTTTCTTCATCTGATTCCTTTATTCATCGCGTCTAATAATAACCGCGGTGTGTCTCGATCAATTAGTTCGACGTGAAAAAACATACACATGCATATACGCAAAAGTTAATATTTAACTTGCGAACCGATTAAAACTTAGCGCGTGGGTCCCCTGTACTGGAAATCATATATCAGCCGACTGTAATAAAGCGTTCTGTTATGTAAATCCTTGAAAACCCGCGTTTTATCTTCCGTGGAATCTACGCTTTTCGATAAACGCAACCGCGAGCACTCGTTTCGTTCCGCAGGTTAGCGAGATAAGAGGCGAAACGTTCGTTTCGACAGGAGACGTCTTTATTAATGCACGACTTCGATACCGGATGTGTAATATAGATGACCGGAAGCTCGCGACGACAAAGCTGTTGATGATCAATTACCAACAGCGATCCCCGAGTAAATAAGGAAAATCTCCAGATTTGGGCCAAGCACAGATTATCTCGCGAGATAACCCCTATTATCCCCAGACTCATCAACAATTATCGATATTATTTTTGTAATGTTAAAAAAAAGAGATACGTTCTTAATGAATGGCCAAGCGCCAGCCGCGTTTAATATCATTAGGTGCATCATACGCTCGACCGACGAAACGTCTTGGGTTTTCCAGCGGACAAAACCAGTTCTCTCGAACGCGGCGATAAAAAAAAAGAAATAAAAAATATGCGGAACGGGAAAAGAATCGCGCGAGTGTCGAACGCTCGGGGTCTCGCGGCGTTCGACGAAATTAGCGTATAAATTATCGATCTTTCGACGCGCGGTTATTATTGCACGAATTTCACGTGTCTCGAATTCTAATACTCCTCAATTTTTTGTTTTTTTTTTCCATCGAGGTCAACGCGGTACGTGAAAGTGTAGATAAGGAAAACTTGTTACACGGAGGCCGTGTTCGTTTATTCATCCTTTCGTCGTTCTGTCTCTCTCTAGTCCATTGTATTAGGAAGAGACAGAACGATAAAAGGATGGATAAAAATACGCTCGGAACCCGCATAATAGAAAAAAAAAACACTCGAGAAAAACAAATGCAATTGCGATACTCAACAGTGGGTATTTTTACGCCAGATGTTCGATAAGCTAATTAGTCCTTCCCGAATTGTGAGGATACGCTCGACAATCGCGGTTGCTATCTTTTCTAACAGCCCAGCCCTCGGAATCTAATCGAATTACTTATTTGGGCCCGGAATTCGTTTGACCGTCGCGATCGATCAAGCTTCCATATATTTTTTGACATTATCGTATTCCGTTGTACCTCGTGTATAGATTTTGTCTCGAAGATATGCCGAAACGATTAATCGAGACGCTCGTGCGTACGCGATAGACACCAGAAATGGGTATCATCACTTTGTCCCGATAATAATTTTAGACACCACAATCTCGGACAGTTTTATCGTCGTACATTCCTATATCATTCTGCAATTAAGATGTAACAGTCTTTTATCGTCACTGTAAAAACTTTGTTCCTCCCCAATGATTCGACGATCAAATCCCGAGAGTTACCCGCAGTGTTGATTTTTTTCGACCGCCAAGGACGCTTTTGTTCTCTCGCGAATACGAACTACTATAACGACGGTCACGTGCAAGGTTGCCGCGACGAAACTGACGTTAGTTGCGCGTGTCAAATAAAACTAAAAAATTGAAGACTCGCTCGTCAGTATTCATCTGTAGCCCCTTCCGCATAATCGCACTTTACTCGGAGACGCGAGCTTCGTGCTTCACGGCCATTTATGTTTTGCAATCGTGCAATGTATACTGATAAAGTGAAACTTGGAAAACCCGGTTCACGCCCTGCGATTTATGTTTGTAACACAAAAGTCATTCTCGTATCATTATAATACGATTTATGTTTTTTTTTTTCAAATTTTTTTGCAAAATTTTTTCCTCTCCCTTATCTGTACGGAGGAGCGTGTAATCGAGTTCGTTGAGTTTCGCGCACCAAAAATTTGAGCGCACGATTCGGCGACGACTTTGTTCACGATTAGTCGAGCGTGCGAATTCGCGAAATCTAATCACTCGCGAGTTTTGAGAAAGCGCGAATTTCAATGGCCAATTAACATTCTGTACAAACAAATTGTCGCGCGAACGTGCGCCCGCAAAGAGAATGAGTTATCGTGAACTACCTATGCATACTCACGCGCGTCTCGAAACGTACACGATAAGCTGGGAAGATTCCTCTGACGATTTCAGCGAAACCAGTGATAATTCGCATGTGCAGTCATGTATCGTTATTGAATGCGAGAGTAGTTGGAAATAGTGTGCATGTACAGACAACCGAGTGCATCGGTCATTAAACAATAACGCAGTACCGATAAAGGAAAAACTGATTTCCCGAAACGAACGCGCGCACCGTTTACGAAGCAACGAACGAAATTTCGTACGCCCAACCAAACGAACACCGATTGCTATTTAACACTCGTGATGATTTTCATTAAACGGATATGAATGCGTTGCAACAGTTTCAAGCGCTCGCTTGGCGCGACCTGTTGCGTTTATCAATCGCGAGCAACTGAATCACCAACTCACCAGTCTCGTTCGGAGCTTCTATTTCAATTGATCTCCTGCAGGTGGAACCCAGACGCGGATCACCCACGTGACACTCGATGTATATACATCGACAGTGTCGTCCGTAGGGTCCGCGCGCGAGGCGGTGTTTGTTCCTCGGCTCGTTTCTCGCAATAAACATTTTGCGTTTATGAGATAATCGCTCGTTGTCATCCCAACCAATTACGATGGCGACGCGCACAATGGGCAAGGTAATCGAAACAGCCTCGATATCGCATCGTCTCGCATTGCAATTAAATGTCAGCTCCGAAATAACCTCAAAGTGCGAATCGTCGAACGGTTCCTTTTCGGACACTGCGATTAGCAACGAACAAGACAATCGTGTCGATTTCATGAATTATCGTTACAGTTGATAGGAACCGGACGATTTCTCGCGGCGCACAGATTGTCGATGCCGAGATGTTACAGTTTGTACACGCCGGATTATCTCGAGGTACATATTCGGAGTCGAGTCAATAAAATTGGGCTCGGAAAATTGATGCATACTAAAATTTTTTTTGTTTTAATCGTAGACTGGGAAATCGAAGATTCCTCTTTACGCAAAATTGAACATACAAATCAAAAGTTACTCTTACCCCGTACTCGAGAGTTACCAAAGTTTCATTGACACCCTGGCGGGCACTCTGGACATGGAGATCGACGACAGGTATCAGTTTTTTTTTTCCGCAACATTAACGATTGTTGATCGACTCGAATGAATCGGGCTTGGATTGACTCCGACACTCTTTTCAGCTGGGCATTGCCGCCGACGTGTTACGAGATCCAAAGATTCAAGCCAAACAGCTCGGCCGTAGTTGCGGACTACGAGCTCAAAGAGTACGAAAGAAACACTCAGCTGACGGAGGTATCGGCCATTCAGTATCCAATGTTTTTGAGAGCTCTGGAAGCTTCGCTTCCCGAGGGCGTCACGCTCAAAGTAGAATACTTCAATGAACTTTATGAAAAGAAACGTTACGTTCCGGACAAGGACCTCCTGACCCTGAAGGAGGAATTGGACGATATGCGGAAAAAATAAATGTTACACCACGAATTGCTTTCGTTCTCGTGTCTATCATTGGTATAAAAAAAAAAATCTATGTAATTCTTTAGACATACGATTTTTTCGTAAACTTATCGTTCACATTTGTTATTGAGCGTATAAAAAAAGTTGTAAGATATATACAAAGTTACGAATATGGGACGATGATTCGCTCGAAGCGAGTTTTGTTTACCGTGTTTATTCGCTTCGCGATCGTTATAAGAGTCCGAAGTGAACGACTTTTATCTTGGCTGCCTCCTCGGCTTTGGGAGCTTCCTTGGCTCGCTCGAGTTCCGCGTCTCCTGAAACGAATTATCGCCGTTTATTCGATCGGTCACGATGCATTTATTTCGTCGTGTCTGATCGCGCTTACTCGACAACGGTTGAAAATCCTTGAGATAATCCTCGTTTCCTAAACACAACGGCAAACTTTCGGCCAATTCTCTCTTTGGGTCCATCGGATGGAGCTTCGTCGCCGAGCGCTTCTGTGTGGGTCGATAAGGCTGACCCTGAAAAAAAATAATTAATTAAAAAAAAATGCTGAAAAATTGATGCACGGTCTATTAAAAGATCGTAGAAATACTATACTTATAATAATTTACTTTACATTTCTTCTAAAAACATAAGAAATTTAATCAGCTTAGAATTTTGCAAAAAAATCAGTATTAGATTATAACAAACATGCCAAAAATATTATAAAATAAAATAATCAAGCGAAGACTCACCGTTCCGGGTACGAGAATGTGCGTAACAGTGTTGGAAAATTTCACCTTCGGCTTTTCGCTCGAAGTCAGCGAATCGACCGAGGCTTGATACTGATTCGAGGCTTTGGAATTGGGCGTATTGAGAACGGGAAGTGGAGGAACGGTGAACGGGACGGGCTCTTTATTCGCACTAACGCTCGTGTTGCCTTGCGAGAGTCCCAATCGCGTATGTTTCGTCTCGATCGGTTTAGCTGGACAATTGAAGTGTGACTGAAAGTGACCGATGGGATTTATGGGAGCCGAATCGCCGTACGTAATGCCCGGTTCGTAGTCGAGATTTTCCGAACTGCCGTAGAACGGAACGTAGTCGAGATCGTAATTGAGTCTGTAATTTCTTATGGGCTGAAAATTATTGTTTCTGTGCTGACTCTGCAAGATGCTCGATACCGATGATTGTCGCTGCAACATTTGTCCGTGAGCGTTCGGACGCGGTATCGGAAATTTCATGGTCGCATCGTTAAGATCCCCGAGGCCCATGGAGCTTCTCGACAGAGCGGCATTTTTCTTCGGCAAATTATTGAGATAATTCGCCAACGAGCTCGTCATCGTCGGCGGCGGTGGCAGACCCTCCAGCGAGGAATCCGCGTTCGCCAGACCACCGATCGGCGTCGCGTTTTCGAAGACCGCCGCGATATCGACGTTTATATTGCGCTCGAGCGACTCGAGAGTATCCTCTTCGGGGTCGTTGAAAGACGTTGACATTAGATTGCTACCAGAACTGAAGAACGAGAGTGGATTCCCTTTGCTCATTCCCGCGCTGTACGACGTCGATGTTTTATTCGTCGCGGCGGAATTACCGAACGATACGTGAGGAATGTCGACTGGCGACAAGCCGGGATTATTGCCGTTGCGAAACACCGACGTCGTGCCACTTTCACGCATCGTATTCGCCGCTAAATTACTGAACGACGTCGACATAACGTTTGTGTCGATGTTTCCCAGCAAAGACGGCGACATGCTCGACGGCATATCCAACGATTCCAAGTCGGGCGTAGCGTTGTTGAAACTCGTCGAGATCAAGCAGTCATCGGCTATCGAACCGCTCAATAATTCGCTATCGCCGCGCCGTTGTTGGCACACGTTGCCCGTCGACTTTGCAAACGATCTCTCGCGCTTATTCAATCCTAGTAGTCGCAGATTGCCGAAAGTCGCCGATATAAGATCGTCGCTGAGATTATTGTAGGACTGCGAATTCGTTCCCAGTGAAGGCATTAGACCGCCGCTCATTCTGTACTGTGCTCGCTTCCGGAAGTCCGAAGGAAACACTTTCGGCATTGCGAGTGAGGCGTCGATTGACGATTCGGCGATGCCGCTGTTGGGAATGTTGAAGGCGGTCGACATGAGATTTTCGGATTTGCTCGGAGTCACGTCGTTGAACGAGGTCGACATCAGACCGCTGTTCTTCAACAGTGACGAATGAACGACCGGCAAGGATGGAACTTGACTGGTCGAACCTCTCGCGAAGTGCCTCGCCGGCGGATGAACCTTCGATTTAACACGTTTCGGCGAATCCTCACTCTCGCTCTCGCCGCTGTAAGACTCGCCCTCCTTGTCGCTCATAGAATCCGAGCAAAGCGAGCACGACGAGCGTGAACATGTGGAATCTGAAATTGGAAAATTAGAAAGTAGTCCTATCGAGAGATCTTTTTTTAAACGTTAATCTGAAACGTTCGACTGACTCACGTGAACTACTGCAGCTGTTGGATCGACTCAGAACATTTTGCGCCTTCTCTTTCGCCGCAGTTGCCATTTCCATGTCGCTCGTGACCAGAGCGTAGAAGTGAATGTCCATGAAGAGATCATGATCGTTCAAGTCTATCGCCAATCTGAACGCCTTTTCGAACAACCGATATCTGTTCGGGAAACGCACAATTGTGTTAGAAATATTATCGATTTAACCAATGGTCTTCTGCTGGAGCTGAAATTACCTAATCAAGTGATGAAAGAATCGTCTGGTCAAGTCCCTTATCTCGTCACCGTATTCGTCCTCTACAGCTTGGCTGATCGGTCTGATCGGCACGTGAAAACTTCCGAGCGCATTCTGTATGAGACTCTCGCGTTCCGGCGTCAGCGGCAACTTGAACAAATGATTCAATATCTGATTGAGCGAGTGCATGCAAGCTCGCGGATGCGTGTCCCAATTCATCGCCAGCAACAACGACGTTGCTCGATCGACGTTCAGTAAATTCAGATTTCTGCATATCAAAACGTCGCCGGGCAAATTGTTTCCCTCGATAATTCTTATTACGCCGAGTGGACCTCTGAAAAAAAATGATTAACATTCAATCGATAATCCGCCGGTGAAATATTGGAGATTTGGAGGAACTTGTGTTACCGTTCGAAGAGAAGTAGAAACAGAGAATCCCCATTGTTGAAATGAGCACTGTATGGGCCGGGGTCCGATTTTTTGTTCCATGTCATACGCACCAATGCCGGTTGACTCCTGTATTTGCATTAAAAAAAAAGCAATTAAAAAATCATTGCTAGATCGTTGTTGAAGACGATCGAGCGTTGGCGTACCTAAAGTACGTCGATAGATCGAAAATAATTGCCGGTGTCGCATCCTCATTGAGCATCTGACTCTTGATGCATGCCATAGAAATATCGTAATGCTGGAACTGACCGCGTTCGTTTCCAACAGTAAACACGAATCCGTCGCTGTGCCAAGATGCCAGTGTCGGTATCTATTTCGCAATTACACATTTTACATTAAAAAGAAAAAAAACAAAAAACTTTACTGAGTCTTTTGCATCTTAGGAAACTTACGAAGGGAGCTTTGACATTGTTGCTCATGCCCTTCTTGTGATCGTGCAGCGTTATCGAGCCATCGATGCAACACAGCAGAAGCATATCCTGATTGGGAGAAAACTGAGCGCAACTCGTGTGCGTTGGCAATGGTACCGATATGACTTCTATCCTCTGCAATTTGTCCTGCTGCGATACTTCGTAAGTTTGCCATTCGATGGTGACTTCGCCCTGTAATAAAATATGACAATTAACATTTCATGGTCATTCATATATTTCGAATTAATAATTGCAATTATAAAATTGCCTCTCACCTTGCGCGAAACCTTCTGCTCAACCGAGTGAATGACATTTTCGTGTCGCGAATTGAATATAATGCAGAGAGGATCGAATTCGGTTCGAAGATAACACACCAACTCGAATTTCGTACTGAAAATATTAATTTCAAGGTAAAATATTGAAAGTTATTCGTGAGACCGATGAATATCCAAGTAGAATTCAGTAGTAGAACGAGATATCGTGCGTGCCGTGACCATAGTAACAGAAAAATTAACAAGCTCTGACTGAAAGTTAGCGAGTATAAGGTTATTCTGCTAGTGGTATTTTTTTTAATAAGAAAATTTGCCGATCCAAGGATGTCCCAATTTTGGCACGCTCACTGGGGCGAAGATGCCTACAAGCCTGGGTTACTCGGCAATTGGCAAGTCCCGAATTGGCATCCCAAGTGGCCGTGTGTTCGACACTGCGTTACGACGAGTGCTCTCGCCGATAAATCGGGACGACTTTTGCCCGATAAGCCGAGATCCAAAAGATCCCCTTGGGGAGATTTCAAGGTATTATCGACAATCATTTTTGCGATGATATTAGATCATTTATTTAATAAGCCTCCTGTTCCCTTAGGGTACGTGGGAATTGCCCGTGAAGATCAATAGAAAATTAGCACAGAAATTGTCGGCACCACCGGAACACAAGCTCGCCGCCTGGAGAGCTCACAAGCTTCACTACGAAGGTCCCTGCGGATTCGCAGCGGCAAGCCCGAAGGTAACTGAGACGAAAACAAGAGGCCAAGCTGAACGCAGGAAATCTCCTGTGAGAATTGCCGAGAGAACGCGAAAGCCGAATAGTAGATCGAAGAAAACCGTCGACAAAATCAAAGGGAAGAAAACTGAAGCGACTGTGGTTAAGAAAGAGGGAAAGACCTTGATAACGAAAAAAGCTACGAATACTGTTAGATCACCGGAAGTAAGCCAGGTCAAGAAAGTCTCTAAAGATAGAGGCGAAGCAACGGAAGATGAGGACAAGAAGACCGTTGTCGAAGAAGCAGAATACGGAGAGGAAAAAACCATAACCGAAGAGCCGGAGTACGAAGAGGAAAGGACCGTTACCGATGAACCAGAATACCAAAAAGATGAGACTGCGAAAGAGCCGTCCATAGTGAGAGCAGATCGAAAGCGGCCAAGAAGAGCCGAGAGACCCGAATGCTTCTGCGTGAACGAGTTAGATTCTCGTCCACCAGTTGAACTTGCTCCGAAAGCAACGCGCAACATCTGCACGATTCACCAGAGACTGAGACTATAAAGGTCGATTTTAATCGATTAATTACATCGACCGAGTATTGATCTGTCGCGTAACTACATACCCGGACAAACGATAAAGATGAACGTTCGCGCGATCGTGATCTTTAACAGCCGGACTCCAGGGATATACTTCGTTCATGGTTGATTTCCACCACACTAAAATCTACACGCCATATTTTAATAATACTCCCGTCGAAAGAAATCCAAAATTTCCTGCTGTATGGAAAAAGAAAATGGAACAAACAAAAAACTCACTAAATCTCCGGTCCTGTTGATACATATTTTCTTGTCTTGTCTACGTCCGCTCGGGCCGGAAAGCTCGACAACGGATAATCTCGGCTCGAGCTTGCTAATTTTATCGAAGACTAGTCTTTTGGGCTTTGTGAAATTCACGACGGTAACTTGGCTGTCGTTGTGGGTGAAAACCAAGTGATTCTTTGTCATGGTTACTGCAAATCATAGCCATATGAAACTTCGGCGTTATAAATAATATTCAAGGAATGAAAAAAATGTTTAGAGCAAAAATAAAATTGTCAGTCGGTCATGGTGTCCAGTTAGAGGTCCGCAAAAACTTTATGGATATATCCATAATTTTTCCGGAATAAGAAGAGTATGCCAACTACATTGGCTCTCTTTTATCATAGTCTAGCTCTATTTGCAGGAAAGCACGTTTATAAGTTTTGGCTTCTTCAAGTAGCTTTGTTTCGTGATTCGCCCGAAATCATAAATGAATTTACCTTCAATTTATTTTTAAAGAACCCCATGTGGTTGTATTTTATCTGCGAATAATTGTTTTCCAATAAATTCAAAGTAACGTAAAATTTGAAGTGCTGAACAAACTTATGCCAGACTCTATCCTAAATCTTGTTGAATAAAAACCTATATTTGGCCTAAATTTTAGGCTGATATCTGAAGAAATCTAAGAGCTGAAACCCATCGAGACATTTTTAATAAATCCAATATCACAGAAAAAGAATAAGTTTGCAAAGATTTTTCTCAAATACAATACTGGATCATTTGTTTCTAGTCCACCTTTGTACCAAATTTCAACTCCATTTTTTATCTCAATAAGTTTTTTTACGTTTTAGTAAACTCTAAGTTGACACAAAAAGCTCCAAAAAAATTCAAAAATGAAGCGTCTCGAATCATAAAAAATTTGCAGGCATTTCCAGAACTTTCGCGATTACCGAACAACACGCCTGGTGCTTGTGTACGTCGAACCGAATCTTACCGTCCGATATGTGATCAGAAATCTTTCCCACGAGATATTTGTCGAACATTATTTTTTGAATGTCGGCCGTGTTAACGTTAACTTGGATGTAGATGAGTAAACCAGTGCTGAGCACAAGTTGGACTACGTGCTCGTCGTGCCACTGACAATAGACTGTCGAGTGGTCGCGCAGTTGGTCCTGCGGATAAAAAACGTAGCGTGATAAAGCAAGAGATGAGAATGAAATTTTTTTCAGATTATCGACGAGTGGAATATTGTTCCGATAGCAATATTACCTCGAGATACTTTATGCCGTCTTTCAGCTTGTTGCCCTTTTTATTTTGCAGCACGGACACCATTCCCCTCTTCTGGCAGTAGGCTCTTTTGCCCTCTTCGTACAGTCCGTCGACGCGTTTCTCATGATATCTGCCGAAAAAACCGCGTCGAATGAATTAATTAAAAAAAAAACTGTCCAAACAATCCCGGACAGGATATGCTTCGCGTGTCGCAAACGCGAAACTAACTTGAAGGCACCGAAGTCCGTGTCCTTAATGTTGATATCCTCGTCGAGGCTCCATAAATTAATATCGCCCAGTAGGACGAGCATTTTTCAAACATCCGCGCACTAATCGCACAGCAACATCGAATATTTTGTTTAGTCGCTTCGAATAACAATGGAAGCGCAAACAACTCGCGTGGGTTATGTTTGTGTTTTTTTCGGATTTACACGGAGGTTATGTTTCCGTTGTGTACGTCAGTTTCGCGATGCTAATTGACATCGCCGAGTCGCGACAGACAGCCGTTTGAATCTCGAGCTATTGTCGCGATTTGACACAATTCGGGTGGATCATGGAACGTTACGATCCTCTAGTGTCGAGATAACGGAGTATTATTGTCGTGACATCGTCATAGTCGAATGTAAACAATTAGAAGAATAAGCAAGCGTCGCGATGTCGGCGAGTCTCGGTAAGATCACGCGAGCGACTGATTTTTCCGGCGGTCACTCACGATTTGTCAACGTTTAACCTATAACAGGTTCGAAAGCCGGAAAAAAATAAAATTGTGTTGATTTAACTCATTCTTCGATCAGATTCCGTGATTTATTTGGTTCTCGTCGCGGTTCTGTGGGGAGCGACGAATCCGTTCCTCAAAAAAGGTGCCACCGGAATCGGAGACGTGAAAGCGTCGTCCGCTTACGAAAAATTGTTCAAAGAAATATATTTCCTTGTTACGAATCTCGGGGTTTGTTCGTCGCTTTCTTTAAATTACCAATCTCGGGCAAAAGCCGCAGAATTTTGACAAAATCAATTTTCATTCTCAGTACATGATACCGTTCCTCGTGAATCAGGGCGGCTCGCTTCTGTACGTTTCGACTCTCGGGAGCGCGGATTTGTCGCTTGCAGTACCCGTGACGAATTCTCTTACCTTCGTTGTCACAGCGGTAATGGGCTGGATTCTTGGAGAGGAAAAACCGCATAAAAGTGCGATGCGCTCTTTTTTTTCTTTATAAGTAAATATGATCAGAAATAATTTAACAATTCATTTTTATTCTTTCAGATGTCTATCTCGGAATATTGTTAATATTGGCTGGCACAACGATCTGTTGCCTCGATAAATTGGACCGCGAAAGTACAGCTACAATAGAATAACACGAAAAAATCGGAAAGTACCTGAAACGCCTATGTTAATTCTTCAAAATACATTCATAAAAATATATCAGAATGGAACCTTTCATTGAAAAATGATTACATTGGCTGGTCCATTTAACTGTTGCATAAACAAGAAAAACTTTACAGAAAGGTTGCTATGTTATCATCATAAAAGATGCAGAATTCCGCGATAGCCGCGATCTTCCGTGTATGCTTTTAAGTTCGAAAATTTATCCAATTGAATACAATATTTTTGAATCGAATGCGAAATATTTTTCTTACCTTCGAGAATAAATGTACAAATACATATATTTTTTATTTTTAGAATTACGTTTATTTATTTCAAGGTATTTTAATAGAGTTACAAAATAAAGATTGTTCGGAAACGCGAGCGTCTCGCGCGTTTGCAATTCTTAGCAGCAGCGATAGCTTGGTTAATCAACAATATATATATATATATATATTTATCAGTAGGTCAATTGTAAAGATCATCTATGGTATTTACATGCAAAAAAGAAAGAGAAAACTATGTGATAGTGGTCTATATATACACACGCAATTAGCACCGATTAGGAATGAAAGGATGGTGCGGATGTTTCGATATGCATAATGTTCGTTCCAACAATATGGAGTTTCCTGCCGCGTGACGATAACACAGGTGCGTCCGAGTTTCATTTTTCCTTCGAGTCTTTTTAACAATAAAAATGCATTGCGTCCGGCCTCGTTAAAATTACATTATCTGCAGAGTCATTGATGACTTATTGGGATATTTATTTTATAGCGATCAACACTGTGTTAATTGACGTCAATTTGCTGCTCACGATAAATCGTTCTCGTGATCGTTAAAAGGATATTTCTACGTATTTACAAGGCTCGTCGCGAGACAACAAAATCATTACATCGTTTGACTATTAACAGCGGACGACGTTCTCTTCGTCGTTTCAATTTTCTTGTTCTTTCCGTCGTTTTAATAGCGCAAAAAGCTAACGCATTCGCAAACTGCGTTATTCTCATCTTAAAAAATATAATTCGCTTATCGACTATACAGGTAGGACATTTCGTTTTTTTCGTTTCTTTTATTTTCGGTAATTTTGATTACTTTGGAAATCACGCGGTTGCGTAATGAAGGGAATGGGGAAGATAAGTCGGTGATGGCACTATGATTCACGGTAAGCTAAGCAATGGTTTCTAGATTTCGTTTTTCATTTTCTTTTTTTTTTTCCTTTTATTTTGGCGTATTTGCCCGTCGTCAAGAAGCTCGAACGCTCGCTCCGGGGTTTAGTCCAGAAATTCCTTCATAATTGAGCTCGATCTTTAGTTTATTGCGCATCGTTAATATTGCGATCTCTGACTACGGGAAACTAACGATTACCGCGTATTCGGTGCATTCTCGTCTAACACGATAAATTTATCTACATAAATCTGGCAGAGAGAAGGCTGTGGTTAACCGTGATGCATGATATAGCCGCTCGAGCTCGTTCGCGATCGTGACGTCGTCACGAATTCAATAGAATTACCGCCATTAAAGAACTAAACACCCGTCGCGATGAACTACGTGATAACATTATTTTTCTTTTTGCTTGTTTTTTTTTGTTTGTTTCTCGTCCGCGTATTATTATTATTATTATATCTCGTTGGGAATGGCAATGCGTTTGATTGGTCAGAGTAATCGAAAGAATAATATATAGCAGCGAATAACCGTTATAATTTAATTAACATTTCATGTAAATATAAAATCGATATAGATATACATATATTTGTGTATATGCATCTATATATATATATCTGTTTGTTTCGCGCGTCAGTGTGTACTATGCGTGTGTATAATTTATAACTCGGATTTTTCGATGATTAAACTTGGACCGAAGGTCACCCCGAGCTCGACGATAAAATCAGGAAAGATGCGAAACATTTTCGTCGTTTTTTTTGTTTTCTCTTTATTTCTTTCCTCGTCGAGGTGACCTTCGATTAGTCGATTAATTCAATTAATATGCGCACTCATTTTATTGGTAAAATATATTTATATACTATATACGTATATTTATGCATCTATACACGCGTCCGATGACGTTCGTTAACGATACGATAGTCGCGTTTGTATATATATAAAATCGCAAGAGAAAGAAAAGAATTATTCTTAATGAAACTCAAAGACTAGCATTGATGAAATGGCCTTTGCATCAGGCGCGGGACTTTTTGCTCTTGATCTTGAACCATCCGGCACCTTTGTTCGGATCTCTCGGTACTGACGTAGATCGGCTCAGTTCGCCGCGGGAACTACCGCCGTTTCTCGGTTTCGATGCGAGCGATTCCGTCGAGACGGTTCTGTCCGCTTTTTGCTTGTCCTTGGACTTGAGCGTGCTGCGACTTATCGTACCTGGAAGCGAACACACAGGAGAACGTCATCATGAGAAAATTATACGACAGGCCATCGCTGATGAGCGCGCGCGTATACGCACACGGGGCGTTGCAGCCGGCCAGCGTCACGTGAATGATTAGATAATCGTTCGAGCAATTAACAAGTGTGAGAGAGTCATTAATCAACGGGGTTGCTGCGACGTCGCGGTGATAGAGTATTGCGGGAAAGATCTTCCGTCAATTTACCGGTTTTCGAGATGTTGTCCTTGCTGCGACGGGGATCCTTGCCACGGCGACTGAGTGTCTCCCGACTTCTCTGTCTGCGCCTCATCGTCGTCGGGGGCTTTTGATGCTGCTGCTGCTGCTGATCGTAATTGATCTCGAATGGCTCGCGATAGTGCCTCGGCTTCCAAGGTGCCAGAACGCTCACGCTTCTCGACACCGTTCTCGTATGCGATTGCAACGGTCGGTTGAGCTCGTCGCGACTCGCCGCTCGTCGTCGTTCGTTCGGTCCGGGAATCTCGCCGACTGCAAATGAAACATTTTTTCTTCTTATCAATTCGATAATTAGAAGTTAACAACTTGGACAAAGGATTCTCCTTGTCTAGCGTAAACGACTAATAGATTCGTGTGAAATTATACTGATTTTTTCTTATTGTTCAATTTTGTACCTGTCGCGGCGTGAAGATAAACGACCGATCGTTGGGATCTCTGGGAATTCTGACTCTGTTGGCTGCTATCACCGGTGGTACTTTCACCCGAGGACAATGCACTTTCCGCCAATCTCGGCGGCTTCCTCGGCGGCGATACGACGTTCAGATTTTGACGACTGCCGCTCGTGGCTTCGCGCCTCGACATTGCATGGTCGTCGGTTCGTTTGCTTCTGAAACAAATTTGCAACGTTATAGAAGAATTGTTCTCCACAAGCCCGTGAAAAACATGCGGCCGATTCACAATATGCGTGAAAAACATGCGGGAAGAAGAATCGAAAGTGAAGAATATTTTCGGATCTCTTTAATCTTTACAGAATTGATTTCTTACACCTGGAAAGAGGGCTAAGACATTAAATGCGAAGATTTTGGAGGGCATCGAAGCGAAATGCCCATTAATAATTTTCTAGCGTGAAGCGTGACGCGCTGAGATTCATTAAAAAACATCCGAAGCCTCAAACCACTTTTATTTCGCCAGGTTTTGTTCTTCACACTCTTAAAAAACAAAGTAGAACCCAGACCGAATTCTCATTAAAAAAAAGTTTTCGCGACGGTCGCATTAATTTACTAAATGAAATACTTCTATACTATATTCAACACACATTCCCGAATTTTTTTTCAGTCAAATACGTAAAAAATGGTAATGCGAATATAATCATGATAAATATCTTATTCGTATACAAAAACGCCGAATTTCATATATTCGCAATATTTTTTTTTTTGCATATAATTCTTTATGAAGTGGGTCTCTTTTGATATGCAGAGATTTGCATTCCTACATATTCCTCGGTCTCTCAAGAACATATTGTGCAAATAAAATTGGTCCGAGGTTTCTTTGGCGAGAAAAAATTTTATTTTTAAAGAAAATAGTATTGAGAAAAAATAACGAATCATTTTTATCAGAAAGAAAAATTGGGTTGCCGGGTAATTTGTTAATCAAGTTTTTTTTTCATCCATTAATTAACAACTTCCAGAATTTTCATACGTAAAATCAATACTTTAAACACCTGTGCTTGATACATTTTTAGATTTTTATCCTATTGGAAAATGCTCGAAATTGTCTCCAAATTCTTGCTAAATCTCTACTAGTAGGTTTAAGAACTGAACTTCGCAATGCCAAAAGTGATCGAGAAATATTTCCCGTCGAATCGTCCGCCGCTTCAACCGCGTCGAAGGAAATCAGTCCAAAAGTCGATTAACGCGTATTTCGTTGTTTACCTGCGCTCGCGATTGGACGAGACGGACTCCTGATCGGTTTCGCCGAAGAAGCGAAGATTCTTTTGAACGGAAACGCGCTCGGGAGCCGAGGATGCCTCCTCGTCCTCGGTGCCGGTCGTCAGTATTTCGCTTTCCGGTATCCTCGGCTTTTTGTCGACGGGCTGCAAAAACACAATAAAACACAACCTCTTATTGCATAATTCTCATAGATCAAACAATTCTCGGTATTGCGTCTCGCCTTGATTCATAAGAAATGGTAAAAAGCGCAACAAAAAAACCTTCGAGCGTAGCGAAAAAAAAAAAAGAAAACAGAAGACTCGATGCGAGTCTAAAATTATCTCGGACGGCGAGAACATTACAGCAAATTTTGCTGTTCCCGGTTGGCGCTCGCGAGCGTAGAACCCGAGTCCATTATCTCTATGGAGTCTACATATATATGGTATTATATACGTTATATACAGGGAGTTCGGGGGTATGGACGAGGATGAAGAGCAAGAGGAGAGGAGCTGATCGCTTGCGGTCTAGTTAATCCGATGTAAGGCAGCTCGTTGTTCTTCCGAGGGACAAAAAAAGCTGAGGAGCTGCTCGCTGCCCTGGGGATGTTGGATTAATGTCTGCTACGCTCGGACGTATATATACCCGTCCAGAGGGATGAGGGGAGATATATATATATATATATACACATAAATGTATGTGTATATATATAAAACGGTGAAGCGAGAGGAGGTACGGCGGTTCGTTTCACGATGCCTCGGTAGGATAGCTGTACACGCCAGTTACTAGCTCGAGTACAAAGGTGTATCCAGTGTGCGAATCGAAAAATAATGACTCCAAGAGAGCGTGGCGGCGGCGGCGGCGTCTTCATGAGTCATGACCCCACGCTCGTTCCCTCTTTCTTCTTCGATAGATCATCGTCCACCGAGAAAGATTCACGCGCGCGTGCAATCAGCTCACTCTCGGAGTGCTCCACCGGCGAGGCTCTTTTCTCTATGATGCGAGAGAGGCGAATGCCTATCAGTTCTTCGCTCGGCCTATCGACTGCCTGTGTGCAGAGGGAAAGAGGAAGATTTCTCGCGCATATAATCCCTCCGCCGCCCCCCCTCGAGTCTCTTTTCCGCTTATACCGATCGGCAAATCGAGAGACCTGACAAAGATTGTTTCACAGGGTTGCTCGCCTTAACTGCGAATATATACGCGCTAGATGCATCGGAGCGGATGGTCGGAGTCTCTTGCACAGGCGATGGTTAGCCTAGAGACGGCGAAGCGGGGGCCCGGGCACTTAATCTCGCGATTAAATTAAACCACAGAGCGCAGAGTTAGTTAAGCATTTAATCAAACTGGTAATTGGTGGTTGTAGTGGCCCTAATGGCTCGGGCGTACGTTGCACACCGTGAAAGAATAGAGGGAGAGCGAGCGAGGGAGGGAGACGGAGAGATGATATGCTGGATTTACTGATGAATGTGCGAACCATGGCTAGTTATACATACTAGTTCGTATATCTACTCTAATACACCGGAGGCGATCGAACAGGGGATGAGAGACTGCACGACTCGCTCTCTTATCGTTTATATCGAAATTTTCTTCATATGCAAAAAAAAAATTTTTTATACATTTTTTTCTTTCTTAGAGGCGAAACGAGGCATCTCGCACTCGTTAACTTTGTGGGCTCGTTGGTGTTTCTCAGGATCGACGATGGTACATGGGAACGAGACTCCCTCGGTGCAAAGAGTTGCACGTAGCCTGAGCAAAGATTTTCACGTAAGATTTCACCGCGCTGGGTTAGAGGTTTCTTGCGGTTTTGCACCGGGATTTCGGCGTCCCTCGTGCGAATTAATAATCGGACGAGGGATCCAGCGATGTTTGCGCTTGAAGATATACACAAGCGCGCGCTAGATGCTCGGTGGACAAGATTCTCACGTTGATACATTAAACACGTGAAATTTCGGAGAAAAGTACCGTTGTGTGTGTAAATTTTTTTTTTCATCTCTTTTGAGAGGGGATGCAACGTGCGTGAGTTCAGCCACGCGAAAATGACGATGACGACGACGAGAGCGAGAAAAAAGAAGGAAGAAAAAGAACGAAAGAACGTGGGCCAGTTTGTCCAGGTTCTCGAAAGCGTTGAAACGGCCGCAGAAGGACCGGTAAGAAGTACCACGCGCTCGCTCCATCGAGAGCCAAGGATATTATTAGACCGATGACGTGACAATCTTGGAACGACGATGAAACGATCGAACAGGTCGAGATACTGTTTTACGATATTTCGTGCCCTTCCTTCTTCGCGGCGATGTGTCAATCTCGTTTCTAATTTTTGTGTATGTTTTTTTCTATTGTTGATAATGCTGCAATGAAACATCGTCAGGAAATGATTGTCTACCTTGGCGCTTGTCTTATTCTTTCGGGACAATGATTTGAACCATCCCTTTCTCTCGGCTGTCTGGCACTGATTTTCTCTCGTCAGGGTGTTGTTCAATTCGCAAAAGGGTTCTTCCTCGCGGGTCAGGGTTCCCGTCGATCGGGATAGTCGGGCGGGCCTGGGAGGGCTCGGGCTTCCGCTTGGGGTCGATAGGCGTCTACGCTGGCTGTAATCCTCCTGGAAATACGAAAAATACACGGCATTCGTCAGAATTGTCAAATGAACAAAAAAAAAAACGAAGATTATCAACCATTTTTTCTACAATCGTGAGAGAAGTATACGAAAGAAAGACTCGAGAGGAGATTCAAGTGGAAAAGACCCGAGTATAGTCGGACCGAGGGGCCTTTTGCAGCTGCGTGGGTGGCAACAATATCGGAGCTGGCATCGTGAGTCGCCCAAGGGTAGCTTTTTACAACCCTCTTCCCTGCAGCGACTCCTCCTCTTGCTGTCGTTCTAAAAACCTTTTTTCTCCATCCTTCCGTAAACTACACTACTTATTATATGTGACACGGCTAGATACTTTATTGAATAAAAAAAAAATAATAGTAATAAAAAATAGATAAAAGTGCGAAGCTTTCGATACGCAACATAATAAGACGACGGTATTATATGTCGTATAATATAGCGCCAAGCCGTATAATATCGAAGGTATCGAGAAGTCGCGGTGCGTACTAGCCCATAACATCGCGCCACACCGCATAAAGTCTTAAATGACTCAGGATGAATAGCCCATATCGCGGAATCATCTGCATAGTACAAGTACCCTAGCGCGCGAGCGCGCTTCCCTCCGAGTCTCCATATATACGAGGCAACAATATCCTGTATGTGCTTTCCATAACGAGTCGCGAGCGCGAGCAAGCTGAATGCAACGTGCTTCAGCGTTAAGGCACACGATATGTAGCCAACGGGCATTGTGACCCACGCACCGCCCTGCTAACTCTTACAGCAAGCCCGAAGAGAGATAGAGAGTCGAAGGGGGGCACGCATACACCGCGAGAGCGCGCGAGCGGCCTTACCCGCCTGCCTTCCTTCCTCGTCTCATTCTTCCACATCCTCGTATTTTTTAATTCATTTTTTTTTTCGGCTCTCGTCCTTCTATCTCTTCTCAGCTATTCGCCTCCTTCGTCTTCCGCCTCTTCTGCCTTCCTCGTCTTCTTCGGGCTTTGTATGCGCCACAATACTTGTATTCGTTCTTTAACCCTCTTGGCCCTACCTGCATCGCGACCGAGGAATGCGTTGTGCACGGCTACTCCCTCGCCGGTTAGGCACACACACGCTTTCGCGTGGGTTTCGCCGAGATTGGGCTAGGTCGCTTACGCGCTTATCCCAAGTGCGCGCACGTTGCGGTAGCTCCATCGGGAATCCCCGTACGACCTGGAGCTTTTTTCTTTTCTTTTACCTTTTTTGCGTGATTTTTCTTTTGTATTGTCGATGATAAAAATATCGATGGTCCGAAGGCGAGACTTAGGCTCAATTGAAAATAGGTGACGGGGAACGTATCGAAAGAAATCAACGTTCCTTGCCGAACGATCGGTTAAGTCAGCGCGACGCCGCGGCTGTATCGGCCACGGTAAGCGTGTGGGAAGTTGTTCACACGTGGGTAAAACGCAAGGGCGTTACGCGAGAGAGATGCGGGCTTGAAACATCGGTGTACCGGCGATGGTTTCGCTTGCGCCGTGTATATCGCTGCTGGTTGTAACTCTAACGTAGTTACCCGGTGTACACGTATACGGGAAGCCCACGGTACCATTAGCCCGTAAATCACTGACAATTTATCATAAATTCCGGGAGGAACGCGAGAGACATTACTGCGTTATTATTACAATGCTAGGAGAAACCGTACTCTCTCTCTCTCTTTCGCTCGCTCGCTCGCGGATCTATTAATTTTCGAAGATAAATGCGGGGCGGTTCCGGTGAGACTTGTGGATTTTTCGACTATCGTATAAGTGAATCTCGAATAATTAGCACCTTATCAAGAATTTACAAAAAATTGTTTTACAATTCGAAAAACTGTCGATTGTAAAAGGAGCACAAAGATTTACGGAAATCGAAATATGGCTAAAAAAAACCAAAGTTGAATTCATTGTTTACAATTTGCAATTTTTAAAATTCCACATACATTTTTTTCCCCATCAGAACTCAATTTCTTTGCAAATTTAATCTCACACGTTTCGAAATATATTTTCATTTTCTTATTATATTTAGATTTTTTTATTTTTGAAAAATTCTTTTTTATAAATTCCAGATAAAAAAATCTCGATCAGCCTAATTTCTGTGAGTTTACACATAATGAGGATAATTAATCATTGGAAGCACATTATGACTGATAGAAGTAACGTACGAAACTTGCACAACAATAAAAACCCGAGAAATCATGACTTCAATAAAAACGCATCATTCAAGTTTTTTGCCCTAGCAGGCAATAAAGAGTTAAAAATGCTTGTCCATTACCGCAGCATTTCACGTTCTCATTTGCGCGCGAATCGTCATAGAAATCATGCGATTGGCAACCATATCAGCGTTTGACAAAAAATCCGAGAATCTCGCAGAGAGAAAAACATTTTCGAAAATAAAACGCCGGAGTATGCGGAGCGATATAATGATTATTGACTGGTTGGCGTATCCCGGGTGTGTATTCGCCGCGAAGGAGAGTTGCATTCGTCCCGGAGTGGATGAGAGTGGATGCGTAACCACCGAGGGCAAACAGAGCATCAAAAGGGTGCAAAACGCTAGTAGAAACGAAGAGAATCGGTGATGGAGGAGAGGAGAGGAGAGAATGAAAAAGAATGAAAAGAGAAAGAGAGAGGAGGAGGGGAAAGAAGGTATAGGAAAGGTAGATAGATGCAGTGGCGGCGTCGGTAGTGTAAGAAGCACATGCGACTCCACGGGTGGATCGTTGCCGGAGGACGGGATGCGGTTGGACCAGGAATGCGCATCCGAGCGAGGGAAGGAAGGAGCGCGAGCGCGTGTAAACGTCTCTCTGCCTATTCCCTTTCCCTCCTTCCTTAGATGCGTTCCATTCGCGCGCCAAGAGAGCAACCACTGCGTCGAGAGCGGGGTCTTCTCTACGGCTCCGCGCTGCAAATCTCGATCTAGTTTCGAGATGAGCCGAGAGGAAACAGACGGGAGGAGAAGGCGGCCAGCAGGAGAAGAAGAAAAAGACGAAGAAGAGGAAGAGTGAGAGGCCACACCGACATTCCCCATTAGTTGACTTCAATTTCACAGCGATGCCTCTCATTCCAATAGTATCTCACAGTATTATTAAACCATCGATGCGGGCTACATTACGTTACAGCCTTATTGGCTAAAGCCGCGGAAAGAATACAATTTCTGGCTTTACTCCGCGGCTCAAGTTCACGGCTACCATGGCATTACGAGCGTAATCCCTCCTCCGTGAGGGGAGAAAGAATCCCTCAGGATTCGTTTCGGTACTTCGGAGTGAGACTTAAGCTTCCCGCATCCCTCTTTTCGCTGGATTCTACTCGCTTCGCTCCCTTGTCGTCTCTCTCTCTCTCAAGGTCATCCGCTTCGCCGACGGTGGCAACGCCGGCACGACGGGGAGAATATCTAGGAGGTATCTCTTTTCTCTCGCTTGCTTGCTTCGAGAAGAGAGAAGAAGAAGAAGAAGCGAGAGAAGAGGGCAAAACCGGATGCACACTTTTGCGTCCGCTCTCTCTCTCTCTCTCTTTCTCTATCTCTGCCTAGCTGGCTAGCCGGCTAGTAGCTTAGTAGCGCAGACTCTCAACGTTTGAAAAGTTGTGAGACGCAAGCCGCCTCTCAGCCATCCCATCGTTGTCATTAATAACCACGCGGGTGAGCAAGAGAGGAGAGGGCTTCACCCGATTTACTCTCTTTGGAATAGCTCAACGTCGGTGCTTACGTCCGATATAATGAAACAAAGTGGCAAAACGTTGCCATTGGTATTTTAAGCTTGTGAACGAAAAAAAATCGAAGAATCATGCGCATCAACGGATAAACAGAATTCCAGTACCGGTATTGGAAAAATGTATTTATAAACTGTATTCAATTTTAAACCAATACGCTTTAGAATGTTAAACAATTTTTTGCAATATAAGGAAAAATTCGGTTATTTTCATGTATTTTTTTCTTTACTTAAAAAAGCGAAAGCGATTATTCAATTTCAGATTTATCTGCGGTCATTATCGATTTTTTTTTCGAGTATATTAAATTCACAATTACTTTTTACGGTGCAAAGTATTTGACACGCAAAACGACGCGGGTTACGCCCGTTCGTGTCTCAAAAGTCGTCGTATAAACTTCCTTTAGTATTGAGTAACTCATCCGAGTGGATGAGTAAATATACGAGCCTACGCGCAGGCTGCGAGTTGCAATAACGAGGGTAGATAACTTCGAGCATCGGTTTATTAGAGTCACGTACGCGATGCGCGGACATAACTTCTATTCTATATATGACGAAATTCACATGGTACAGAAAATGTTCGAGGGAGAAGCGCGCCGATGTCGATGGGAAGAGGGGGAAGGAGACTGGTTTTTAATATGAAGACGTGAGCTATGATGTTTTTCTCTCAACATACTGGGAGGTCTTTCCCGGATACCTCTCTTGCCACGATAATAATTTGTGACGTTCGAGTCCTTGTATTACGCATTAATGGTTTGATGTATACGACATACATGTAGAAAGAACTTTGGAGGGGGAGGAGGAGGGGGGGGGGGGGGGGGGGGCTATAAACCGGGATTTTATAATATATAATATTTAGAGGTAGAAAGTCGTGACGTGTCTATAAACATGCGTTGCTCTTTATCTCGAAGCCGATGGGCCGGTTGACTCATCACCATCATCGTCGTCTCTGCTCGATCGGCGGGGAAGTATAAACCACGGTGAGACTACGGTCTTCCTTCCTTCCTACCGTCGTTTTCTTTTTTGTTCCGTTTTTTCTTCTTTTTTTTTCCCATCTTTTCTTTTTTTTCTGTTTTTTTTCCATCGTTATTTATGGGAGGTAGGTATGAAAAACGAGTTCGTGGCCGCTCGCGCCCCGCGTTCGTTCTCTCCCGTGTGCCCGGAAATTGTCTTGGTCACGACACGAGAGGAGGTCTCTTCTTGCTCGCGCGCTCTCCCAGGCCTCGGATTTCAAGTACCGGAGGAGCCGGGAGAGATCGCGCCGAGAGCCAACCCGAGCCCTTAACCGATGCCCTGCCTCTGCGGATTTATACGGCCCTCGAAGAAACGATGAGACGCATACACACAGACACGCTCGCGCGTACACAGACATTCTTGCCGGTTGAATATTAATTATTGCGATCGTGTCAAGATTCACCGACTTGTAGTTACGCGAGGCTGGTTTCATGAGCGAGTACTAACATCGAGTGAAGCAGCAGCGGCAGCGGGAGCAACAGCGGCAGCACGAGATGCAGTCGATATACTTTATTCGAGAGGTTCGACGAGGCTAAGCAACTTGGGAGAGATTGCCGCAGTTTCCTCTCCATCTCGTTTGAGGCGTCGTTTATTCTCTCTTGCACACGAAGAACTCATCATCCCTAGAATTGCCAGTCGCGCGTTGCCTCGGCAGGCTTTGACGTAACTTCGAAATACAAATCGAAGCGAGGATCGTTGTAATTCTTTTTTTTTCTGTTCGTTTCTTTTTCCTCTTACTCTTTACTTCGGCCAGCCGAGTTGGAGAGGATACGCGTCAATGAATATTAATAATCGTGAAGCCTCGACGGAGAGCCTGGGAGGATTCTGTGCCCGCGGGAGCTCCGTACCATCTCGTCAATCTCACGTTGTAATCGTCCCACTTTCCCTTTCGTTTTTCATCAGTCGAAAGCTCCGCCCAGCGTTGCTTCCACACGTGTGACTTCCTGACTCGCGGTCACTCAATATATTTCATACCTTTCTGTAATTAAATAATAAATATAACTCTTCGCGGCAATTTGTATGTCTTGTTTTAGTTGTTTAGCATCGCTGTATCCCCGCCTTTCTCATCCTCTCGTGAAAATAAGATATACGCTGGATATGTAAAAGGTGTAACTTATCTGTATGCGTTACGATCCAAAGATCTGTATTATATGCATCTAATTTTTTTTTCAAGTTTTTCTTTATAAGCGCTGCAATGCAATTTTTTCCAGAGTGCTTGAGCTTGCGCCTGTGAATGAAATCGTTAGCCTTTTCAAAACTAGAAGAAGGATGCTTCGCATCGCCTTAATCCCGTTGAGAAAAGCGCTCCGGGGTGTGAGCAATTTTCCCCAGCTTGACCGTGTTCTGAAATAGCGAACCCTTCGACGCTGTTCTGTGCAAACACCGCACGACGAGCGCGTAGAATCATATCGGCAAATTAAATCGGCGACAGGCAAACACGAGAGAGAGAGAGAGAGTGAGGAAAAAAGAAAAGGGGGAGGGCGCGTGGTGCAACTCTTTCTCTTGTCGGCAACTCCCATTGGGCTCAAGAAGGGCCAAGGTCTCGGTCAGTTCGTTGACGCTTCTTCCACCGTCCTCTTGTAACTTCTCTTCATGCTGAGATCACGATTTTAGCTGTCGGTTTGAGACTCCCGAGATGAATGTGCCAACGAATATTACACGGTCTCATTATTAAAGTACATGTCCTTATTAGAGAAACAGGTTCTATCTGAGTCCTCACCTACGCGAGCCTGTCTGCATCGGAAGTCGACATATTCTACGTTCGTACTGAATTCTGTACGCAGTACGATCCAATATTGTGTATTATTTATATCTGATCTCTTTTCACAACTCTTTCTTTTTTTTTTTACTCAGATGTAATATTTTTTCAGAGAAGCCATTCTTTGTAAATACTAAAATCACGATTACAGCCTTAGGTTTGAGTGTCTTGAGATGAATATGCGAATAACTATTACTCAGTCTTGTATGGGACCATTAAATTATATGTTCCGTTTATGAATCATAGGAACCACCAGAGAACAGGAAATTCTTTGATTTGTTTAACTGTTTCGCACAGATGCTCCTCCGTCACAAAGATCGTTTATGCTTCACGCTCTGTTGGCGCAATAGTTTCTTGCATGCTTGTAAGCCAGGTCGTATCAAAGTCCTCACCTACACGAGCCCGTCCACGTCGAGAAGTACGCACAGAGAGAGAGCCGGAGACGTGGGTAGATCCGTCGCGCCGGGAGTTGTTCTCTCGCGGAAAAGTGTTATTGTTATTACAGCTCAACTGTTGTAGTTATGGGTACGATCAACGGCGAGGTAAAGAAGCAAAGCAAAGAAGCAGCCCCGTGAGAAACATCAATGCTGCGCCGCCACCACAGACCGACGAGCCGAGACTCCGGTGTGATGAAGAGAATCGAGAGAAAGACCGCGACAGTGAGAGACACAGCGAGAGAGAGCTTGAGAATCCAAGCAGGCGTTTGAAAAAGACGTCATGGCACGTCTCGCCTCGGGCGACTCATTGCTGAGGACGCGAGCGACGTCTTCCTTTCGCTTTTAATCTCGTTTTCCAACCCACCGACAACTCTCTCGCATCTCCTCCCACTTGTCTATTTTTTCTTTCGTTTCTTACATCAATCTAGCAAAAGGCTTTGCGATCTCGTTAAAAATCCTATACATCCCCGCGCCGATCAATCTCAACGACTGCGATTTAATTGCTTCTAATGCGTCGGGGCTTCCAATACGATTGGCTAAGAGCCGCGCGCGCGCGCGGAAACCGCTCGTCCCCGGAATTCCGTGTTAAGAACAATCAGAGACGAAACGCATCAACGGAGCGAATGAAGCAGAGCCGAGAAAGCGTTTACGAGAATGAATAAAGCGTCATTTGGCGAAATTGGTGGTTGTCCCCGATCGTGGTTTGGATTCAGTTGGATAGAGAGAAAGTGAGCGAAACGCGGGTAAGTTCGTCGGGCGGGTTGGTCACTAATGACGACACGCCTCCGCGCTTCTTGTTTACAACGGGAAAAAAAAGCTCGTTCTGACATAATTCGTTAAGTATCTCGTTGTAATTTTTATTTTCTCTTTACGGCAACTCATTAGGGCCATAATTCGGCTGGACGCTGCTACAGGTATTTCGTTATTATTCGTTTTTTCGATCATCCACGCGGCTTGTCCGCATTATCTAGCGAAATAAGTAATATACTTGTACACATCGTGTAAACGGTGGTATATAAACATAGTACAAGTGCACTCGTGTACGTGCATACTGTTAAATAGGTATGAGCTTGCTCTCGCACCATTCCGCACCGAGGCGATGCGGAATAGTGCGGTCATGGTGGTAAACAGTCTGACCCGGTGGTTCGATTAACGCGTAAGTACGTTGCCGTATCTCGTATTAACCTCGGGCAAAAACCCTAATGAGGGCTTGAGCTAGACGCGGGGCTCCATGAAGATGTATACCATCTTGCTATCGAGTTGTACGAGTAGAGTCGGAGGGTAAGAGTAAAAGCAAGAGCAAGCCGGGGGATCAGCCCCCCACATTGGGCGAAGGGGGAGGAGGAGGTGGAGGAGAAGGAGGAAGAGGAGGAGGCACACGGCACAGAAAGAGACCAGTACCGCATAATTATATCCCGGTTGTAGCATGTGCTGCGCTATGTCGGAGTGCGCGCGAGAGCACGGGGAGGATTCGCCAGAGCCTGCATCAAGGCCGTCAAGGTAGGTTTCAATCGAGAAACTACGCGCTCGCCCGCGCCCGCGCGTCTTCTTCTGCTTCTTCGGGAAGATTCTCAAACGCGATTAAACCGCGAAACCTCGTAGACACGTTCGATTATTGCCTACATACGGTCTTGTGGCGAAAAAAAAGGTGAAAAGAAATGATAATTCCTCTCCCAGGAATGATAATGGTCGGAATAAGACCGGAAGTTCTATTATCTCATGCAGCATCGATGCGCAATGATAGCTGTGCGCTGCACATACTTTTGCCTTCGGATTTTGAGACGATAGGTCTACGAGGAAGGGGGGAAAAACGAGTCCGTGTGCGCTTGCCAAAGTTATTGAACGAGCTACGGGTTCGGTATTCCCATAGCAGATGTGTGGTTGAAGAAGCCCGTTCTTGTTTCTGGGGGAGAGAGCATGCCAGAAGAGCCAGGCGAGAGAACGCCGGAGATCCCGATATCGATACACATAGACATATCTAATATTATATAGGAAGACAGTAGGCAACAAAATATACTCGCGGGAGGATAACCCCCTCTGGACTTCCTGGGATAATCTAGCAGTAACCTTAGCTGATGCCGGACCCTGTGGGAGATGCGATCGCGCAAAGATGAGGAGGGCTCGAGGAAGGAAGAAGAACAAGCGTTACCGGGTGCCGGAGGTATCAAGCTCTCGATTGCCGTGGCTCTTTCTCCGGTCCTGACCCCACTGACTTCATGTGTTTTAGATGCTCTCCCCGCTACCCTTCCTCGCGAAGTGGTACCCGCCATAAAGAGAAGAAGCCGCTCGCGGAGCGTAGCTCGACGAGAGTTATAGACGAGCGGGAATAGATGTTACCGTCAGCAACTTCGGGACACCTCAGCGATCACGCGAAACGATATCGTTTATTTGGCGAATGACAGGACGACTTGGTTATAATCTCTTGTAGAGTGCAGCCTCTCTTCCCTCGTCTATATATAACTTCGGCTCATCTCTAGCTCGTACCATAGTTATATCCTCGTCGAAGCAATAAGATATGAGCCTCTGTTGTATGGATATATGTATATACATACGTATATATATACACAATGTATATCATACCTTATAGAAACCGACACTATAAAAGCCATTGCATTTTTTCACATAACTCGACATTAAAGAAAATCATGAAGACCGATCAGTGCACAGTCATCTAGAGCTGGCCAGCCCGGCGACCCGTGCAATGTGCGATGATCATCGGCGCATCAAGTCCCGAGAATAGAGGGGTTGGTTGGGAGGTGTATATGAGCATGGATACGCGGAGGTTGCATTCTTATCTCCCCGCGGAGATGCATCGCTCGCGCCAAAGATATACTTTTTCTTTCTTTTCATTTTTCGACTAAACATTCTTTATAGTTTGTATCGTGGATCGTTTTTGCGATCTAATAGCTCCAAGAAGGAGGGCTGTCCCGTGGGACGCAGGAAGTCGAGGCAATTCGATGCGGCTTTATCGTAGCTATATGGGTATACGAAATAACGAATCGAGCGGCCTTCCGGTAAGTGAGCCCCGAACCGTGAGACGATGGGGGGGATGAGCAAACGTAATTATTATTATATCGGCGGTTTTATTATCGCGGTTTTGCCCCCGCTAACTCGGAACTCGTCGAGTTAACTCGAAGCTATCGGAGGTCTTTCTCTTCGCTTCGCTCGGCACTCTCTCGGTAGTATTGTACATTATATGAATGTATCTACGACGCGTCGACGATGAAGAACAATGGAAAACGTTCTTAACGTTGATGGAGCGCTGAGAATAAGCCACAGACAGCTTCGGTAAGAGAGAGGGATGGTTAGATATGGAAAGAGAGAGAGAGAGAGAAATGAAGAAAAATAAAAAAAAAGGATTGAGAAAAGGGAAGAGATTCTGCCCTGTTGGAGCAAGCGATGCATAGCGGAGGAGAGCAGATGAGCTGGAGGACTCTCTTCATCTCTCGGCCCCCAGACCACAATAAATAGCCGTGCGCGGTATCGTGTTGCGAGTAATTGAACGGGGCCCTTCATCCGCGTGCTGCATTAACTATTGAGAACTCCTCCACTGAGAGAGAAAGAAACGAGCGGGCAACAGACGAGACAGAGAAAGAGGGAGAGAGAGTCTGCTGTTGGCCATCGAGAAGAATCGGACGGCGGCAGGGATATGCACCGGTGTGTTACCATCGAGAAAGAGACGATGGTGGCGAGCGGGTGAGGCATGAGAGGTTGAATGAAGAGGTAGACCCGAGCCACGGAATATCAGCCAACCCTTCTTCTCTTCTGGCCCGATATCTGTGGGCACGGAGACTGCGCCGCTCGAACCGGGGAGATCGAAGGGGGTTGGCGGAATAAAGGGAGACCCGGAGAATAAGAAGAATGAAAACTACGAAGGATAAGAGGGAAGAACTCGTAATGTTCGTTCGTTGTCGACTCCGTATCCCACTGTACACACACGGGGGCTACGCTGCGCTCCCGGCTCACAAGTTATAATAGCGCACTGATCTCTAGGACCCGCGAGCGGCGAGTCGAGAAGCCCCGGACTCGTACGTGAGGGCAATACCGTATTGTTATTTGTTATAGGCGCGTTCGCACGAGATCAAGTACCCCTTCCCGTACGTAATACTATCCGATAAGCGTGCGTGTTGCAACTGAGTTGCTCCTCGCGAATCGAAGTGATGTCAATAATATTTAATATTTAATATTAAATAAATAATATTCTAATTATATATCATTATTATTATTTAATATTCAATATTTCATATTTAATAATTAATTTGGTTCGCACTTTTTTATAGATAGCTGATTATCAAAAAGTCGATCTCGGTTCTAGGCAAGACTGGATTGGAATTCGTCAGGAGAATTGTGTAACGCGCAAGGTTTTTCCATCCAGAAGATTGATGAGGGTACAGAGGAGTGTTCCGCGGTATAGAAGCGAAACTGGTGGCCGCGATTCGTGCGACCGCGTCGTCGTTCTCATCGTGAATGCCGGATCGTTAGGAAGGTCGTTAGAGAGGTCTTCGGCCCTCGATTAACGAGTGCGAGCGGCATATTTCTTATCGTTATCGGTTGCAGCGCGGCGTTGCCCGGTCAGCATGCGCGGCAGCGTTACCGAACGCTCTCGCCAGCGCCAATAAAGAGCGTCCAGGGAGAACGATCAACCGCCGCATGCCCGCGGAACAATGCGCTTTAAGTGCGACTCTGCAACTGTCGGAGAACTTGTAACGCTCGTCTCTCCTTCGCGCCGAGCATCATCGCGGATAATGCATGCCTTCTTACTCTCCCATGCGCGAACCGAACGCACATATTCCGCACATGCAAATCTCGAGACCGCCTGCGGGATGGCCCGGATTTTTCTTGTTCTCATTTTGTCTTAATTTTACGGCTGGATGTTTACATTTTTCCGCGCAATCAAGCGGCAAGGGTAGCGAAACGGCGTGTACAACTGGCATGATTGTAAACCACATGGGTATCTCGCAACAAAACAGTTCGCAAACTACCTTGCGAGGAATTTATTCCAAAGTCGTAAATTATTTCTCGTTACCTTTTCCACCGGTATACGCCCGATGTTGGGACCCGGTGCGCGGGACCCGGACCCAACGGACAGGGGGAAGGGGACACCAACCGAGAGCGTACGAATGCAGTTCTTTTGGTTGCTGTTACACCGGTCCGTTGAACCTGTTGCCATACGAAATTCGAAAGGGAAAACGAATAATATAACCCGTCGGTATGTGCTCCGAGAATTCTTTTGTAGCCTCCGTGCGGCGTGTTACAACCGAGATTTCCGTGAGGCAGGTCACTCACAACCGTGCCACGGTTATGAAACATTCGATAAGCGCGCCATGTAATATAACAAAAAAAAAATGAACGTCGTCTACCACAGGAATTCCTCGATATCTACATATTTCTCAACTGTATTTAATTTAATACTTTTATTCTTGTTTTATCCGATTTTTTCTCAATGCGACTCGGCGTCATGGTACGCGAGACGGAACGAGAAGTGGAACGAAATATTGTATTATTGTCGCTACCGGTTCTCGAATGTCCTTGCGCGGCCGCTCTCTCGCGAGGCGGAGCGCGCGTTCACAATTTTACCGTGAAACTTTAGCGATAGAGTCGTTCAACCGGGCATGAGAAACAAGTGAAAATAACATAAACCACCTGGAGATTAACGTCTCGGTTATCTCTCGCGGGAAGAATGCCCTCGCTTATTATACGTTGCTGGAACTGTTATTATTATTACTACAATATAATCCCCTCCCGCCCACACCCCGCTTCGCCGATCCAACTAAGACTTTATATCTTACATTGTAAGATCTCGCCTCGTATGGGATAAATGGTCACGGAATAATTAAGATGTAGGATCAGTACTCGTTGCAAGCCTGCGGTATATGTATACAAGCTCGTAGACGTCCTCTGTGTGACTTCTCTACTCCTCTCTATCTCTATCTAAACTTCGACGGTGTGTTCCGTGCACCGCGCGCATGAGCCGGTCGCAACGATGAACCGCAGCGAGCGTCGGGTCTTTACTGGCTCGCAGTTCGCGCTCGGCGCTGTCCGTTCGTTGCGTGCCGTTTCTACTTGATTCGCCGCGCGCCGAGCAGTCGCCGCTGATGCAGCTGTGCCGCGGCCACACGCGGTCTTCTTCTTTTTCCTTCGCCGCTTCGCTTTTGCATCGGCACACTTTGCCCCATCGTTACATTGCCTCTCGACCCTCCTTACCTTCCCCCCACCCCCCTCGCAGCGTGGTGTTACTATTATTTCGTCGACCGCTCAACACCCGCAAATTACATGCTAATTTTTGGTTCTCGTGAACTTCTTCGTTGTGACTGCTACCACCTATTCCAGTCATGGGGGTCGAAAGTCATTTGCGCAATCCGCGCAAGAGTTCGTGAACCGGAGATGAGCGATCATAGGATCGACCAACGAGGGAGGAATGGGGCTCTGTCGTTTCTTCGATCTACTCGTTCTTCTTTCGTGCGAATATACTCGCGTCCCAGATCTCACTAGAGCCGAGATTTTCTTAACGAAAATGCGTTTCTTCTCAAGAGCTGCTATCGACTTTAATAGAATTTTTGTTTGGTTTAAAGTACGCCAAGTTCTTGAAACTGTTTTTTTTAATTATAGGACGAAGAACTGAACAAATCAGGAGGAAGTTATAATATTACATCATTGAATTTTTTTGTTAAAGACACCATTGGTAAGAAAGAAAATCAAATGGCCCACCAAGAATTGCAAGAAAAACATAAAGTTTCTATTTTTTTTACTCGTTGCCTCTGGCCGAGACGGTCGAAAAGGGGTCAAGCTATCCGAGACATCCGTATAGATAACTCATTAATATTTTGAAAAAATAAAAAAAATAATAGGTTCGTAGGGAATTAAACGTCACGGGAATAGAGCGTGCAGCGGACGTTTCCGTTTGTGTATCATATAGAAGCTTAATGCGAGGAGATGAGATACTGGAAATCACGCAACAGGAACACCCCCGGCGATGAAGAAACACTACCGGATTCGTGTGTTGAAGAGAGCTGTAAGTTACCAGAAGCCAGGAGCGAGCGTCAAAGGAGAAACAGAATGTGATTGCGAATGAAGAGAAGTAGGAAAAGATCGGAGGGGCCTCGAAGGAATATCTACTACTGATTCTGTTCTGTCGGTGTACTATATGGCTGTACCTACTCGCTACGGATATATAGAAATTCTTGACTCGTCGTGTATTACCGCTGTGCAAGACAGTGCTACGTGCATTGGTATCGGAGAGACGAGACGGGTGCACGGTTCAGTTTGTGTACAGCGAGGGGGCAGGGAATAGACAGAGGCAGACGTTTCCGCGGTGGTCGTGACAGCTCGAGACTGCTCCCCGGTAAAGGGGAGACTGGTTTTGTTTTGTTAGTAAGTAGAAAGAGATGAACCGGACAGACCGAGCCTTCGTTTATTTTCGTATCACCATCGAGTTACATCTGTTTCGCTACCGCGTATTCTTAACGTTATACACTTTGTACTCTCATTTCTAACACGCTCGACACGGAAACTTTGCTGAACCGACACGCTTGAAGATATGCAATGATTTGTGTAGTGGACTTTTCCGGTTATGTGATCTATCGATGTACGATTGATGTAGAAGTGAATAAACACGTGGAGAAAAAAGAAGTAAAATGAAAAAATTTTTTCATTGCAGATAAAATTTAACAAAAATGGAGATAATATTCAAAATATTGAAGGACTTGAAAAAAAAAATCAAATGTCTATTTGCTCATTAGAGATTAAATTTCTGTATTATAATTGATTGTAATAATTAATCCCCGAAAAAATGCATGGCGCGACGAGAGTTTCCAGTTAAAGAATCCAGCAAATTCTGTAGTTAATCAATTCTCCTATGTGGGCAAACACTATGGGCTTCCGTATACCGTGTGCTCGAGTGAGCGAAGTAACAAGAGTGTCAATGTTGATTTATGGAATACGAGCTGTTGCTGCGAGCGACGAATCGTCTCGTATTCTGTCCTATTAATGTTTGCTCACGAATCGTCTGCCTTCCGGACTACACGGACTCGCCGGTAAGTTCGAGTAGCACCGAGCGAACGTACTCCAGTAATTCTTTTTTCTTCAACGTATAATAGTATTTTCCGCGCTCGTTTTTTTTTTTCGTCTCTCTGCATTCTTTTATTTCTTGGACTCCATTTGCTTCGCTGTCGGTGTTGGTAACTTCTTCCTCTTCGTCTCAACGGTACGTAGAGAATATATATATATATATAGTATAATGTGTGTTCGCGATACACGTGCAGTTCAAGCGGTAGAGTCGACCACCAATATCGTGACGCAGGTTGTACCGTAGCGTGCCCGCGGCTAATTAAATATTAGCATTCTGCTAGTTAGTAGCCGGGCGCGCGCGTTGTCATCTTTGCTCAAGCAGCGTTCCCGTAATGACCGAGAGAGCCGGTAGACCGGGCGTGCGTTTCGTTCTGGACGCGCCACCGAAGACGGCGAGAGAAGAAAAGAGTCACCGTTTTATTTGCCTTGCCCGTATCTCCTTTTATTTTCATTTTTTCATCCTCGTCCTCTTTTTTTTCTTCTTATTCTTCGAGTTGCCGGCCGTAGAGCCGAGGCAGCGGTAGCCAACGGCCCTTTTACTATGTGAATATAATCTCAGCCGTTGCTCTCGGTGCCGAGTACCGAGAACGACTTCTCTCCTTATAGCTTATATGAAACTTGCGCGCATCCTCCGGAATTACCGGGAACTCGGACAATAATACATTTGCCATGTCCTCTACCCCCGTCCTCTGCATTATAAGCAAAACCAAAGGAACACAATCGACGCTTTTCCAATAAGACTTGGTCAACGTTGCGCAACGTGTGCAGTCCGTATAAGCAATTTATACGTTGTATGGAGAACAAGCCACGAGGATCTCGAAGATAAAGTCTCAGCCATCGGCGATTCTTTCGATATTCTGCAGAACCGATTATTTTCGCTAAAGTTCCCCCCGATGTTCGACAATATCGTAGGCTCGCGTCGTATTTCGTGAATTGCCACCTATGCGCGTGTGTACACGAGTCTTTACTATGCGTATTTACATCGGGCAGATATAATGTGTGCAGAAGTCACACGCAGTCGGAAAGTACCCTCACCCGCGCATGTGAACCGAGAGAGCGACGGCGCACTGGTATTGTTGCGAGTTAAATGCAACTCTGGTTTCGGTAACCATACACGCAGGCAAACTTACTAAATAAGGGTCGCGCGTCGCACCGGCTGCAATGATCTCGTCGTCGGGGCGAATTTACAAACTTGCAGGTGCATTGTCATTATCTCCGAAGAGACGATAAAACCAACTGCAATGATCCATTCAGAGTCAGTAGGAAAAATGTTATCAAACATTAAACGCCGCGTTTGTTTTCATTATCGAACCAAAAACGATTATTATTCTTGAAGAACAACCTTTCTTATACTCGTATTGAATAATAATAATAACAAAGACAATGACAATAATAATAATGATGATAAATTGTTTTTTATGCACGCGAGGAAAAAGCGTGAACGTTTCGCGGCTCGACGAAGTCGATAGTTTACGAGTCGGCTCGTTGTGTCCGTAGGTGCAGTTTAGTAGATTCAAGGGGCGTATTTCAAGCTCGCAACTTCTACCCATCGATTAGATCATTAGACCTGCCAAGTACGACCGATTAGCACTCACCGAGAGGACGCAGATAAAACGTGAGGCGTTAATTATATTTTCGATCGAGGTGTAGTTTGCCGCGCTCCTCTTCGTCGTTGTCCGACACGCGGACCGAGATGAATAAGAGAAAGGGAGAGAGAGAGAGTGAGGCCGGGAGTCACTTCTCTCGGAGGCCCCGAGGGCGGGCGCGTCTACCCCGAGATCGCAAAGTGCCGGAGCCTGCGGTCCTGCGGTACCTGCGCGCCGGTAACGCCGCGGCAACAGCTCGCTAACGGGAGCCCCCGTGGGAAAAGCGCGCGATTTCTCATGGGCTCTCTTTCTCCGACGATCGGGGCGACGAGCGGGGGCTCTCTTCTGTTTGCTTCGGCGGCAGCCTCCCGCGGCCGCAAGTGGGATAAATTTCTTCGTTGAGCTTGTGATGTTTCTTCTCTATGGGGGCCCGGACGAGAGTGAGAGACGAGACTGTCGTTGGCGGCGTCTGTTTCAGTAACGCGGGTAACGTTCGAGGCTCGACGCATTCGTTACGCAGTGATTTATCGTGTCCTATCGAGCGGTGAACGTCGACGCCCCGCCGCCGTCGTCGCGGCCGCCAAGTGCACCGCGCGCGAGAGATCGCTCGACACAACGACCCAAGACAGCGTCGTCGTCTCTCCTCGATATGCGAGTGCAATCGCGAAATTGCACCGGGGATTCTCCTCCTATGCCGGCGCTATTTTCGCTCGTTGCTTTCAATCGCCGCCAATCTACTTGCGAGATGTATATTCACGCACGTGTGTACACACCCACATGCGCACATAGTGTTTGCCGGTTACTATAAAGGTATACCGAGAGGTGGAGTTACGCATAGGCAGATAGGCCTTCTTTGTGCCGCTTCTAACCCCGTTGCGCTCGTTTATCGCTCCCGCCGACTTTGTACTCTCTTGGCCTTTTGCCAAAGGAAGAACGATAATTTTTGTCGTATTGACGGGAACACAGAACGAGGCTTTGCTTATGGACAAAATGTCTTATCACATGCCTCAAAGAGGCTGCATCGTTACATTCTCAGCCAAGAATGGGATTCATGGGAGATTTTTAATCGGTACTTAGAATATTAATCGTGTAATTCTGAACGAAATTCGTATGCATTCAGGTGTATTAACGTTCAACTTCTACCAAAAAAAAAAAATTCTGCCCGATAATTGGTCAAAGAATAGTTGGAACTATTTTCTCAATAACTTTTTGAAATTGTTTTGATGAAAAAACAAGTTTTCAAGCATCTGCATGGTGAAAATTCCGCGGATTATGTGAAGTGTTCAAACATTTTTGCTGGGAATGTTACAAAACACTCTCCTCAGCGAGTCCCGAACAAGTTTGTCGAGAATTTTTGTTTTTAATAATCTCAAGTGTGGCTTACATTTTTTCTGCTTGCAATATGGTAGCCTCGTCAATTTCTTTGTAAAGCCTTATTTGATATAAAAAAAGCGGACTGTGGAATGGACACAGACGCAATAACAGATAGGAATTCCATCTAGATAGGACACAGAATGGCCAGAGTGGAAGAGGAAAAATTGTCGGGGCCCGCTGCTAAGTTGATCGTGTCGATCGTGCACTCTCGGCTATTTCACCGACCGGTTACGGAAAATATCACGCTCAAATGGACACTTTTCGCCCACGCCGAAACTCCACTTAGCCAGGCCGAGTCTCTCAATCTCGCGATATGATTTTATTTTTTATTCATTGGAAAAATTATTATTTTTGTTTATTCGCTCGACTCGGTCCCCTTTTGCGCCGGTATCCGATCCCGGAAAGAACTCGTTGCTTCGAGGCACTCTCTCGAAATACGCGGGCTGGTTAAAATGGTAAAAAGAGCGACGATAGAACGAGGGACAGACCGAACGAATTGTGAATGCAGAGAAACGCAGATAGAGAGCGAAGTCCCGCGGCTTGCCAATCTCCTTCGCGAGTCCGGTTAAAAATTATCCAAACCGGGGCGATCGGGTTATGAAATGCCTGCGGCAAGTGTATAAGTTACACAAGAAATCGTGGCGCACCGAGATCTGGTGAGCGTTATGACAGGAAACGAGAAACTGGTCTGGCTCCGAAGAGAGAATTTTTTTTTTTCATTATCGATTAGTCTAGGCTTTAGTCAATTAGAATCGGCGATAGGATACTTTTTTGTCACCATATCCGCAACCTTCGCCACGACATTTGCGTATCGCCTCGTATCATTATCAGGCCGAGCAGTTTTGTTTTTTTTCGATTTTCCTTATACAAATATATTTAACAGTCGAGTGACTTTCGATCGGCAATTAAATGCTGTTCGACCTCGTTCCGGGTACAGAGAACTTGCCGGTATGAAAACTAAAAAAATCCCTAACGATCGCAGCATTTAACACTCCGACACCGAGGTACTCTCGAGTCTGTTTACCGAAACGGCGCTGCGGGAGTTACGAGAATACAAATTGCATCTTCAACAATGTGTTAAATATCGATTACACGTTATGCGCAGACGTGCATTGCGTGACCGTTTGAGTCTCTCGCACCCAGAGAAACTGAGAGAGAGAGGGGACGGTGAATACATTCTTCGCGCGCGGGTTAATTGTAATTAAGGTGTCTCGAGACTGCGAAGCTTCAGCGGAGAGGAAAGAGAATTGCTGCGAAGCGACTCCGGAGTGTAATCTTGGAAACGATTTTCTTCGACAGCCTGCAAGATTGTTGGTAGAGAGACGTTGATGATTGCCGGTCGAGAGATGGATCTTCGAATCGAATAGCTACCAAAGTAGTGGAAGATAAAGCCGTTTTGCCGAGCTCGCTTCTTCGAGCGGTTTACAAAATGCCTGTATCTCTCGAAGGTTTATATAGTTGCTTCGCACTCTATATAGCGGCGAGAGTGTATCTCCGCGGGGGAGGCGGGGGAGGGGAAAGCTCGCTCCCGCGCGAGAGAGGATGCCTTCTATGATGCGGTTCACCAGCACCCATCCACTCTCCTTTCTCCGGTGGGATCGCTCGAGGGGTTCGTGATGCCGCGGGGCCCCGTCAGGTGTCAAGACTGTTGAGGAGTCTCACCTCCACTCTCCGCATAATACGTAGGATAGAAGAGCCTATACATATATATAGAGAGAGATCGGTAAGGCTGAACCTAGGCTCATCGAGACCGCGCCAGCCCACCGTGCGAGTGAGCTGCACTACGAGGAGATGCAGCAATACGATGGACCGCGCGCGGCCACTGCTCATCCCAACGCGGTGTAACTCATCTCCGGCGGGCCGAGCGCGCGCGCGCGCCCGCTCGGAAGAGAAACGAACTCATAGCGAGAGCGAGAGTTTGCGGGGAGAGACCAAGGATTTTGCAATTACAACGACGGAAGAAACGAGATAGAGGGAAAGATAGGAGGGCGCGGTTCGGCCGTGTTATGCCCTCGCGCGCGGCTCGCTTAGGCATCGCACAAAGGTATGACGAGTTAAGGAATCGGCTATCTTACGCGGGATACTGAAAAGGAAAAGAGGAATGAGCAAAGATGAGAGGCAGGGTGAGGCTCGGGGACAGAAAAAAAGGAGGTAAAAATGCAAAAGAAGAAAAATATGGAAGTGGATGATGTTAGGGATGGGAGAAATAAGGCATAGCTGGGTTGAGGTTGGTGCTGATACTACCGAAGAAAACGGCAAAGCGGCTGTACTGTGGTCGCACTTTCCAGTCTCTCGCTCCCAAAGCCAACGAGTTACGGCGCTGTTGACAATCGCGCCTGATGCAAAATTCGCGGAACTACATAATTGCTTCATACCAAGCTACGGGGACTTCGATGCTGGGGGAGACAGAGGCTTGAATCTGTTCTGCATTCTTGAGCACCGCGTGTAGGGAAACGTGGGGCAAAGTGGACCGCTTCAGGAGTTTTGCCGATATTCGCAGATGCTTTTCCACTACTTTTGCTTCGCACAATACACTTTTTCACAGCTGCTGCGAGTGTTAAGACGAAAGAAAGATTGTGATTTGATTGCATGAAAAAAACGTATCGGAATTTTAGCTAATATACTATGCTTGTCAGATAATTTAAATTTCGCAATATTAAAAATAATGAAAACCTTCTCAAGACGCAATTATCAAATTATAGTTTCATTGACCTATTTTTTGTATCGGTGAATTTTGCGAGAAATTTAAGTTCCGTGATCGTTTCACTTTGTTCCATAGGTCCATTTTGCCCCGCCTTCCCCTACATACGAGAATGCGCAGGTGTTCGAAGCAATTTAGAATCGAGATGTTATATTTTTTTCTTTTTCAAGCAATCCAACGAAGCAATCATATCTTATCGGGATTAATCTATTTTATCAAGTTTCTCTATTTATATCCGAGAATCCGCGTTCCCATGAGGCTCGTTGGCCATTGTATGTCTGCAATGGTAAAGGGCTTTTTGCACTTATTTGCTGTAGCACGGGTGCCGTACTCGCGGCCAAGTGAAACGAGAAGAAAAGAAGAGAAAAAGATATGTTGTGTAGTAATTGGAGTTTATCGTTCGTTGCCGACCGTCCCGGATCGGCAAAATGTGGAGCCGTACGAAGATTCACTGCCGGCGAAGGGCGGCGAGGGGGACGGGGGTGCCTCTTTCTCTCGGTGAACGAACGGGGTTCAGTGTATGCGTGTCCAACTGCGACGATATACGACAAGCGTACGACCTTGATCGGGGTGTTTGCGTGAATGAAAAAAAAGGAGAGAGAGAGATCGAAGGTCGATATATCGGAAGGAATAAAGAATCCCTGGTGCCGGACGGTCCCTGGCGAACGGAATACCTTTTAATGCGCTTTTAATGCGAGTCAAGGTCAAGGGAGCCAAGAGCCGATGGTAGGCAAAGTAATACAGGGGACAAATTCCACGGTTTTACAGAGAGAAAGGGTCACCATTCGATACAGCTCTCTCGGTGTTTGTCGTCTCGAACTCATAGGGCCTCATACGAAATGGGTAGGTTAGCGAGAAGAACCGAAGGTAATATAAATTCAGGGGAAGAAATGACGCTCCGGCGAGAGAAGAGAAAGACGAACGAGTGGAACGCGTGCGAAGACCCGAGACTCAACGATCGGACGTGCTTTTAGCTCTTTTATTTCCTCGCTACAGAGGCGCTTTGCCTCTTTTCTCTTTTCCTACTCATCCTCCGTTCTCCCTTCCATGCCCCCTCCCCCCGGGTCGCTTATACACTCGTGTTCGCGAAAGGGTGGAATGTCACCCATTAACATTCCCATAAAACCGCCGCTGCGTGTAAACACCGCGGATGGCGTAAACGGTGTGCCTGGTAGCGATGATGGTGGTGGCGAACAGCGAGAGAGCCAAGAGAGGAAGAAGAAAAATATGTATATATAGGATACAATATCGGAGAGAGGGACGTGGGAGTAGCCGGTGCACTCGACAAAGATGAGCTCGGTGGAGCTGGCGGGTCTGAAGGATAGAGAGGAAAACCCGAGAGATGCGCGAGCCAACAGGACTCTAGCAGTATAACAGGGGAGACTGTGTGAGAAATCCAATCCGCTTCCATGAGGTTATTATGGTGATAATTTACTACTTCTCTTGAGCGGGGAACCGCGTGCACGGCGCTTTCTGAATCTTCCGCTGCTGCCGTTGGTGCTCAACACCCAACCGTTTATGCATAGAAACCCCGTGGAATGCAGACGCCGAGCGGCACGAGTTCACGCAGTGGCAAGCAAAAGCAACCCCATGGGAAAGTCTTTAGTCCGCTTTGGATATCGAGAAAAAGGCCCAGACACACAACTCAATTCCTTCCATTCGTTTCAGTAACAGTTAGAAGCAATATTGCAGCATATTCCAGAAGGGATGCTGTTGAATTCGCCTATTTGGATGTTGAAAAACACCGCAGAAATCAGCTTCTCTGATTCTACCTTGTTTTTTGAAAATTCTAATGTTCAATAAAAGCCAGAAAAGAAATTTTTAAATATGTAAATCCAAATTCTTGAAGACATTGGACCTCGAACTATAGCAGCCTGGAGTGTGCGGTGCAATACTGTACGCGACGATTGCCTTGTAGGGGTAAAATCGCCAAGGATAAATGATCATCGCATTTAAATGGCAAGTGGGACATCGAGTGCCCATATTGGGAATCGCGGAGGACAGGCTCGTAGACGCCGCCAAGGAACCCGCACGCGCTTGTATGCGATTCAGACGTCGGTCGAGAAAAGAATAATAAAGAGGGGGAGAGGTCATGGGGGTGACCTTACCCTGATTTCGTGCTCCAACCATGAAAGTAACGAGTCCTTGTGGACTTGTATGGGTAGTCGAACGATACGTCATGTCGGTACAATATTTCTGGCAATTCCCCCGCGCGCGGGTCGATCGCAAAGTTTTCGTACGACCGACCTTCGCGTGTCCTTCGACCTTGAATTTGACCAGACGAAGGATGTCTCGTGCCGGATAACGTCGAAGAAATCACATAACGCGAATGCGTACGATTCGTCGCATTCGCGATTCGTTCGTGCGATTCGTTACATCTGATATATCGAAGACGGCAGACGCGCTGCGAAAGGATAATTCGAGACGTTGATTCGAAGTTATCCTTTTTTCTTTCTATGGGCAATGCCGAATCATACTTGTGTATAATTGCTTCTTCGGTTCACGGTCAGTCAACGTTCTCAAAACGAGCGTTTCTCACTCTCGACACTCCATCTCTCTCGCTCCGAAGCGAAATATCTTACTCGGAAATTAATCGTCGAAGAATCTCGCGTGTTTTCGCGCCGAGACGAAGAATCAATGCCAAAAGATAATGCTCGCGATGTGATTATCTCTCGCGGCGTAGTCTCGTTTATACACGGCGCGCGAGCATTCCCAGCTCGAGAGATAGAGATCGACGGAAAAAGGAGTGCAAAGCATCGTTCGTCTTTGTGTTATGGTAAATCATGAAAATACTCGGGTGTTTTATGCGTGTCGACGAGACGAAAAGACGGCCAGGGGAGTCGGAGAGGGAGAGGAACGAGAGGAAATCGCGCGCAGGGTTAATTCCATCGCGAAGGAGAAAGAGAACTCGGACAGATGCGTGACAAGCCAACGCGAAGGACTGTGAACGAAAGATAGCGAGAGAGAGGAAGAGACGCGAAAGAGAATCATCTCCGTAGAGCGCAGATTATGCAACTCTCTCTTGGACGATGGCGCGGAGTGAGGCCATATGGTGGCGGCGTCTTTGCATCTCCTCTAGTCGCTGGATCGGCATCGAGGGCCACGCCGCATGCACACCGGCGAAGCGCATACGCCCAAGCCTAGGGAAGTCTCTTCTACTCGCTTAGAGTATTTATCTTTTCTCTAGTACATATCAAGGAGGCAGCGAGCGGGTCAGTTTGATCTTGCTGTGTTGCGTTGTTTTTTTTTTTTTTTACTTTTACACGCCAAAATCGAGAGATGGCCTTCCCGATCGATTTATCGAAGACACTGGTGTTGGCTATCGTTTATTTTACTCGACTTCATTTGCATATTGTTTTATTTTATTTGGCATAGTATATATGTATATTTCTCGTGTACTCAAACTATGTGAGGTCTCATTATTTCTATTATTATATTTTCTTCCAATTAAAAAAAAAACGATACAACGCGTGACGAATTTATGTTTCGTGCCGAAAATTCAATTTCTCACGGTACGTAATTAAGAAAGCTGTTCGATAAACCTGACACCGGTATGCTACCATAAATAACTATCGTGCGGAGACACGTGTACTCTGGCCGCCGATACAAAACCGTCCTCGTGAGAGAACGATAATGAGAGCTAGAGAAGAGAAGACTGTAATACGGAGGCCGTATCGAGTGTGGCCGATACGAGGTAACTTCCCGTGGCAAATCGGTACTCTCGTTCCCGACGTATCGAGTCCTATCGAAGAGCGCGACGCACGGCCAGAGCTAACCGGAGCAGAAATACCATTGGGAGGAAAACGAAGCCACCGCACATTGCGGCAAAGAAATCCTTCGAGACTCGGAGGGCCCCACTTATCGCTGTACAATTTCATCGGCACTTAAAACGTCATCTCGCGAGGCTCCACCTTTTCATCAGCTGCTAATCTCGCTCACTCTCCTTCGCAGCCTCTCGAACAGATCTCGTTTGGACGATTTTTTAACGTTTGCGCGTATACATCAATATGTGTTTCGCCTATTCATAGATTGGTAAATTTATAAAATATATATTTCTATGAAAAATGATGTTTCATATAAAATCCATAAACAAACAATTTTAGATATTTTTAATTTCTTGTATATTAATATGACTATATATATAAATTATAAAATACACGATCAAATGTGTAGTCTTGTATAAATATATCGATACGTATTTGATAGTGTGATATACATTTCGATATAGTTTATTTTATACCGGTGACGCGAGCGAGTGTGCGCCGATGCACCAAGAATGGGCGCCTTGGATCGCGAGCGCGTTCGCCCCGCGCAAAAGAGACGCGAGTGTTGCACACCTATAATAAACTATCTCTCGAGACCCGGGGCCGATTCGGGCCGCGCGGCGCATCACGCGCGATTATTTATTTTTTATTTTTTTCCGAGACGAGAGGAGAATTATGGGGTGAACCAGTCGCGCGGGCGCGCGCGCACACGGAACGCGATCGAGAAAGGGAGAAAGAGGAAAGTTTATAGCGTCGAAGCGTTGGCGAGAGGAGGGAAGAAAGGGTACGAGGAGATGAGAAGGTGAAGGTGAATTGTGTGGTACACACGACCGTCGTACCGGAAGCGATCCGCTCTGTGAGCTGTTTAAACGCGATTTAGTTCCAGGAACGTGCCGACGACGAGATGCGAAGGCGAGCAACGGAGAACGATACTTCAACCCCCAAGGCGTTCGTGTGTGGACCGGGAACATATATCTCGGACGCTGATTTTATCCCCTCGTGGTCGCTTTTTGCCTCGCCGCATAGTTGTTACGGAGGAAAAGAGCGAGAGCAGAGAGAGGGACGCGTAACATTATCGCGACTCTCTGTCGTGTGGCAAAACTGTGAACCACGGCAAAACGTAGGTTTCGAATGTGGTATAACGCAGATTCAGTCGGGATTAAACCTTTCGACGAATTATATGACGAAGAGCCGCTCGTACGCGAGAGTTTATTGCGGGCCGAGTTGCGTTGCCGCTCGTTGCGCCGTCTCGTCGTGTTTACGAACCATGCGGCTATGTCGTTATAGTCGAACAGTCAATTCGCGGGTTGTTCACTACTACAAGAACGGTTCATTGGCCCAGTTAAATAATAAGCAACGTAACCGTATGCGAGTCTCTTCCGTATCACGAATATAGAGCAGACTTTTATGAAAAAATTAGGCGAGTTGTCAGGCTAGAATACTTATTTTTTATGCATGAATTTTTTTTAAATTTTATTTATATTATCATGTACTATGAGATTGTGAAAGATATATCAAATTCGCGGAAAATGTTATTTTACTAAAAAAATAGCCTGATTACCTAAAAATGTTAATGAAAAGATTGGCTTTGATAGACATTTTTTAGTGCTTGGCCTATTATTTTTTTTTCGTTTCCCATAAGGCTAGAATATTTTGTTTAACGGTTTAATGATGTGGCGATCTTTGGAGTCTGCACACGCGAAACCTCTGCGGTTTATAGTTTTTGTCTGTTCGATATGGGGTGAATCTACTTGGAGTCTTTAGCGGGAGCGTCACGATATTGCTTCGGTTGCGGCTTCAGTACGGTTATTACGATTACGGTTACGAGTGCTCCCCGAGCGAAGACCCAAGACCCGACTCTCGATTTCGTGCCCGGCATTTCACTCTCGCGAGAAGGGAATTACAGAACTCGAGGGACCAGGACGCCTTCCCGCCGGGCAAGCAGGCACTTTTATACCATTCTGCGGTCATTCGACCGACGAAGGAATCGTGGATTGTTTTATGGAATGTTTTTTTCATTTTCTTTTTTTCAATTTCTATCGAGGATACCGCGATTTCCGGAGGACGCGCGACCTCACGCTCGAGTGCATTCGGCCACGAAGCGCGTCCTTGCCGGCCGATCACGTCGCAGCGCCCGCGTCAATGATCTTGTTCAATGATTTTCCGCTGTCAGGCTTCGCGGGACCTTCGATTGTTCGATATTTACGATGCCCTTCCCTTCGAACAAAGAAACAAACGGATAAGCAGTGACTGTTGTTACGTGCTCTGGACACGACACGATTCGTAAAAGCCCGCTCAAACGTCGTTTTGTCCGTGGCGAATGCACCGCGAGGTGTGCCACTTATTCTGCGATTTACTTTCAGAGCCAGCAATGAAAAACAAAAACCTCTAAACTCGCTATAATTATTCCCACTCTTCATCAAAGTCTCGAGTGATATTTACTTTATTCAATATTACTAACATTTGAAATAATACTGAAATTAAAGGTGATCATCTATTACCATTGTAATCGGAAGATAATTATAACGGCGAAAGGGGCGTGAAATAAATAATTAGATAAGTAGCCCGGATCTGTGTGACGAAACGGCGGTAAAAAGGTGAGGAGGAGAAAAAATTATACACATACACAATATCTGTACTCCGAGTGACAGGCGTCGTTAATTGGCAACCTTCTAGATGGTTATTAAGATTAATAACGAGTAGCGGCAATAGACCGGTAGGTTTCACATGCATTCGTGCAAGGCCCTGCGAGTCCGGAGTCGCGCGCGCTTGTCCGCAGGGAGTGGACTTGGTTCAGTAGCTGCTGCAGCAGCGGCACTCGTTGTTGCAACTACTCGCTCGAAACTTACTCGCTGCATACAGAAATGGCCCCGACAACTCGAAAGATAATAATATCGCACACGCGAAGCTCAACTGGCCGACTTTCGTGATAATAAATTCATACACGCGATCCCCTCGAGTCTCCGGCGGTAACTGCTAAGTTTCGTCGAGAATATGGGTAGGTAGGTAGATAGGTATGATCTGAAGGCATGCACTCACAGTAGAGCACGAGAAGACGTACGTAACTTAGGTAGCGTCGCCCAGAATACGTACGAAGGATGCAACTGAAAGGAATTCAATAAGAAAATCCTTCTCTATGAATTCAAGATCAAAATGAATTATTCGAATAATAGTGAATTTGTTTTAATTGTAGTTAATAGATAATAATAAAGATAAATTAATAGGCCAAGAAACGCGTTGATTCGAATAGATTTACTGATTGGTTGGACGCACAATCGTGAGTCTCTTTTGGAAAGTGAGACAATCTTCAATCGACTCAATAACAGCGATAAAGAAGAAGTAACTTTAATAGGACGACAATTATTGCGAAAATCCAATGAAACTGAAGAGGTGTAACCTCCTTAGCTTTATGGCGATTCAGTGGGCGAAGACCGGAGAATCCGTGCTTATTTTATAATTGACGATGGGGAAACATCACACACAAGCGCGGGAGCGTAATAAAGCTCGCTAACGCGTGCACACGCGAGAAATGATTCGTGTCGTCGTTCATCTTTCCGGTCTGTTGACCAGCGAGACGGAGGCGCGCTTGGCCGTGAGAATATAATGACTATCGAGTGACGAGGATCGAGAGTTCTCACAGATCCCGTCGCGCATACGACCTTATCCTTCATAATAATAATACGATGTACCGGTAATATGCCATTCGGTATTATTTCGAGATCGTGGATCTGTCCGTTGTCACGGACAACGGAGTGCGTCTCGGAAGCTCGCCAGACAGTTTCGAATTATTTTTATCTCACGAAACAACGAGATAACGGAGAGGCGAGACGGAACAACCACGCGAGTCGCGAAGCGCTTGTTCTCTTCATTCACCATTTCCGTTTTCCCGGAACTTTGCTCGACGATCGAATGACGGTCGGCTCGACTGGCGAGTTCGGAAAGGTATCATTAAAATTTCAGTTAAAACGAGATTTCAAGAAAATGTCGAATACTTTCCAATGGGATGAAAATATGAATCAATGATCCTAAGAAGAATCACTTTGCAAAATAACAAAGCAAAAATGTTACTAACAAATGATTTAAAAAAATTGTTTAACGAATCGTTCAGTCGAAATTAATGTTATCATTACCATTCGTATGGTTGATGTTTTTCATATTTTAATCCCATCGGAAAGACTTTGAAATTCTCTCCTACTTTCACTTTTGACTGGGTATTTAACGATATAGCCTCCTTAATCACGCGGTAATGCACACACTTGACAAGCGAACCGACGTGTCTGTTTATAATCCCCGATGTGGGGTATTCATTCCATTAGTTCGTTGCTAAGATCGAGAGCGCCGATTGTAACGCGGACTGATTATAAAGAAACGCTCCAGTAGTAACGGCCTTGCCAAGTGCATTCCAAGTTTCGCGACACAAGTCACACGACACAGACGAAGAGACTTACAGAGAGCGATTTAGAACGGCAGAGACTTAGTCCTTGCGCATAGTGATTTTCGAATTCACCTTTAATACAATGATTTCCCTCACATTTTTTCCATATAAATTAAAATCAAAGTAAATTAAAAAATTTCGATTAAAAGTAAAATGTCGCTAAAGAGAATATAAAAAAAAGGAATAAATACAAAGAATTTTAACTTCGCTAATGGCAAATTAGAAGGAGCAACCGTCAGTCTGCTCGTCTGTGCTTCTTCGACGGAAAGCTCGATGACGGAGCGTAGCGACAGGCCTGCGGTCATCGTGACAGTATAACCATACAGCGAGACACGAAAAAAGCATGTAAAAAGAGGAAAAATAAAGAGCGTGAAGGAATAAAAATAAAGAGAGGAGAGTTACGGCGCATTGGCAACAGCCACCTGTTGCTTCCCTTCTTTCGTTACTTCTCGTCGTACCGACGACTCGCGCGGCAAACATTAAGCCACGGATAATATATGGTTACCCCGGGTTTCTCGGCAATACACTGCCGATGTCCCATGTCCGCGGCGGAGATTCGCCGAGGAGATTAAACTGTAAATTAATAGAAGACTATCGCCGGCCGCGCTCTCGGTACAAAACGCGTACCGAAGATCCTGCGTCTATGTGCTATACACGCGCGCCTTGTGTACATACGGTACAACTATGCGAAAAAACACGAGAGACGAGAAAAGAATACGGCGAAGGAAAGAACGATGGAGTTTTACACAAATATCGATAAATCACCGTCGTCATTAAACGTCCGGGTGAAACAAGATAACATTTTTTTGCCTTTCCGACCCCGAAAAAAAAATTCAATTAAATGGATAACAATGATAATTCGTAAAAATAAATAAGCAGGTTTCTAATCGTGACAAATTGTCTGAGAAGACTATTTTGATTCGTCGCTTGACGTCCCTAATATGGGCAAAGAGTTCATTTAACGCTCGCGCGGAGTTGTGATGTCTCGAATTTTTTTGACTGATCCCTCCGATTGTCGTTTCGCGAGAACGATGTATGCGGCATGCGGTTTCACTTTCGAATTCACAAAGGCGTCACCGGAGTCAAGGCGAGTGTTATAAATATAGTACGCGGTATACAGCGTGATTCATAATAAATATCGATTTCGGTCCGTTTTTTCATGTCTTCTATAGAAAAAAATTACTGCGAAAACTAAGATTCGCATTTTTTTAACACAATAATAATAACTTTTTGAAGTTCAGGATATTAATTGGCTCGATTTTTATTCTATAGAATCAGATTAAGTAATCAATTAATGATTAGAAATTTAGGGAATTACTATCATTATTATTATTATCATATTAAAGAAAAAATGTCTAATCCCAGTTGCCATAGTAGAATCAATTTTTTTCAAATAGAAACTGACGATAGAAAAACAGGTTCGATGTTTGTTATGAAACATCCTGTATACATCTACATAAATATATTTATATATGCGGTTGGATATCCTACGGTAGACAACTCGCAACTAAATTGACCGAAGGAGGAGAACGAGGCGTGAAGGATTTGTCAGGTTCGTTTTGATTTCGGTTGACCGCGAGAGATATAGAGATATTACACGCTCCGTCAGGCTCGTTACGTTTGCCTCTCCGGATTTTTATTTGTATACGTATTTTTATCCTCCGCGAGTCTCCCGCCCGCGATTCTTATTCTCGGTGAGGCTTTGACACTAATCGTCCCTCGGGCCGCGAAGGGGGAAAAAGGAGAAAAAAAAAAGAAGCCATCATCGGAGGCCGCGCGGCGGACCGGCGTTTGCCTGGCGCGTGAATCGTTCGGGTGCGTCGAGGTCATCGCGTGTCCGAGGCGCGTAATTCACGAGATAGACAAATAAATACATTTGTGTGATTACAGGGAAATAAGTTATATTCGCGAGACGTTTGTCGGATACGCGCGGTGCTCCCCTCTGTAGTCCGGTTAAATCACGGCGCAAACTCACGGGGGGGACACGCGCGTGTGTGTAATATTCCGAATTAGCATAAACGGCACCGTGGAGAAGCGGGGACACACTTGAATCGTCACGAGACAGAGAGAGACTACACGTCGAGGTAGCCATTTAATCCGTTGCAACATATTGTAGAAATAAAACGTTACATAGTATGGAAAACTCGCTTTGGCATTATCTCTCCGGTGACTGGCAAACAGACGCGCACGCTCGTTTTGCACCGTCCGAGAGATGATATCGTCGCGATAATAAATGGACGCGAGGAGATATGGGAAGATTCCCGGGTATGAATGGGAACGATGGACTCGTTATTGCGACCGCCGAAGGTATATCGTACGGAACGAGGCGCATGCGTTATAATGCGAGAGGATAGTTTTCACTGCAATAACGAAAGCTCGAACCCCCCCGTTCGTGGCATCTCGCGTTTAATCCCAGCGGCGCTGGATAAAACGGCCAAACATTGTTAGAAACTCCGCGACAGCTGGCAAAGACGATTATACGGGATGATGGCGCGTGAGTATGGCATGCCGGTTGAATGAGTATGCGATATTCAGTGCACGATATACAGAGAAAATCGAGAGTACGCTTGTCTCGTTCGGTTAATCGTGTCCTTGATACGAACCCGAGCGACGCCGGGACGATGTGTGTGCGTTAAAACGATCTTACGGCCTTACGGTCGGAATTGATAGTCGTCCTGGACGTGTTCTCGACACGTACGAGAGCCCGTTCGACGTCGAGACTGAATTAAAAAATTCACTTTCGAGTTATCGGGGCTGAAAATTCTAACGGCCTCTCAACCCGAATGGAAATTAAATAAATTCTAAAAACATATGAAACTCGAAATTTATTATTATGAATTCGAATAATAATTATTATTATCATGATAGTAATAATAATTATTATTATTGATATTATTATTTCGTTATTGATTGTATAAGATTTTTTGTCAATACGTCAATTATTACGAATTGTTTATCGATAAATATGTATGAAAGTATATTTTTTTGTTTTACGGAGGAGATCGTCGGGAATTTCTGTATAATGCTCGATCCGTTCCACGATGGAAAGGATTATTGAATCACTTCGAACAGTCGCAATAATAGCGTCGAATTGCAGCGTTGCATAATGAGAGCTCTTGCGCAACGACGCCGACAGGTATAACGCCGGACGCGCCTCGAACGCCGTGGATCGAGCGTCGAAGCAGCGACGCGGCATGGTCGGAATCTCGGCGACCGATCGCGCGTTAACAAACAATTTGCTCCGGCGGAATTAAGTCGATGGAAAAACTCGTTCGTTAACAGGTGCGCTCGTTGGAGGTATTTTTTTTGCCGAAAGACAAAAAAGCGAAAAAGCAAATGAAAAAGACGCGAGAGAAAATCAATTAGGGAATTCCTTATGATGCACAAGACTCGAACAACGCGGGTGCTCTCGCGTTTCACGATGTTATAAAAGGTGGCATACATTATGTATGTTTGCTATTTCGAGAAATGAGAACGCGTACTCTCTCGACGTGTCTCGTCTCTCTCTCTCTCTCTCTCCGTCCGCTCTCGTCAAAGTCTCTTCGCAGTGCTCGAAAATATACACGCGTCGAGAAGTCGGAATTCGCTTACCGTAACGAGGATGTTTTTTTTTTTTTTCCTAATTTTCTTTTTTCGTCGTCGTTTCATTCCAAACGATGCGAACCACGAGAAGTTAGTTAGGATCGAGTCGTAAACTCACCTGCAACACAAGAAACAGACCCCCAAACAAATATTATTATTATTGGCGTAAGCAGTATCGGTTGCTCGCATAGAACAATAAAAAAAGATTTAGCATGAGCGAAGGGGAGCGTACGTGTGAAGCGCGTACGTATCGTCGGGGCTGAAGCTCGGCTCTTACGCTCGTCGTTACGGAAGATTCAAGAGGGGTAGAGCGAGATAAAGACTGGACGTCCTCGCGAACGGAGATTTCTTCTCGCGGACCGCCGCGTCGCTTCGCGAATTTGCATAATGAGAAATTATATACGCGGGACAGCGAGCGCGACTCCGCGACCGGCAAAACTCGAGGGTCCCACCCCGTCGGGCGTGAATGGCTGTATTCGCGACGAATAATCGTTATTTCGCGTTGCCATACAATCCTCGATAATTGCTCGTCGAGGAAACATGAGAAACAGAAGAAAAAAAATTAATGATCCGAAAAATTTCTTCGGCAAAATGGTTATCTTCGTCCGTACGAGTTTCTCGTCCGCGCACCGTCGGTCGCGGAGACTCGAAAGCGTCTAGCGAGGAATCTCCGAGACGTCGAAGAAGGTGTTCCATAATTTTTCGAGAACTTGTTCCTCACCTCATTTACGCGGAGAAAATCGCGTGTGACAAGTGTAATGCGTGGGTAAAGTAATGAGGTGTGAGTATATTCGCTCTGTAACGAGCTACCCTCATCTCTCTCATCTCTTTCCGTGCCTCTACGTCTCTCTCTTTCTCTCTCTTTCCAAGGGAATGATGAGGAGGGGGGCAGCAAAATAGCGCTATTATAAAGAGAGGTGTGCCCCGAGGGAAAGGCAACGCGCGAGCAGAAGCCAAAGCAGCCACAAGTACTCGGCGTGCGCGCTGTACTTATCGCAAACCCGACACCCGTGTGCACCGCGAACGGACGCGGCTTAAAGGAAGCAACGAGGCAGATAGAACACCGAGAGAAAGAGAGCAATGGGGTTGGCAAGTGCGTGAGGTGTACTGAGGCTGGGTGCTAAAAAAAAATTGAAAAAAAAAATAAAAAAGGAAACAAAATAAAGAGAAGTCTTCGGGTTAACCCGCGAAAGGCGCACTTGTGGTGCCCACGCCTACTTCGAGCGAACCCTATTAATTATTATTAATCGTGGCAATTAATCGGGGAAATGTCCGCGCTATCTGCTACGAATGAATTAGTGCCCCGTCCCGTGCCATTGAACGTGTGTACCTTGCGTTTGGATGAACTTCTCACTTGTTCCCTCGTTCTTTCTCTGTATTCCCCCCTTTTTTTATTATATTTATACATCAGCCGTGCTGTCTTCTCGAGCTTCACTTGTCACTCGGAATGCACGCGATGCCGAGTCAGCCCAGCAGCGACAGCGGCCTCGGCAGCGAATAAACTTGTCATCTTTCTTTTCATCGTGGACCAACTGGCGGCTTACGAAGGAGCGAGAGCAAGCCGACCAAAGACCGGGCTTCGAAACGTTCGTAATGCCCACTTTCCTCTCTCGCTGCGTGCGCGTACGGCGCATCAGTTTGGAGAACTTAATTTAACACCCAACCCCGCCGATCCGCAGCAATCTCCGATCGAGACTTTTATGTATCTAGACGTATCGTCCGCAACCGCGTCGTTGTTATTATATTACGAATTCATTCGCGGCCATCGAAAGACGATTCCGCGTACGGAGCTCGCGGAAGCGAAACGAATCGTCGACAAGAGATTTCGGGCCGACGAGAACGAAAAGATAAGGCTATTCGCATCGAGTATCCCGGATCAAAGATCCTGACACGTTAAACTTTTTTACAGCTTCTATGGATTATGATATTTACGCCCGTTGCATACAGTAGCAGTGCAAAAAAGCAAAGAATTCGAGTTGCAACGAAGCCTGACAGTTACGACGCAGTTGCGCAAACGTCCTTGAGATATCACTCGGAAACTAGCAGGAGTGTAAATGGGTTGTGCGGAACGAAAAGTGGAAGTTCGCATAGAAAAAGGGGGTAGAGTGAAAAATGAGATTGCAAATAGGGAAAAAAATAAATAAAAAAATGAATAATAATCGTCGAGGAACTGGCAAGGGGAACGAGATCGAGTTCCTGTAAGGCATTACGACGAGGTGGAGGTAAATGTCACCGCGGTTTATCGCCGCGTTCACTTCGTTCCCTTGGCTCGAAGCGCTAATGGTATGCGTTCTTGCATGAAACTCTCGGTGACTTCACAACGAGTCTCCCCGACGATATATAGTGTCCGCACACTCTCGATTCTGTCAATGGAAGAGGGGAGTTGCGTTTCTACGTGCGCGCAACGTAGACCACATTTAATACGAACAGAGTGCTCTTCGAGTGTGTGGAACTGAAGGCGCATTGCGCGCGGATTGTAAATCAATCGTGTGTCGTTTGCGAGAAGCGGCGGGCGAGGCTTTAGCATCGTTTAAGCAGCGTTTAATTAAACCATTATTCCTTGGGCCGATTCTTTCCGTCGCATCGCATCGGGAGGCCTAGAGCACAGCCCTGCGCACCGTCCGCCGCGCCGCGATGTTACGCAAACGACAACTTTGACTCCACTCTCCCTTTTTCGTTTCTTTCCTCGATCCCTTTTTCTTCCGTTCTCGTTTGTTTGTCGAGAGCGCGTGTAACTCTCACGGTAGTCCGGCGAGCGAACGTTTCATTAGAAACAAACCAGCTCGCATTCGAGTCCGATCCTCTCTCGCTCGCCCACCGATCCGACTCCGGAGTCTCTCGCAATCAACGCGCTCCGGCTTAATTACTCTCACACGCAAAACGATTAATTATCGTCATGCCGATAAAATGAAGTATTTTCTCTTTAACTCGCGACACGCTCGCCTCGCGGAGTAATTTTAATTGTCGATTTGGACCGATCGACAGTCGATAGTAATCAATGATCGATTCATACACACTCGAGATATATTGCTACGGGGGCCTGTACGTAATTCAAACGGGCAATAAGAACCGAGAGATTCTCAGACAAAATTGATACTCGACTCGACGGGAGGCAAGGTATAAGTGAGAAAGCTCTCCGTGCGGACGCACCTTACGCCAAGTAGGCGTTTTATCGTTCTATCTAACTTGGGCAGTCGGCAATCGCCCCGGGGATAGCGAGACGCAATTATGTTGTAAGCTCGTAACCGTGGTGAGGTCGGAATTCTTGTGTTCTTCGTCTTCGGATATATATTTTCGAACAAAAAAGAGAATTGTATAATTTACAACATGAAGGATGAAATTGATTTTATAGATTCTGATACCGTATTTGCAGACTCGGCGAAGTAAGGAGGGTGCATTGCTACATTCCTGGATAAAATTGAGATTTTAAAGGAAGTTCGAAGACTTTTCGATGGGATAAAAATTTGATAAAAATTAACCGTACAGAAGGTGAGTTGCAAAAATCATTCGGAACCTCCCTTTTAGCTGGTACTGCAATCATGCATCCGCCTTAAATAAAAATCTCTATGTATCAGTCCATTTCGTTCCACACTGCGATTTTTTACAAAGCGATTAACGTCAAAAGAAAATTTAAATTCTGTAATTATAATAATAACTCAGTAGTTTCTGATAAGGTGTGATCGAGATTCGCATTGACACGTGGATAATGTCAATCGTTTGTTACAACTTCGAATATAGGAGTTCGTTAGAGCTGTCCCGGTACGTATGTTTGATCGATTCCCATTGATAAGTGCATATACATCAGCCACCTGTTCACACGTGCGAACTCCGTTTGCGAGTTTATTCACTCGAGAAAACATATACGAATCTATATGTTTATCTCAAGCCAATTGTACTGTTAACTGTTACTTTCAACCTGTGTGCCGATCGCGTCCGTTACCATTACAATATATATCGTACTTTATATACGACTCTATAATAGATTAAATTGAACTCGGGGCTAAATCTCATTGTATCGCGACTTCGCACGTATGTCGGCGTGGTTCCGACAGTTCACTGGGTCAAATGTACCCGGCAAAACAACACAATTTCAACACCGTATCACCACCTGCAGACGAATTATTTCAACGTTCAGTGGATGTGTACCGCCGCTAACCAAGTGCCGGCAAACGGCGCCGAGAATTTACCTGACAATTCGAGTTTTCCCAGACGCCCACACTCGTATTATTCAACGTATAGTATATGAATATATAGATATATATATGAAGCCTTCTTTGCGTCTCTCGCTCTTGGTGAATAGTCCGAGAGAGCAGGTTGTGCTCCTGGTCCCAGTGCAGCCTCTCGTGTATACCTGCAGCTGGTTTGCACGCGTGGGAAAGATTTCTCGCTGCCGATATGATAGCATGCACCCCCCCCCAAAGCCAGCGCAAAGTTCGATCGAATTATAATTTGGAACATTTGACGAATAAAAATAATATCAATTACATTGGCATATTGCTTCATTTCTTTTATAACGGTCTACCAAGCTCTGCTTGTAAGAAAGTACGTTTATCATTTTAGGCTTCCTCAAGAAGATTTGTTTGGTGAACCGTTACTTCAATTGTTATTTTTTACGTAAATATCTATCAATGTATTTTCACTTGTCTATTGAAATTTTTTTTTCACAAATACAAATCTTCTTGAGAAAGCGAAAAAATATATTTTAAGAATAAGTAATAAATGGGTCGCGCTTGAGCTTCAACTGCAGAATCGAGTGTTCCTTCTCGCAAAGTGAAAAGCTCGCCTTGTGACCTAATAACTGCGAGGGTCAAACACGTCCGAGAGAAAGGTGTACGAGAAATAACAGAAGAGACACGACATACCCGCTGAAAGACACACGAAACATTAAACGCGTACCGACTCTCGATATATTGTTTATACCTGCCGGCTTTGATGCACTCTCGATTTTATTGCCGCAATTTCGCGTATGTATATGGGCGCGGGCGCGACAGACACGGCAAGAGCAAACCGAGTGAGCGGCTTATTAAATAAAGCAATTCCCGTCGCGAGCTACTCGACCCCTGGGCATCGGGCGCGCACACGTTATACGTACTCCGCTCTCTCTACCCGCGGTGATATCGGTTTCGTTTTTGTCCGCGAGTCTCTCTCGTCCAATGCATATAGACGCAGTCAAGCCGCTCACAATAGAGATATACATGTGTGTGTAAACACATAAATATATACAATAAGAACCAAGGTGCATCGGGAGCCGCGACGGTCCAGAAGCATCAGAAGCGCGCGAGCACGTCTTATTTCGATTGTATTTGTTGGCCGAACGACTATAAACGTAGGTGTTGGCGTGGATGCGAGATCCCGCGCGTTTGTCCACCTCTGGGCCATTGTTGTAGATCCCCCAAAGCCCCTCCGGGGATACGTGTTTGGTGCCAGGTCGTGCCTTCGCCATAGAGCAAACTCGAGCTGCCGTGCGGCGAATCTCAAGCCGCAAGTAGGTGGAGGATATGCGGTGGCGCTCGGTGGTTACGGTGAACGTATTGCCGTCGTCTGATGCTTGACTCGGGGCAGGTGAAGTCGCGACGAGGCTCGTCAGACTTATTTCGAATTGAAAGATAACAGCATTTTTTTTACTTCGATAACGTAGAAATTTCTTGGCCGATGTTTCTTGCTGCATAAAATTAGGATGCATATTGTGGTGACTCATTACTTAGCTCACGATACCCACTTGAAAGCTCCAATGTTTTTTTTCCTCGGCACCGAAAGAGATTAAAAAAAATACCCAGTGGCTCGATCAGCCTGATCCTTGGTAACGAATTTTTATAATTATTTATTTGTATCGGTACTTTTTCTCATCTGGTTTTTCGATATTTTTCGTTGTTCTAAATCACCCTGGAATTGTAATCGGAAAGTTCTTCGCGAATAGTCGGGCGAAAAATAGAATCAATCTCGAGTTTTCTTTCCGACAAGCTGTTTTTCGATAATTCCACGCATCTACAGTCAACGTTGTAGAGAATGAGAGAGAAAGGGAGTGAGCATAGAGGAGGCGCGAAGGGAACAACGATAGTAAGGACAAGAAATCTCCGCCCGAGCGAATTCCGATGCGAGGGTGCTCCCCGCACTATCGACTTCAATGTACCTTTAGTGAGGCATACCGAGTACCGAAGTAAACTAGTATGTAAGTCTATACCGTCGCTCGCACGCTCTGCCACGCTAGATAGATAGTTTCGTTACACTGGAATTTACAACGGTCCTCGCATAGGTACGCCGAGAGAAGAGGGGTATATCCCTCGGTAATATAGCTGGGGCCTATCCTCGTTCCTCGCGGTGTACAAGTGGCCCCCCGGTGCAACGAGAACGAAAGAGATAGAGGCTGCGCGCTCGTTGCTTTACTGCGGTCGGTGGTAATGGCCCGTGTGACAGGCTAGTCGATAGGGACACACTCCGCGAGACTTTTTTTTCATTTTTCAACTTTTTTTTTCTCATTCTAAACGCGCTACGAGGATATCCTCGGGAATGCACGTGCGTTGGCTTCTGGATGAGAGACCCAAAAAAAGAGAAGACAAGAAAACTTAAAGTCGAAGCTCGAGGAATTTTCGAAGCGGTGCAAAGTGCAAGAAGGTCCGTAGGGTGGAAGAGGATTGGATTAATCTACGCTGGCAAGAGCATAAGGAGAAGATAGATATTTGTGTCCAGATAGAATTCTTGTGTGGCCACCACTTTCGTCGTATGGTCTTTCGCCCGAGCAATCTACCGCGTTACAAACTAGATTATTTATCTATTTTAATTTTTTTCTTCTTTTCAATTATTTATTTCGTCCTCTTCCCCGTCCTATTAGTCCTAATTACGGAAACGTCGCCGCCGCGCGCACGGATTACGAAGAAAATCCATGGACCAAAGCGAGGGAAAATGAATCATGGAATCGCGTTAGTTTATTGTGTTGGAGGGGTCTCCTCATGCGACGTAGATATGTATGTATTCGAGGGGGTATAGGCCGCGGAGAGATAGATCCACGGATCAACGGGATCCATATAAGGTCCGAACGAGGTCCGAGTGGCGAGCAGGAGAACAGCACCGGCAGCAGCAACGGCAGCAACGGCGAGCGCGGATCGGCGCACACGGCGAGCCTGTTCCTCGTATGGCGAATCTTAAGAATCCACTTTCGATTTCTGCCCGCGGGGGCCTCCGCTATACTGACTCTTTCTCTCTTTCTCCCGCACCGATTTCGACTCACTTGGCGGTAGAGGCCGGCGAGACCACCGTGTCGTTTGCTCGTCGGGGCGCATGTTTACAATCGTGTAGGTAATACCGAGCAGAGCAAAGGCCCCTCCCCTCTTCCCGCCAACGAGCGAAATCGTAACGTATATATATATATGAGAAAACCTGCCACGAATATTCTCTGGCCTCCTTTGCCGCAGTCTCAAGGCATTCTCAGTTCAATGCGTTATTTAATTATAAAACTCCAATCCCACCTCCTCCCTTGCGGGCAAAACTCCACGATATTCCGCCATAAAGTATCGAAACAAAAAAAAGAAAAAGGACAATCGACGGAACGATCTATCGGGGTGGGGTATAGAGCAATGTGTACACAAACCGTGGTCGCCGTTATAAAATCGCATTATCTCAATAGCATTCGAGCGAGCCCCGAGAGCCACGCCTCGGCCCGAGGTACCTGCAAACGCAGTCAAGTACGCATGCCCTCTTCTCGTACGCTTATAGACTCGCACAATTTCTACAGTGTGTGTGTGTATATATATATAGAACATCTATAAATAAAATCGTCGAGGGAGGGGAGGGGTTACGAAATCGAATGCAACAAAATGCGGAGAGTCTCTATTACTTTTGCTACCTACGACGATTCGCTTATCCCGGCACACGTGCACGTGTTTTACCAGTGTATCTAACAACGTAATGCTATATCGGGTAGGATCTAACTTGCTCGGGTACACCTAGGCCCATACCTCGCGCGTACATATGTGGAAGCAAACATGAGTATATATGCAGTATATGCGGCACGTAGGGAAGGAACTTGCCCCGCGTCGCGATGAGGAGAAAATGAGATAGAACGACTCGGCAGCGATTAGCGCGTTACGAAGGTACATTTGTACGTTTGTAAGAGGGGTTATTATACCATAGTGTGTACGGGGGCAAAGAGAGCCACGTAGCCGCACAACACCGGTGTTAAACAGGAACAGCAGGAGCATTTCGAGCAACAGCAGCAGCCTGCACGCCTCCCCGAGTGACACGACCGGCGATTTACGTCCGGCGTGCGGCAATGCGTCATACGGAGAGGGTATACCGACGAGGCAAAGGCGCGCGCGAGCCCCGCGTGACCGAAGGAGTTATTCTCGCGTTTATAAGCAACGGTTTGTATACCGTGGAGTACAAGAGCCTCAGCCATAGGGGATAAAACGGGGCAAAATGGGCATATAAAAGCAGAAATACCGATTAAAAGATCCCAGAAAATAAAAAATAAAAAAACATTACGAAAAAATCGAAAGAGAATTGAGATAAAGATTAAAATACATTGGGATGATACTGGAAGTATAAAATTCGAATGCAATTTTTTTTCTATGGAACAAAGTGGAAATGAATTGTTTACAAAACGGTATTCCTACACGCAGAGAGAATATAATCGTGATATTCATTATAATCATTATAATATTCACTACTAATTATGGCTATTATTTCTTTGAGTGTATTAACTATTTTAATAAGTCATTTCTATCCCGGTGATGCTATAATTATGGTAAATACTATAATGGTTATAGTGAATATAATGATTATTTTTTCTCCGTGTATTGGCATTTCATACATTCAATTTGCTTTTCTTATTTATAAAATTGATTTCTCGAATTTTCTTTTGTCACAGTTGCCCCGGTTTCCATGAGTGGCCATTTTGCCCCCCAATGTCTATTGTGCCCCGCTCACCCCTATGTAAGCGAGGAGTTGCAGAGATAACTCTTCGGTGCACCAATGTATGGCCCCATGAGTGCATATACATAGTTCGGATCGCAAAGCGAGAGAGAGAGAGAGAGCGCAATTGCACATGCGATCGAATCGAACGCGGCGCTCTGACTCTGCAGGCCGGTAATTAAAGGACTGATCTATAGATCCTTTCGGGAGCGTCGACACGCGAGACGGCTACCTCTCTCTGTGTACATGTACATTTTGCACGCCTTTGCAAAACCACGGAGATAGAGATAGAATGCTTCGGAGTTACCCTACGCACGTATTTTATTCTATCCGAGTTTCTTCTCTGTGCCTCCTCCCGTTTTCCGTGTGTACGTGCGCGCGTATTTACAGAAGGTCTTTCCATATATGGCTCACCGACTTACCGGTCACCGGCCTATGGTCGTTGGTTATTCTGATTCCCGATTTTATACTCGTACTTTACTTTTTGTTACATATATATAGGGATATATTGCATACATATATATTACATATATATATATGTATGTGCACAGGTTGATATCTTCGACATAACATTATAGGCTGTGGTGGTAATTCGCCACCATCTTTATCTCGGTCACGGCGACTACGTGAAAGTGAGAGCCGTCTCTCTTGGGGGGGGGCTCCGCCGGCTCTCTGCACACCCCCCCGCGCGTATACACGCCTCTCTTTATCTCTCTCGCTTGGTCGTTCCTTTACTGCGCGCTATCTCTTCGCTGGTCCTCTTTCACCTTCGCCGGACACTCCGGATCCGAGAGAATCCTGCCGATCCTCCCGTATGTTTTTCGTTTGTTCGTTTGCACGCGAGTCTCCTACGATCGGCTGACTCACTCGCGATTTCTGTATCTCTATATTTTGGCCGCGAGAAAAACAGGGCGAACCTCGTCACCTCGCGGCGGAATGATTCACTAATCTGTTCTTGTTGACACCGGAACCGGTAGGACCGAGAACTGGGTTTTTGTAACTTTGTTTTTGTCAATCGAATCAAGGATTCGGGTTATGGAGAATCAACGACGAAAACACGCTTGATATCCGATCCACGATAAACTTGATTGCAAATGGAATTCGCGAGGTCGCCTCGTCATTGTTTACGAAGGCTTAGAAAGTTTTTTGCCTCGCGGAGCTTCTCGTTGAATGATGGAAGAAAAATAACACTTTGACGCGAGTTATTCATTTGCATGTGCGTATTCGACTTGCTTTTATATTGGTCCGGCGGCGATCGTAAGATACGTTTCGTATTTGTTCTTTCGAACTATACGGTGGAAACTTTTTTTTCCTAGCCGGAAATAATTTATCGGCTTTTTTTTTTTATGTTAACGACTTTTCCGTCGTAGCTTCGAATTTATTCGTTAATATTTGTTTTTCCTTTGTAGAAGGCTTCCCGATGGGATAAAAAATCGAAAAAGAATCGACCTTACAGCAGGTGTTGAAAGCATTAATTTTGCCTAATAACGAAGGCGGGGAGTTGATACGCAGAATTTTCCAAACACATACGAATTTATTAAAAATCCTTTCGAATTTTTGAAATGCCGGCTTTTGGAAAAATCTTTGACGGATATTTTTGAATCTCGCTCGAAATCTTACTTTCAGCTTTAACGTCTTCAACGTCACATCCTCCTTAACGACTTTAGTCCTGGTTTTTTATTTCACTTCTCGAATACATTTTTGTAGTCATCGGCAAAACTCCAATTCACCTGCTGTGTGAACATTCGAAGCGAAGAGAACCCATTGAAATCTTTTCTCGGGAGGCATTAAAATATTATCTTGGAATCTCGCTCCGAAACTATCCAGCGTCTCTTAGTCCGCGGTAATTGTAAGAGCGTTACAAGGCGCGAGAGAAGAGCTCGAGTGGGTGAAGAGTACGTGTCGGCAATCGTTGCGCGCTCCCGTCGACTCGTCTCTAAGCGCAGTCCCCCTGAGGCGACGTCGCTAATCACTCACAAAATTATACCATTTACGAAGGAGGAAGGGCTTTTACCGACGCCGACGGTGGGGGACGAATAGAGCGATTGAATATGAGCCGAGTGAGAATAATTTGATTTGACGTGCGTTTTAACACCGGCCGAAGAAAAGTGGCGCACGCATGCACGAGAATAATGTGAATGCTTCGCAGATCGCATCTGCAACGCTCGGCGAAACGTTGCAAAATTTTTCGCGATAATGCGCTGTTTTGCAGGAAGAATTCTCGCTCGAAACGAATCTTTGCAGAAACATCGCAAGCATTGAAAATAATCCGTCAGTCGTGACGGCGTCAATCCGAAGTTTTGATGGAGATGGCCTTTGCCATATCCGACGGCTCTCAGCAAAGTCCACTGAATCCGGCAGCTCATTAGGCCGGTCTCATTAAGAATCATTAAAGTCCGATGTGCTCTTGTGTAAGCTGGATCAAATTGATCATAAATGATCTACGAGACTGAAACAATCATCTTTTATTTGCCTCCCGTCTACATCGTAACTGGGCAACGAATAAAAATTGAATGTACCGCGCAGAATCCTCGAGCGTCAAGGATGGTCATTTAATTCGCCAGTTCCCCGATTTTTTCGGCCCGTTTCAATCAAAATTCGTACACGTAATCGTCGGCGAATGCAACGGAATCCGAGGCGCGTAATACACGCACCTCCTTCCTCCCCGTTTTTGCAACTCCCCGCCGTTGGCCCTCGTCGTGTGCAAAAGGAGCGCTTATTACGCATTATACAATCGCGGAAGTACATTTCGCGTCGCCGTTGGCCAGCCGTTGATTACTCAACTCTCGGCTCGCCGACTCGCTCGCGCGCGCTTCTCTCCGATTCGCGAGAACTCAATGAAATAAAAGTCGTACACACTGACGCTCGTTCGGCGTACACGGATTTACCACCGTTTCGTCGTTACGTTACGTGCCGCGGGTTACAAGAATCCGCTTCTCGGGACGGCATTCATCGGACAGAGAAGAGTACCGTACCCGAGTACATTGTTGCGAAACATTCAAAACCATTCTATCACATTTTTTTTTTCATGAGTAAATGGAAAGTCGTTACGAATTCTCCATTCCGTCATGTATCGTATATAATTGAATTTCATTATCATTATTTACAGTAAAAAAATTCGAAAAATATTTAACAAAAAAATAATGTGTACACATTATTTCTCGAAATATTTTTTTCATTTTTTTATTGTTGTAAATAATAGAATGTTGTAATGTTTAATAACAATAATTAAAAAAATGTCCGCGTTTTATATATAAAATAATGATTGAAAATATATTGCACGTGCAAATACAAATGATATAGTTCAATGTAATCTCCATGTTTTTCGTTATCAGGCGCTTGCCTTTCGTCTCTGCGAATCCGCGGATATCACCACGCCCAGATTCTTCCCCCTGGACCGAACGGCATTTTCAGTGGTGCGCACATGCGTGTATATATCTATTCCTCGCCTTCGAGTCGCATTCGGCGTACACGCGTTGCTCTATACGATGAACTGTGTACTGTACGCTTGAACGGTGCGTGAAACACACGTTATGGCGAAATGAGTTATGCGCCGCACAAACGCGCGCACACCGCGCCCCGCACCGAGTTCCTCGGTGTGGAGTGTGTATCGGCGATCGTCTCTCGTCGTCCCCGCGCGCAGAGTCATAAATCCATCGTTGGACACCGCCGCGCTCGCGCTCGGTAAGAATGAAATCAGTGGTTGTCAGAAGTCTTCCACGCGCGCATAATGCCATAACTACGTTAGAGGGCTATCCCAACTATACTTCTTCCCATTCGAATATAAAGAGGCTGAAGGAGGTCCCTACTCCGCTTCGTGCCTTTGAAAGCACGATTGCGGTAAATGCCTTTTTTTCCTCTCTCCCCGCTCAACTCGGGAAGTATATGCCGACCGCTTCGCGCAACAACTTACGATTGAAAATTGCGAAGAATCCTCGCGATGAAAAAAAAAATTACACTTTTTCATTCCCTCGACGATTTCTCATCGTGCCATTATTGCCCAGCGGAATCGACTCTCCGTTATTAAAATATACGCAAACATGTTATCCCGAATCCCCGTATTATTGTTATTATCATCTCCGAATTGACCAATTCTGTCATTAAAATGTAAAAAATAACATAAGAAGGAGAAGAAACGAAAATCCACTTCGGCGAAGTCGACGGTGCGATTCAGCGTTAACCCGTGAGGCGAACGAAATGGAAAGTGAGCCGACGAGGGACCCACTTCTCGGTCAGTCCCTCGAACCCATTCGCGTGTGTGTGTGCGTGCGCGAGAATAAGCCGCCTGGATCCCGGCTGGCAAAACGAAAGATCGCGGCCGTTGCATACAAGTGCAATCGGAACTGTGGCGCCTTGGGCGATCAACGAGAGGTACTTGCGCGAGAGCCGGGCACGGAGCAACGCCGGTTCGCAGGTGTCCGAAGTCTGGTATCGTGCTAAGCCCGAGTGTGGATAGTTCGGCTCGGGAACACGTGTGCGCATGTGTGTGTGTGCACGAGATACGTGTCAGCCGAGGGGACTTACGTAGTTCGCGGTTCGCAGCCGCCACCAGTCTCAACACGAACGACAATGTAATTTGTAAATTGCAGCTCCCCCGGCACACGAGCGAATACACACCGGCGTGCATTTGTGTGTTTACGGAGGTTGAAATTATACGAGCTCACGTATATGACAGTCTGTTGCATTCACCGTCGTGACCTTCCAATCCTCGACGGGTTTGCGAGCGACCGAGCGGATAGAACCAGGGCGCGACAGCGCATAACGCCCGAGAGTCCGAGATGCAGCGGCAACGGCAGCGGGATTCAGGACCTCGATGTGCATTATATGCCTCAGACACGATCGGCCCGAAAGCGCCCCACAGAGAACTGTGCTCCGACTACTCAAACGTTACTGTCGCGGTGCGGCTTTGTAATTACTCCTAATAATAGCGCTTTACGTTGCTAAATGTGGTAATACGTGTCGCACGTGCTTTGTACCGGGTATCCGACGCTTCTGTTGTATTCCAAACGTATGAGAATATTGTTTGACCGACGATCTCATAACGTACGGGATATACGGGTATTATCGTGTGTACGGTGTAACGGTATTATAGTTATCGATTTCACCGCGGCTGGATATACATAACGACGAAATTCAATAAGCATCGATTACTATACGATAGAGAATTGTTTTCTGCATGAGAAATGTGGGCATTGTATCTGTCCGCGCGCTCCACTGTACGAAAGTATGCGATATTCGCATTGAATGGTTCAACCTTTATTTTATTGTTATAAAATATTTGTGATTGTAGATGGAACGTAGGCACCTTGCCCTCGTCACGTTCTAGAGTGCTGTTGTCTGTTTCTCCGAGAGATTGTTGATACGCCAATGCGTATTATTATTATTATTATCGCTATTATTATTATAGCATTTATTTAAATATCGGGCTAAACATTTCTATATGGACGAACTATTCAATAATTGGTTTAAAATATGTCGATAATCGATCGAAACGCGCATAATGTTCCAAAAGTATTTTTTTAGCTTCCAGGACAATTGATATATTTCCTTTGGATGCAAGTTTTTTTATCTACGTTTTTTGGGGTAGCATTTAGAATAAAATAGACATTTTCGCAAGGCTTTCTTATTTTGTTTTTAACGCCGTTTACGAAACTTCCTTAATGAGGAAGCCAAAATTGGTCGATTGACATTCTCTTGAAGGCGCTTTTTAAACGAAGTTAAAAGCGAAATGAGGAAGCAGTGTGCGAATTTAATTTGTATTATCATTGTTATTATCATATAGATGTATTTATAAATATAGGACAACGCGACATGTGCAGGCTGCTGGCCGATCGTTTGCGCGTTTCACAATCCTTTCCTTCTGTCTCGTCGTCGTCGTCGCCGGGTCCACGGGAGTTATTCTACAGTTTGTGCGGTGTATTCTATATGTCTGCGTGTTCCAATATGGGGAATGCCGATGTCGCAACTCGTCTCGCGAGTACCAGCCCTCTTGTCTTATTCGAGTGGTGCTCACCTTCTCGCGTGTGTGCGCCGTGTGTGTACTCGCGTTCATTCTCCGGCTTCAGGTATGTCGTGTACACGCTACGATGGGACTGCAATACAAACGTTACGTCGTCGGTCGTACTTGGGCTCTCGTCGAGCAATTATTCCGCGAGTACGGCACACACGTATGCGGCATAACGCAAAGCACGTTCGGCCCACATATGCACCACTTGCCCGGCGAACTACCTCGCGTGACGACGCTACTCTAATCCGAGTCCTCGCGAGCCGTTGAATCACTGAATCGAATTCGCCGACTAGGAAATTTTTCAACGCTTTCGGACACTTTTCGTTGTAATGAGAAAAACAACAGTTTGTTTTCACAGTTTTTGAGCTGACCTCAATATTATTGTTTTTATCACTGTTAATTATGTTTCTGCTTAAATTCTTTTCATTTGCAATTTTCGATATTGGCTTTTGTAATATTTATGTCAGAGTATTCAAGGCAGGTTTTATTGGGACTTAAATTTAAACCATAAGTGGACTGTTCTTGAAAATGGTTTTGTATTGAATTCGGCGGGAATTAAAGAGTTCAAAATTGATGGAATTTTGAATTAAAAAAAAATTGTTTAAATTTTTACTCGCGCCATTTTTAAGATATGGGAAAGCCAAAATTGGCCACCTCACTCCCTCACAGAGAGAGCTTTGTGAAAGGTAGAAAATAATGGGAAGGCAGCCTTCTTAAATTGCGTTATCACCGAACGCAATTACGAGAAAACCGAGGTGTCTGCATTTTTAGGAAGGCAAATCGCAAAAGGACATTCATAAATTAGTAAGATAACGATATTCGCTTATAACGCTCTCATTTAAACCGGCGAATTTATGGCTTTGCCAAAAACGGCGGAGCCCGATCTTCGACGCGAGTTGCCTGCAGAGCGCGTGTATTATTAGTTGCGCTGTACATAAATGGTATCTCTGTCGTATCTGCGGGGGCTCGATACGTCGTCTAATAGATATACATATAACGTAGCCTGTGGGCTCTGGGCGACTCGCTACTTGATGACTTCTTAACTTTCAATCCATTCGCAGAACAAACACAAATCTATATCTGATCGAGTCACCCCGCGATTGAGATTCATTCGTGAAATTGGATGACTCGTGTAATTAATAGCTCAGGTCTAGCTCGGTGCTTCGTCAAGGTGTATTAATCTTAATGAGAGCGCGAGTTGATTAAAAGGAATCGAAAAAGGCCTTGGAATAATCGCAGATAAATGCAATGGTCTGATGGACGAGCGCGTGTGGGTCTTGCTGAAAATCGACTTGCAAGATCTCAAAGAAAAAAAGAAAAAAAAAAAAAATTGATGTATAAGCGAATCCCGGGCGGATCGACCGGATTGGCGAGGGCAAGTTACTCACCGACATTACGACCTTGCTAAGTGGGTCATTCCTTAAGAGAGATGCAGTGTTACAACAACGACTACCCACCTAAAACATATTCGTTTGAACCTCGTACATTATTATACTATACACACAACTCGAGGAGCTCAGAGCAGCGCGCTTTTGTAACGCGTAACCCGCGCGATGTGTGTGTAACACATTTTACATATATGGAACGAAACGCTAGCTTCTCGAAGGCCTCGACGAAGCGATCGGACATGAAGCGCGGAGAAAAATCTCCGTACCGCAGCCGTCACCGACACGACCTTTCATCGATCCGGAGTTTAGTATACCTTACCGTTCGGTTTGCGTCGTGTGCGCATGCCTTTCTGCGATCGGAGTCTCTCGCGCGCTATCGCTTATAAGGAAATCGAGACCTCGATCGAGGATCTCGAGGATCGATGTCACCCGCACGGAGGTCGAGTGACTCACGGGAGCCAGAGACACGATCGTGACTATAACTTTTTTTATTTCTTTTCTTTTTTTTTTTTGCCGAGAGATTTGTGTTATGGGAAGTGAATCGATTAAGGAATCATTTCGATCGAAGCATCCGTTACTATGCGAGTATTACGATATGAATGATAATTAAACGAGGAAAAGAAATATGATTTTATCGCTTCTCGGTCTATCATCTCGTTGGCGAAGTCTAAAGTTGGGTCACCGGAATGATTAATCGGCCACTCATCGCAATAGCTCCAAAGTAACTCCGACGCGCCGTAAACGACGAATGACCGCGGGACTCGTTTATACCCTCTATGGAGAACCCGCGACTATGACGAGCGTTACGCAGCGATCTTTTTTTTTTTTTTCTTTTTTTTCAATCTCGTCGTCGGTTTCTTCTGTGAGCGAAAACGGCGCAGTGTGTTTAGTCTCGTGTGTCGTCATGCCGCGGGCAATTTACATAGACGTATGTACCTGTCGATTTAGCTGTTTAAGGGAGTGGAAAGAGTGTATCGATATATATGAGTCGGAGTAGACGGTAAGAATTCGTTGTGAAAGCGGGTCCCCGCGGAGAATATCGCGAAAGGATCGATGGAAAATCGTATAATGGGCCATTGATGACTATTTGTTGGGATTCTACATCGTCGGAGTGTGTGAATTATCCGACTGAATATTCCGATGCATCGAAAAGAAAGTTGACTGCATTCGAATCGTTCAACGAATTGTCCAGTGAATTGTCTAATTTGTATTTGGATACGATTCCGGAAAAACACTGGGCATTACACACAAACATTTTCTGGGCCATCGGAAATATTCGTAAATATTGACTGAAGATTTTTCCGAAACCGGTATTTTTGAAAAAAGAAGTAATTCCAAAAATTTCATGTATATTAGGGAAAAATTGCGAAACAACATTTCTGAAAAAACTTATGTAACCGGATGATTCTTCCAACAAATTTTTTTAAACCTAATTTCTTGGATGGATCAGATTAGGAAATCTTCTAAATTCTCTGTGAATCTCGCACCTTCATCTAGGGATTTAACGATCAACCTTTCTTAATTCGCGCATCGGCCGTGCGCACAATGGTCTATGAGAGTGCAACGACTGGCGCATAGTTATTGCATTCGCGTTGCAATTAAATCGTTCACCGAGCGGAGTTTCTCGCAATCCGTACGATCGATCGCGATCCTCTCTCAGGGTGTATAACTTCACCTGCTGTCCGTAACCGTGCGATTCGCTCCGAGGCTTACCATACATTTTCTTTAACTAAAGCTCCAGCTCAGAGTAGCTCAAACGGTCCAACTTTGTATTTATTTCTGGACTCAGTTTCGCGTGTGCACGCGGGCAATCTCCTCTCCCGGCAAAGGAGTCGAAACAATTCCGCCGTTCGTGGGTGTCGCAACTTTGGTACTCGAGGCATTATTACTTTAATAATCTCCGGCTAATTTTACGGACAAAATGATCGTCATTACGTATCGTTGAACCGGAGCCAACGAGCAAAATGAGCGCGATCTCCATTGCGTACGGCAAAGGCGAACGATATAATATGTATATACTTTTTTTCCCATAACGCCCTCATTCGTTGCAAGGACTCGACATTAAAGTCGGTACTCCATAACGCGGATATTGAAACGAGCCTAAGAAATTGGAAAGCGCCAGTTAACTTTTTATTTTACTTTTTTCGACTTCTTTTCGTTCCCGTTTTAGCGACTTCTTTCGCGAGCCCGCAGAGCAAGGGTATAGTGGCTGTGAGCGAAAAGGTGAGATAGCGAGAAAACGATTCCGCGTCGCCCGGCGTGAGAAGATATATATCGCGCGCTACGGCGCCTACACACCGCACGTTCTAAAACACCTACACCCCGAACCTACACACGACAACGGAATCGACGAAAGGCGCGACGGAGAGCGAGAGAGCAGAACCGTCGAAGTTCCCGGAGTCGCAATCTGTGGCGAACGGCAAAGACACAAGCGAAACACATTATATGTCTCTGCAACGAGTCGCCCGAGAGAGTAGATTCATCGGGTTCCTATAAAGCGAAATAACATTATCCGGAGTAACGGAAGATGGAGAGAAACTCTCGGGGTTTCTCGAGGGGAAGGAAAAGACGATTGGACGGCGGCTCGTTGAAGAGTGACCAGGAAATCTAACGATCGCATCCTGCATACTTGCCCTCTATTCGCTGGTCCGTATAACAAATACGAGTCTCGCATAATTTCAACGGATTTCACTTTATCTTACGATCTCTGAATTCTCGCGAAAGAATTTACTTTTGTCGTAAAAAACTTGTGAATTAATGAATATTATAATTATTTTGAAAACCTGGCATTAAGACTCAACGACAAAAATGTTGCATACAAAATCTGAATTCTCAGGCTTTATCCAAATCAGCTGTTCTACAACAAAACAATTGAATTGATGGCAATAATAATTTTTTTTAATTGGCGAATTCATTTCTAGGATGAATGGCCTCAAATGGAAAATAGTATATTGGATATGTTTTAGTATGCATGATAAATCCAACGAATTTTCATCGAAAGCTGGTATATTTCGGATTAATTCCAGAGTGTATTCCAGCAAGTACATTGATTATATTGCATAGAATTTTCGTATATTTTTTGCATGCGGGCAGCGATACAGAAATTCTTTTCTAATGCGCCGTTTAGCGATGCAACAACATCCTAGAAAACGTGACGGATCGGGAGTTCCTCTCGAGTTCTTTTTCTCTTGTCGGATAAGTCTCTCTGTCGAGAAACGCGCGCATACCGCAGGAGAGAGGTGTACACTACACCGAGCGATGTACACTAGAAAAGCCGGCGAACTTCTCGCTCCTCTCCGCCTCATCGCAGATATAACGATAAATAACGTATCTGGCAATATTATCTCAACGGTTTTATGCCCCGCGGGAGAGCTCGGACGATAGAGGGTGAGAGAGAGAAAGAGAGAGAGAGAGTCCTGGACGGTAGAACGATCCAGTTCCTACAACCGTGTATATACTATACACGCGAGCTCACCGAGACTCTGCAACGCCGGTATGCCGAAGAAGCTCGAGCTTACATTTTTCCAAGCTCCGGCTTTCGTCCCGACTACGCTGCAGAATTTACTAGAGGCAATTCTCAGCGAGGCGAGATGCGTTGCGCCATTTCTCGAATACGGTCAGTTCGATAAGAAAATATCAAATTCAAGGTGTTGAAATTATTCAAAAATTATATGGAAAAAAATCGAAAAATTCATTATTCATAGAGTCGACGATACCAAAATTAGTATAAAAAATAGCATTATTGATGCATTTACCTACTTCGCAATTTTGACATGCTGACCACAAAAAAATCGCTTTACATTTTTATTCAATCTCTGGAAACGATCTGAAGTGACTGAATTTTCGATCGGGACGATTTTCCTGGTCCCCTTAAGGAGTGCTGGGAAGCGCAAGGTCGTATGAGATATCGCATCTCACACGAAGATAGTTTCTTACGTTTCTCATCGTTTCGTTCGTACGGTAACAATACAAAGCTGCGAAACACGCCCGAGCCCGAAGTAGGCTAATAAATTCTAATGCACCGCGCGCCACGTTACGATACGTCACTCGACGCTCCAGAGCCGGGCAAATGCCATTAGTGTGAACTTTCGATGGAAACCGGGAGGTATATGACCGGTGTATATAGTTGTAATAGTCGCTGGCAGTTGCGAGCTGCACGTACTGGGCCACGCGAGCCTCGGCTTTGGGCCTCTACGGAGACTCTCGGGGAACTCTCTTCGAGAACAGGTCGTCGGGTGTGTGTGTTTTGTGTAGGTCACAGCTCTCGTGGGTGCTGATCTGCGTTGTTGTGGAGCTCGATCGCCCCGACTACACTGCGAGGCGTGGAAGCTCCCTCTTCACATAACTTTGAAATCATCCGCCGCAAAAATTTATCGGGACATTATGAATTTATTATAGGTAAATTCAGAGAAAATTTCAGATAACTTTTATTTTATTGCAAATTTTATAGCAATTTCTTTCAAATTTTAATTCAAATTTTTTTCTATGTTCCATTTTTTTTCGAGTGTCCATTTGGACCCGCCCTCTCGCTCTTTTTCTCTCTCATGGAATCAAAGAGTATCAATATTTTTAATATTGCGCAATAATGCCGGATAAAATATTACGAAAAAGATCGATCATCGATTGAGATCGTCGCGCTCGAGCAACGCAAACTCATTACTAATTCCGACTCGATAGATTTTTCAATGCCAAGTCTGTGGGTTTCTACCGGACAGAGTTCGAAATATCATAATCTACAAAAACGAGTTTTTCGAGCGGAGATTCCAGAAACTGTATGTTTCGAAATTACATTTTTTACGAACACGCCTCGGTGATCGATACGATTTGCCTTGCGGTTTTGTAATCGATTAATTCAAGAGAAAAAAGAAGAAAAAAAAAAAGAAACGCTTCGGTCATCTCGCCAACTTCCACTCCTTCGGAATTCAGAGATATTCAAGCGCGTCCTCGATATATCGAGAAATACAAAATCTACGAGCTTGATGTACCGTTCCTCCGACGCGATATTCATCGCCCTCCTTTTATGCGGATATTTTCAGTGGCAACCGATCGATATCGAGTCTCGAGTGTCGAATCGCGTATAAGTTTACCAAAGCGATATCCGTTGTCCCCTCGCCTTTTGGGCTCTCGCAGTATTGTTTTTCTCGATTCCTTTTATTCCCTCTTCTGGAACGAAAATTACAGGCGCAACTTGGCCATTGATCACCGATCGTGGGCTTCATTCTCTTTATTCTTCGTTCATATTTTATTCTATGTATTTTTTTCCGCACGTCCTTCCGACGATAACCCGCCGGCAGCGAGGTTCGTGCGGCGCGTGGGCATCGCGCGCGCTCGGTCCCGAAGACACACACGAAAAATCGTTGCTTCCGCGAAGCCGAAGAGCCGCGCGCGACGGTGGAAAAATTCGATGGCACCGATCCCATACGAGAATATCGACAGTGGGGATTACGTCGAGTCGAGTAGCGTTGATCATTAGTCATCGCAGTCAGAAGGCACGAGATCTTTTGTTCGTAAGCTCGGTGCGGCCAGTTCCACCGGATCGCGTACGATACGACCCACGCGAGCGCGCATCGAACTCTCTCGCGCGCGCGCGAGAAATTCGAGATGCCGCTCTCGCGCGCTCTCGGAATACCGCACGGATTCTCAAAGTTTCCGTACTTTATTAGATAAGAAATAATGTTTCCGCCGACCATAGCCGTGAGTTACGTCGCTCGTTGCACGCGAGAACGAAATAATTCGCGGCTCCGCGAGTACGTATCTCGTTTATCTACGTTACATTTTATTCCGAACTGGATTAAAGATCGTGTTACGGAATCGCGCACGTTGATAAGTGGTCTTAGCTTCGCTGTGTCGAATGAAATATAAAGATGTAGTTCCAGAACGTAAAATGTTTCCGTGCGGTATACACGAAAGGGAAGGGAAAAAAAAAATAGAAGCAAAATGAACAAATTTTGTGTTCTAACGATGAAAAAAAAGGAATAGGGAATTTCTTCGAATTATTGTGCCAAAAAATACAATTTGCTTTGAAGAATCGCAATTTTATGTTTGAAAAAAAGAACAAAAAAGGATTTTTTTTTGTTTTCTTAGCCGGACGTTGTGAAAGCACCCTCGGCCTCTGCGGGGTATCCGAGCGTGTATCTCCTTTATATCTGTTCCGAAGCGCACCTGGGCGTGGGGATCGGGCGAGATATTATTGCTTGGTCTGGCTAGTTGCCTCAGAACTGCGTGCGTTTGCGACTTCTCGTCGTGACTCGGCGCCTTGTGTGGGTGTTCTCGCTTTGAACATATAATGCGCGAGGGGGAGAAGAGAGAGAGAGAGAGAGAGCAAGAGATCACCGAGATTATCGTACATATACGTACCGGCTGGCTGACTTGTTAGTTCGTGTTAAAATTTAAATGCCACTTGACCAATTCGTTGCGCAGCTGTACACACGAACACACACACACTCGGGGCCCACCGTAGCACCTGTTATTGTGTTTTCTTTCACGATTATGCGAACTAATGCTATGCAATATCTATATCGAGCAACGGTCGTCGAGATTATTGTGAAACGAGAGAATAAAAATATTGCGGGAACAACAAAGCGAGAGAGAGCGCGAAAGGCACAACAGCGTGAATTTTACGATCGTCATTAACTTTCGTGTCGACAATTGTTATTCAACGAATTTAATTACCTTTCCATTTCGCGGGCTATTCCAATCGAACCGCCCACGATTGCGAATGTATGCACGATAAAGTGTTTGAAAATGTATTATTCTTTTAATTTGTCGTAATGAAAAATATAAATGAAATATTATTTCATTATTATTATTTCGTACTTTATGCTGAAGGACAATTCTATATCTTGTAGAAATCTCTCTACATAAGTTATTTTCCACTGGGGATTGTTTTTTTATTTTTCTATTTTTTTTTCATAATTGTCAAGTGCTGTAGTCCAGGTTACGCATCGCGGTGTAAAACGCAAATATATTCGCACTCGACGGACATTGCACACGAGCGAGAGGCTCCCCAGACAACCAACCACCACTATGTTTCTTCTCTCAATTAGATTTATCTGCGACCCCCGTTCTACCCCCGCGAGATAAATCCATCGTCGTAATTCACGCCTCGTTAGCTCTAATTGCTTCGAGTATTGTACCGTCCATATATCTATCTCTCGGGTGTATTGCCGGGGTTCTCTCTCGGGTTTGTTCATGACTCTCCGGCCGATCGAGCGATGCTAAGAAGAAAAGGGAGAAAAGAGCGAGGGGAGGGAGAGATCTCGAGTTCGCGACGAATAAATATACGACAAGTTGTGTTTCACGAGTTCTCCACAAGTCAGATTAGTTCAATTCTCCCTCCCTCTTCCCCGTACTCCGGGACTCGGATAACGAACTCTAAAATAATTCAACATTCCGGCCTCTATAAGTTGTTCAATAACGATACGGCTGTTAGATAAGAGAATCCGTTGTGTACGTCCGTTCCGCGCAAGAAATCGAGTGGGAGCGAAAGGCTCTTTTCTCTTAATTCGCATGGATTTGGAAAGAGCGTGTGTACGCTCAACGGCCGAGGGAGAACTTACTCACCAGGACTTTCTATCTACCGTTAGAGAACGAGACAAGTTCCGTTCCCCGCGCGATCTCGTGTGCTCGAGGATCTCGTTCTACTTTGGTTGGGCCCGCGCGCGGTTCTGCAGACACGCGGGGAGTGGAACGAAAAAAAGAAGAAAAGAGAAGAAAAAACATACACACAGCCATACGGAAGCGAAATTGCGAGCTCCCGAGGAGCATAGTTACGTGCACAATATGTAACCGTACTACTCTGGGGAATAGAGAAAGAATGACAGAGATAATGCCCCCCCGACAAGGAGACGAAAGATGCCGGTAAGGTGCCTTTTCTCTTCGCCGCGATAAACGCACGAAAAAAAAAGTGTAAAGACGAAAGAAAAGAAAACGAAAAAAAAAAAAAAGAAATGCAAGGAAGATCTCTCACGCGTGGGCGAGAGATTCAGCCGGTGTTCGCCGTTGCCTCGAGGGGCCTTCACCGGTGCTTCTGTTACTTCTGTTTCTTCTTCCTCTTCCTCTTTGCAGACTATGTGTCTGCGCTCCCCGTGTATATGTATCATACACACTTGTTCTACCCAGGTGCTGCGGAGTCGCGGTAGCCAAGGCGCGCTGTTGTACAGTTAGGTGTGACGTAACGCGACAGCCGAGAAGGAAGAGGAGAACAACACAAACGAGAGGCTACGCATTCGGCTCTCCGTTGAAGAGGACCTGTGAGAAGACCTGCCGAAAATTGCTCGGCGACCGGGGAAGAAGGATTTCGTCGGGGGTTTCGGCAGGCTAAGCCTCATCATCATTATCATCATTCGACGTGACTCGGCGACGCCGGGACGAGGACCGATTTCAAAGCGTAATTCAAACAGTAATTGAATCGTGCTAAGCCGAGTAATAGGATAGCGAGAGAATAATCGATCGTCCAGAGTCATTATATACAAAACTACTGCGGTGATGAACTTTGGTAGCCAAAGCACGGCCGAGCAATACCGCGAGATGATTACAATCGGCTTGGGGGTCAATCGCGAACCGAGTCGAATTTACGAATTATTGAATAATCATGTTGATATTAACTGAGGTGGTCGTCCTTTGTACGCGAACGATTTCGTGTGTGGTGTAAGCTTCAGGAAGTTGGGTGAAGATATATATATGTATATACGCCGGGTTGTTTTCTTACCTGATTGATGTCGCTCTCGAGGTCTCGCGCGCTTCTGGCACTTCTCAGCTGATCGCCGCGATACTCGCGGTACCTCATCGTAACTTCGTCGTCCGTGAGAGCACCGCTGCTTCCGCTTCTCGTGCTCTTGCTCTTGCTCTTTTCCTCCTTCGCTTTCTTCTCCTTCTTGCTGAACAGCTGCTTAACTTTGCTCATCGTGCCGCTCTTCTTGGCGATTTTTTTCTCGTATTTCTTGTCCGCTCCCGACGGCGGCTTGCCGCTCAATATCTGCGAGCTCTTCGTCGAGCTGACGTACTTGTCGTATTTTCGCTTCTCCGACGGCGTTAGATTCATATTTTTGTCGGTGTGACGCCTCTCGTGTTTGATGAATTGCAGGGTGACGAAACCCTCGTCCTCGGACTCGAGTGGCTCGCGTCTGTCGGCTTCCTGCGAATCGCGGCGATAATCGTTCTCGATGCCCGAATCGGCAAGGCGATCCTTGCGATCGGGATCGCTCAGGCGTGTCTCGCGATGACGACGCTCCACGTGTCCCCTCGTCTCGTGACGCGTGTGACGTATCTTGCTCTCGTGATGCACCCTGGGCGACATCGTCGGGCTCTCGTCGAACGTCTCGAGTCTCTCTTTCGGGTGTTTGCCGCGCGGGCTCTCCCGGGCGTCGGAATCGTCGAAGTAATCCAAACGATTGCGCGATCTTCTCAATGGCTTCTTGAGATCGGACTCTTGGGGTTTGCTGCGAGCGTGATGATCCTTGCGGGCGATTCGCGTTGTCTCGTCGGCGTAGCGAGTGTCGCATCTCACGGAATCGCGGGCCGTCGTGTCGGAATCGTAACGACTCGAGTTGTAACCGGCCCCACCGACGTTTCTTATTCTCGGCGGTGAGCTGTCGTAATCGTCGTTCAGATTCGGCTTGCTCGACGTGTAACGCTGCGTCGTTCTCGTCTCTTTGTAATACTTCGACGACTCCAATTGGCTGTTCGTCATCTGCGATATATCGGTGTCGTAATCGTCGTTCGGACGCTCGCGAAGATCCTCGAGATGACGCTTCACGAGTGTGCTGCTGCGTTCCTTTCTTCCGCCGATCTTCGTCGCCGCGCTGCCCAACGGACGTCGCAGATCTCTCGCGTTAACGTAATCGGCCGTGCTGAGATTCTCGTGGGATCTCGTCGTGTACTCGCTTCTCAGAGCTTTAACGCGAGTGTTTTCGCCAACCTCGTCGAGGCGCTGCGTCGACTTGCTCATACCGCGTATCGACTCGAAATTCTTCTTGGTTTTCGGCGCGTAAGCTTCGCGCACGGGACGCGAGTCGCGATCGAGATAATCCTCGCTCTTCGAGAACTTGTGCTCGCGGATCTTCTTCACGATTATCGGCGACGACGGCGCGGCGACATCGACGGTGTCCGTTCTCGGATGTCTGGGCTCTTCCTGAACGATGTAATTCGTCGATTTGTAGGGACTCGAGGTGCCGTTTCTCGTAGCTTGGAATCGTCCCTCGGGACTGTTGCGGCTCTTGTCGCTGAGAAACGGCTTGAAACCATCGGCGTATCCCTCGTGAGTTCTCGTCTCGACTATGTACTTGTCGCCGTATTTGTCGGTTCTCGTCTCGACGGTGTAACCGTCGCGAGGCTTCGTCTCGACGTATGTAACGTCAGCGGGAATTTTGTTGGTTATCTTCTTCTCGTATCCGTAAACCTTGCCGTTGTCCTCGTGTATCTCCTTCTCGAATATGTATTTCTCGCCGTTGCTGTTCGTGCGCGTTTCCGTTATGTAAGTGTCGGTGTAGCGTTTCGGCGACGCGACTCTGTTCGGCGTTATCGGCGATGGTACGATCGGCTTGTCGATTATCTCGTGTTCCGTCTTCTTCGGTGCGTTACCGTTGCCCTTCGCGAAGATGTCGTCGCTGTGAAGACGCGACTTGATCCTCGATTCGAGAAGATCCCTTCGCGCGCTCAGCTCGCTGGTTTTGCTGGTCAAGCCAGCGCCGTTCTGTCGGCCGACGGGAAATCGTTCGACGTTCTCGCGTCGTCGCGAATCCATGCCATCGGCGGTACCGCGACCGGACGTATCGACGAATACGGTAGACGTGTATTTCTCCGCCGGTTTGTCGAAGAGATTTCTATCGATCTCGTCGAAATCGTGCCGTCTCGTCGTCTTCGTCTCGACAGCGTTTCGCGTCGCGAAATTATTCGTTTTCGTAAAATCACCGAAATGAGCGGTAACATTTTTGCGCGACGGTATCTCCTCGACGTAGCGCGAAGACTTGAAGCTGTTCATCTCGTTTCGATGATGATCGTTGCCGTAACTCGTGTATTCAGCGGTTCTACGATATTCCTTCTCGGCTGGACTGTTCTCGCGGGACGAATCTTTTCTCTCGAGTCCCAATCCCTCGTCGCTGTCCGAGTGGCTGCGCTGAGCCTTGGACTTCTTGTCGAGTTGTACCTGAGCGTAAATCACGCTCGTCTGTTGATGCGGCGGGGATGGACTGTGATTCCCGGTGTCGTTGTTGTTGTTTGGCCTCGTGTACGAGAAGGGCCTGTTGTTGTTGTGCCCGAAACCGGGACTCGGCGATACCATGGTCCTCGTCAGTTGCGGCGGTGGCGAACGATCGGCCGTTAGCCGATGTATCATCTTGTGTATCGTCGACTCCTCGCCCCGCACGCCCTCGCCGTGCTGCTGATCGTATCGGCTGCTGTGCAACATTTCACGGTGCGTTGCTCCTGCCTCGTCAACCTCGTCGACCTCGACCTTTATCCGTCGCTCCGTCGGCGTTACCGCCGTGAATTCGTGTTTGTTCTTCGCTGTCTCGTCGACCTCCTGTTGCAAGCTCGTTGTCGCTGTTTCGCTAATCAGCGCCGAGTCCAGACGTTTTTCCAATTTTCTCGGGGACTTGGGCGGCTTGTTGACGCAGATCTCCCGTACGTTTGTCTCTTTGACGAAAATTTCCTCGACTCCTTGATCCGAGTTTTTCTCCGGTATCTTCGCCTCTGCCTTGTGAGTAAAATCGAAGGGTTTGTCGACCTGCGGCGATGCTTCGATTATCGGCGACAGGGGTTTCTTGGCTCTGGACGAACCGTTCTGATGCGAAGATTCGCTCTCGCTGCCGCTTCTCTTGCGGTGACTCTTGCCACTCGTCGACGTGCCCGCGTCGCTCGCGCTACGCTTTACCGTCGTTACCTTCGATTTTCTCTCTAGCTTCGGTGAGAAGAATTTCGCCAATGGGCTCTTGGATTTGTGCGAGCTGGCATCACTCGAGCTGCGCTCGATCGCCTTCTTCTTCGCTCTCGGTGTGTCGACTATGTCGTCGATCGTCGTGCCGATCTCCTCGCTTCTTCGTCTCGTCACCAACGGCAATTCCACGCGTTTCTTGTTTCTACGCGCCGGTAGCGTACTGAACTTGTCCGGCAAGCGTCGATTGTCGCGAGCGACGCAATTAACGTTGCCGACTTGTTCCAAAACGAGGGCAGCTTCGAGGGCTAGGTCCTCCTTGCTGCGTGACGTTATGCTCTCCTTGTGAACCGGCGTCGCTATCAACCTTCCTTCTCCATCGCCGGCGAGGGCCGCGGTTACACGCGGCACACCACGTCCTGAAAGCACAACAAGAGAGAATCCATTGATCATCGAACCATCAAAATATTCTTTTCAAAGACATTTCATCCTCTCTACAGACGCGAACGATAAATTAAACCGGTAATGTAATCCTAAAAAACGGCATCGACCAATTTGCAGAATCAGTGCTCATCGGTCACCGATCCACGTACAGACCGCGAGCATCGGTGATTGACTTCGGTGATCGCCGAAGCGACAGACCAACCGCCCACCGCATCAATCTCGTTTCGAGCAATTAACATTTTCCAGACGATTTTTTTTCCAGATGCCAGGGCAGAGAGGGAGAGTCGCCGAACGCGAGAAGACATGTAATGGAATAGCACATCGCGAGGTAATATTATTGCGCACGCCATACGCCGACAGGATATCGACTAGGATTTTAATAAGACGGTAAATATCTTCGCTCTCTAGATATCCCCTCGCTCTCCCCTCGGCGGGTTCGTAGAACGTGTTTTATTAATGCGTGCTACCGGCAACGCTACACGGGTATCTCACTTCTATGTCTCGACAACAGTGTACAAGTGTGTTTCTCCGGCTAACACACGGAGCACGATGTGTGGTGTTGCGGCTCGCTGTCCGCGGCGACTCAACGCGATTTATAATGAGCGATCTCTCGATAGGGGTTGGTTGTTTCTGCCTCCGCGACGGTATATTCCGAGCGATCGGTGTTTTATGGAAAACAGGTGTATAACTAGATCGTTAGTATCGTTAATCACCAGATCGGCCTTTAAGGCTTTACGTGCGGTCAATCTATCTGCTCTCGCTTACGATGTAGATGCGACGTCGACGATCGGAAAGTCTTTGCTACTGCGGCTGCATACGAGAGCGCGTTGGCTTGCGTGAGCCTCAACGACCGGGACAACGAAACCCAATTAATTTCTCCGCAGCCAAGGATCTTCCATAGAAAAATAGTAATAATCATAATAATAATTATTTTTTAATAATTATTATTAACAATATTATTTTTATTTTTATAATCATTTTTGTTACTATTTTCTACACGGATGTAAAAGATCAAAATCATGCTCCACAATAATATCTTTGCGATATCGCAAACACGCTTTATCCGATGATACGGGCAGCGATTGTTTCTTCCCGATATTAACGCGGAACGTAGTAGTGCAAGAGAGAGCGTCTTTCTCGTGATCCGGGTCGGGGAGAATAAGTGACTCGTTTAATTGAACGGGAATGAGGAAACAGCCCGAGGGCAGACGGAGCTAGTGTTATCCGAAGTCGAGAGCAGTGTCGCGATCGCCCGCAATTGTAACGAGCAGGCGCGGCAATAGAAATTACGTTTCACCGCTGAAATTCGATTCACGCGGATGCTGCGACGGGCGGGGGTGGGGAGTACCTCCCCCGCGGCGTGGCTCGCGCGCGATAGTCGTTCAGGATCGCGGGAAAACGTGACCTTTGCTCGCGTAGGTTGGTAACGTGCTCGCGAGAGCTATACACCGAACCGTTGCCCGATCTCGTATAACTCTCGGCAGCGTCTCTTGACTTTTTGCCAGTGCGCTCGTGGGCTGGCCTGTTGTGCTCTCGAGGCTGCGCGACTGGCTGGTTGGTCTTTGGTAGCCGCTTACAACTCGGTGACCCCGATCGCCGCCGTGTTGTTCCAGCCGCGAACTCTTTAGACGAGAGAAATAGAGAGATAGCATTCCCTCGAGTTTCACGAATCGAGAGGCAGGGGAAGGGACGTCCGGGGAACCCTTTCTAAGGTTCGATCGAGAAATATCTCGATCCTCGCTCCTCATTAATCGTAAGCCACGCCTCGAACGATCCAGATGCTAATACTAGAATAATCCATCGATGAAAAAAAAAAAGAACGAAAAAAAACGACATTGAACTTTGACTATCGCACTTGCTGGATCTACGGACTCGGGTGTTTCATAATGAAATCAAAGAATGAGGTCTAGATCCGATAGGTATGCTCACGAGATTGAATATCATCCACGTTTGTTCCGGCTTTAGTTATGCGAGTTGCGCCATTCCGTTTAATGAAAATCAATGCTCGCCGTCACGAGTTCGCCCTTCTGTATGAAGGCTTCGAATGAAAAGTAAAAAAATTGTGAGAATCGACGAGAACAAGACCTCTCGATGGGAACGTATATCGCGGATGCACGCAGTTTAGAAAGTGAAAATGCGCTTCTCAGTCGTTTCTCTCGCAGCGATACACGGCGGGTTCGGTTCGAGTTGTATCGAGCGTGTTACCGCACGCGCTTGTAATGCACGCGGCGCGAGGTTTAGCCTGCGGACAAATTAGCCATGATTAGCGGGGGAAACGTCTTGCTTTCTGCAGAAAGACGCGAACGCGAGGGCGCGAGCGCGGAGCTGAGGAGAAGGCGCGAATGAGTTAAGTGTTCGCGAGGCCCCCCGAGCGTTGACGGATTTATTGGCGTCGTGGTCGCGCGCAGCTGGAGACCCCGCCACGGTATATCGCGGAGTGAGAGACCCCGCGCGAGCGGCCCGGCTGCTGCGCCTGCGATGCTCGACTAGTTTGTGCTCCCTGCTCTCGCCCGTCGGGGCATCTTGGACCAACATCTTGTCCGGGGGTCATATACGCGAGCTGCCGAGACGCCGTTCGAGCGTTCCCGAGACCCCGATGCGCACTCGCGAACGAGGTCGTCCTCCGATTAGCTCGGCTTGTCTACTCCAATGCAACTCCCGTCCCACTTTTCCAGTTCCACCCTGGAGACACACTCGCAGCGCACACTTTCCTCTCGTCCTTTGCGATCGGACTTTACTCATGCTTTTCTTATTCTTCAGGCATTCATTTGGAAACTCGTTGACACCGATTCTACTCGGACCTGATTTAATTTAGATCGTATTTAATTTCTGTCCCATCTATATTAGATCAGTCCTAACTGAAATATGATCTGGGTCCTCGACCTAACTTTGATCCTGCTTGATTTTGTCCGGACCTATTTTAGATCCGGTCCAAGCCAGACTATAGTTGGATCCGATCTAACTTTAACCCTACCTAATTCAGATCAGTCCTAATTTAGACAAGATCTAACTCAACTCCGACCTAACATTGACATGATCCAATTAAAATCAACCCTAACTTGGAACTAGATCTAAAGTACGACGTGATTTTAACGTCTACTCAATTCTTGTACACGGCAACATCGGCGACAAGGCACGAAATATTTTTATATTGCGTAGAACCATCAATTCGCTCGGTTATTCCCCGTTCTGTACACATGCAGGGTTTTACAATTTTGCAAATATTATTGCGATCCTCAGCACCGGGATTACACAGAGCGGGGTGCACTGGAGCCGGCGGAGTTGGCATGAGATGAAACGATTCCTGTTCGAGCGATTATCTGCTCGTTAAACTTATATCGCGCAAGTATGAAGGTATTATTTTATTCTCGGCGCTATAGCGAGAACGGGGCTGCTGTGTCTACACGGGGTATATACATGTTTATTCTCGGATCGTTATTACGGCGATGGATTCATAACTGGAGTATACCACGATGAAGAAAAAATAAATAAAGAATAAAAAATAAATGTACAACGAGATAAGCGATCATCTCGTGGGGAGATGTGCTGCACGTACACTCCCTTGTCCGGCTCTGGACCCGGAGAGTCAGATCATCGAGATATTAAATGAGAAAAGCTTGGCGAGTATGGATCGAAGGGGAGGGCCAGACGCTACGTACCCCGGCCTCTATACACGTATTATAGTATACGTTGCGTTATTCTACATAAAATTCATAAACGCTAATTACGAGAGGTTGAGGATTATTATCGGTATTATAGCTAATGTATTCGGTTCGGTTGAGGTATATAAGTTATATAGCATCCGGCAGAGTTCGTACCGCAGCCTCCACCTTGAACTCCCGGAACGACGGTAATAAAAACCGTAGACATAGACAAAAAAAGGAAAAGGTTATATTGCTAAGTAATCACTAATCAGTGTAAAACGGTCAAACGTCCGAGGCGTTTGACCTTTTGGCTGTTCACTAAGCGAATACGACTGATCAGTCATTCGTTCCGTCGACTCGGCTCTCCCTCGATCGTCATCTCCGCGTCCAATTAAATTCGCCAAGAGAAAACAGCGATTTAATTGTTGCGAAGCGCCCGAACGAAATCGTGAGCCGTCGACGTTCTTATGAGCTCGAACTCTACGGGCGGATGATGCTTCTGCGTCTCAGCTGATCGCGTCTGTGTGTGTGTGTGTGTGTGTGTGGATCTTTATACTTCCTCGGAGACGCGTAGCACACGAGAGACGTATCATTATGTCGGATCGTAACGGAGCCTCTCCGCGACGGACTAGGGGATCTTTACTCGTAAAGTGTGCGGTCCGCGCGCGGCGCGCACATGCCCACGGTTCAGAGGGGAATTACGTACGCGGCAATGAGCCACGGACTCGACACACAAGAAATGTTCCACCAAAGCTCGTGTGTATTCCCTTTTGCCGTTTGAGTAAGTAACAACGACCTGGCGCCAGGCAACGAGAGAGGAAGAGAGGAAATTCGCAAATATCTCGACTAAGAGTAGAGTTGTACGAGCGCGCGCGCGCGCTCGAGGCGCAAAGATCTCCGCTGCGGTACAGCACCGTTCCGAGCCGTTCTCGCCCTGCAGCTGAGAAATAAAGAAAAAAAAAAAATTTCACTCCTCCACGATGTTGGAGGCTGGGACGAGTCCCTCGAGAACAATGCGCCATACCTCACCGTGATTCTTGAACGCTTTCTCCGGACAAACCTTCTCTTAATTGATCTTAAATCACCGATGAACCGGTGCTAGAGCCCCCATATATCAAGCCTACAATTCATTCCGTCACGTGTATTGAAAAAAGAATCGATTGAAAAAAACTAAAAAAATAAACATTGAAACGCAAAAATTGACACACGATTATTATGCGCTGAAATTCAGCCTCGAAAGTCGATATTTTTTAAAAATGTACATTCCATTTTTTCAATTTCGGATGCGAGGTTACATTCAAAAGTGTACTGCGCATTCGATCTAAAACATTTATTTTAGGGGAGCTTCATATAGTAATAATAATATTAATAAAATATTCTTATGATGAGTATAATTTTAATAAAATAATAATAAAGTCAAATTATTATAGCGACTTCGATTGTTTTTTTTCCTCTAATCAAAAATTCCCTAAAACAATGTTCAGATAAATTGAAAAAAATAATTTTTTATTTCCGGTTCAACTGAATATCTTACGAATAACTTCCGTAAATCGGTGTATTCTTAAGGCCGCGGCGACACTCTTCGATATTGTGAAATTTTTCATCACAACGTGCACATTCGATAGATTCAAAGGCCGCGCGATACTTGGATCGAGGTCTATTGTCTCTGAGTTATATTAACGTAGCGCGGCAAATGGTTATACGGGAGGTCGGGCAAACGTACTTTCCACGTAACTTATATGCCGCACAAGCGCCTAGATCGCGAGGATCTTTGAACGTTAGACGGCAGTGAACACAGATACCCCCGGTGTATTCCCACGTCCCGCGTTACATCGGCACGTCGGTTAATAATTAACTGGCTGCGAATGGAGTACCGACGTTATACCGAAGGATAGAAGGATTCGCCTTCTTAGAGAAACGACGGCGGCCGGCGCGGTTGGTCGGGTCAAGTTCTTCTTGGCATCGTTCTATTCGCTTATAATAATACTACGTGGTGGAAGCACTGGTATCTGTATATATATATTATACGTATATAAAGCTATGTATACGGCCGTCCCGACTACGTCTACAAGGTATGATAGCCACAGCAGCAGCAGCAGCGACCAAGACTGAGGCAAAGTCTCTCTTTCTCTCGCAACAGTCGACCGGTATGATAGGCACAGGTGAGTGTATATTGTTATGCCTGTTGTACATAGTACAACGAATGGTCAAGCGAGTATACGGCAACACCGTCGAGCCCCAAGACCCGATACCTCGTAAGATAGTGTACGAACTTTTTGAATCTCTCTTACACTGTATACATATCGCATCTGTGGTAAAGCCACGCGGTGGTGGTGGTGGCGAATGGCGCAAAGCTCTCTCTCTCTCTCTCTCCTTTTCTCTCTCTCGAGCCCCATGACCACGAGAGCTGGGGTCTTATGAACGATTTATGTTCAATTAAACCGCCTCGCGCAATCTTAGTCTGACGGGGTTTCGCCCGGTGAGCTACAAGGTGGCTGGAGTCGCGCTCTCAGCGGCGCGCACGAGCCTCTCCGCAGTATCCTCCGCGAGAGACTTCGCGAAAGCTGTACGAAGCAGAGAGAGAGAGAGAGAAAGAGTCACGGCGGCAGGTGTGCCTCGGGGGTCGGCTGCACGCCGCGCGACTAGTGGCCTCCCGAGGTCGTGTCAAAGATAAGGGAGAAAAGCCCAGCATACTAGAAAGGCAGAGGAAGCGATCGCGGACGATTCGCCACGTGAGAAAGAGAGACGCCGAGATGCGGTTGTATCAACGGAAAAAAAATCTGTTGTAAACGGGGGAATAAAAAAAAATTCGAAAGAAAAGAAGTACCGGAAGTGTTAACGGCGGCTCGAAGAGGTCGAAGAGGTCGTTTCGTGGGCTCTGACCCACACCTCCGGGGCTTCTGTCTCTCTCTCGCGGAATCTCGCCGCCTTCGTTTTACTCGTGCCGTCTCTTGTTCCCCGAGCGGCACGTCCGGATTTCGTAAAGGTGAGCCCGTAGACGCAAAAAACTGCGGGCCGGCGGTCAATGAAAAATGGACGATCATTTTAAATACAAACGGATGTGGAACGCAGAGCAAAAAATTGACCATTATTTCGTCATGTAATTCATGGAATCGGTCAATGGTACTTTGATAATTTGGTAAAATAATTACGATCAATCGCCCACTGATGGAATAAACCATAAAAAACGTGGTACTCGAAATATATATATTGGGGACATCGTCCAAGTTTAAACTACCCGGATAAAAGTATATACAGAAAATATATTTAAAATATCTTCTCAATAGACAATTTTTCGTCGACAATACATCGTTACATCATAGATAAATTAAGCAACATGCTTTTTCTCCCATGTGGGCAACATTTCGCTGGGATTCTACTTTTGGACGCTACCATTACTGCCTCCTTATAAAGATATTCTGCCAGATTACCCGGAAGTTTGAAAAAAAAAATTATAAAAATCGACAATGGAGAATATCTACATATATGGTCGCGATGCATCGTTCCCGGAAGTCTGCTCCGATCCGTTACCCTATAACCGTCCTAATATAATATTCATCCTCCATGGAATGTCGGCGTAACGCAATGAGCGCTCGTAACGCGAGGGTAGCGCGTGTAATAATAAAGGTTTCGTGTGCGCGCGGCGCGCGATAAGTGAGAACCATAATTTTTGTCTTGGTTCATAATCAGGGTTGTACGCTATGCGGAGACGCCCTTTTCACGCTCCCGCGCGCGCACGCCCGTCCGCTTATACCATCGAGCCCCGGTGATCCATCCCGGCGAGGCTAATCTTGGGATCGTAAAATGGTCCCTAACGAGAGAGCCGTATCTCATACCGCGCCGGATTGCGAAGGGACCCGGGGTTCGCGAGAGTGCGGCCAGTGCGTATTATGAACAGCTAACCAAATAAATATATATATTCCATATGAAATTAATAGTGACATTCGCGTTGGGGGCACGCGCGTTGTTCAGCTACGCGGGCGGGCTTGACGTTAGCATCGCTCCCGAACGCGCGCGCATTCGCATTCACCCCAAACATTTTTTTTTTTTTTAATAACCACTTATATTTATGTTTGACTGGACAAGACTGAGATTGCCGCTTGGTGCTTCTGCCGTCCAGCGTTCATTAATCGACCAACGAACCAGCCGTATGAAATTCTCTTCTGAATCGGCGAGAATTACGATTCGTTTTTCTCTACCTTCTCCCCGGCACTTGGCCCGAGAGTGTGAGATCATGATCACTGATTCATCGAATATATTATGCCTGGCGGTACCTCGGGGTTGAGACCCCCCCCCCCCCCCATCCCGCTCTCTCGTACACGCAGTCATTGGCATCGACGATATTTTTTTAACGCGCACGCGATATTACGTCCTCTATGCGGTTCGATATAATCGTAGCTGATCTATGACAGAGAAGATCGCTACGTTTATCGGTATACACACTTGGCTGGTTATAAGTAGGTATACACATGAGTGCGCGCTCGGTATAATAATGCGAACGAGAGAGGAGCGCACGGTGATCCTCGTGGACCCCGAGGGCCTCTTCTCGGTTATCTTGGGCCTCAACGAACCGGGCGCCAAAGTTACGCCGTGAGAAAGAAAAAGACACGAGAAATATGTTAAACTCTCTCCTCTCTGCCTATCCCGCGCGTAATGGTCCAGGGGGACCTTATCCAGCGGCCTCCGGAACTGCGCAATGGTAGGGGAGCCAAGAATCCGCGCGCGCGCGCTCAAGCCAACAAATTTCTTGCTTGTCCAGCCAAGCCCGGAGACGCGTATCTCCACGCACCTATTGCAAGCGATGCGACGAGTATTCCTCCCCGGCCGTGCGAGCGGAACCCGCCCGTTCTTCTCGCTCGCTGACCATTGGCAAAAGGAAATAAGTAAAAATGAAAAAATGAGTTATACGAAGCTCTCAGTTAGCTCCAGCGGTAAGGACACGGAGAATCGTAAAGATAAGTGCGAAAGAGACTCGGCTTCGCGAGTACAAGTGCGCCGCCCCATTGATTGGAACGTATATTCGCTGATGAGGCCTTCTCTCTCTACTTCTTGCGATAGGTTCCCGGCTGCGCGCGTGCGAGAAATTCTCGCGGTAGCCACACGAGCGTTGAACGCTCGCAGAGTCACAGATCAAAAATCAATCCGGCCGTAAATCCTAAGGTTGGCGTAAGTCCGAGTCCGCGACTGGCGGAAAAAGCAACGAGAAAACGAAAGGCTTTCGCACAATGGAAACGGAGATTACGATGTATAACGGAATCAGCGAAGAGGGATAGAGCGTTCCGGTCGACATTGTCCGGTATCTAACGCGAGAGAAATGTATGCAAGCCTTTTTTCCTGCGGACAGCGAGCATCGAATCCGATTAATATGACGATAAATTTCTGGCTTTCGCATGTATAGGAGAGAAGAGAATCGGCCGGGACGTCAGCGAATGATTATTTTTAAAAATCTAAGTCCCACCGAGGATGTATAATACCGAGGAGGTGATAAGTTGGCCGGTCATACCGGTTTAACACAAGGGTGATCTCGTTCCCGGTAAAAGATTCAAAGGATGAGAGATTTATAGAAGAAATCGGTTTCACGAGACTCCGAGATGCCGAGGAAGCGAGATTTTTTTACAGGCTTTGCAATATAGTGTGCGTATACATACATTTTTTCGATTCCTATATACACGAATGAATGGAGATATTAAAAATAATCCCGTGTCTCATTCGCGGCTAAATGGTACCCACGCTCGAGAAGAGACAGAGAATCTAATAATCCGTATAATTCTTTTTCGCTTTGATATCTTTATTCGCGATCTCCTGACCCATCGGCCCGACACCGCGGTCAAGTGGGAGCTCCCTAATTCCTTGTATCTTCCGTTCTTCTGATTCAATATGAAATCCCTTGGCATAATCCCGCTGTGAAAGAAAAAAGAGCCATTCTAAACTCCTTCGTTTCGTGTTGCAGTGCCGCGGGTCTCGTCGGGGAGCTTCCCGCACGCGATATCGGTTCGACAATAAACAAGAGGCCGAGACATCCCACGGGAGAAGAAACGTGGAGAGGCCCGCGCTTCGATGGACTCACTCCGAGTTTAAAAAATCACCGGGGTCGCGCTGCCGCAGTCAGCCTCTAATATACAGGTCCCGGAAGTTTTTTTTTGCGACACGAGCCGAGCGAACAAAGTCGCGAAAGCGCAGAGGCCGCATCTGCGCCTTCAACTACTACGGCTAGCGATGTTGCGGCTGCTGCCGCTACCTACCACTACTACTAGCGACTGCTTGTTGTATAGTTATGATATGCTATAGGTACTCCTAATCCTCTCGTTCACAGACGGACCCCGAGGGAACCACAGCAGCCTTCCTATATGCAGCCTCTCCGCTCGGCTCATTCTCCTCCTACACGTGATCACGTCGTAATAAACCAGTGTCCCGCGCGCCCGCACCCGATCGCGAAGCCTGGGAAACTCGCGCGGCTTTGGACGCTTATAAGCTCGAGGGGTGTGTATATATACCGCGCGCGCGCGTTTGCTCGCTCACGAGAGATTCCGCTTCGATAATGTCCAAAGGGCCCAAGCTCATGACTTTACTCCCCCCAATCCTTTCCCCTTTCGGCCGGTACAGTTGCAATGCTCATTCACGAAGGACCGTACGCCATTGTCCTGAAGAATTCAAACAAGTAGAAAAAAGAAAATGCGAAATTGAAAGACGATACGTTGAGATTACTTCCTCGAGAAGCTTTGTTCAGGTAAAAAAAAAAAAGATTTCAACATTTTCATGAAAATGTGGTTGGAATTTTCCAAAACGTCGAGAAATCATACCTATAAAAATGTCTGGATGACAAAAAGAGAGGAAGCAATATGCCAATGTAATTGGCCCAATTTTTCGGTAGAATATCATAAACGGTTTTTTGCAAAACTGCATTACGAGTGAAATAAATAAATAAAATGACCAGTCGCGTTTTTTCATTGCTCTCATTACATTTCCGCGAAGGCGAAGTTTCTATTATTGATATTTTTACTCAAGCGAAACGAACTGAGAGCTTGTCGGAGAAACCGTACGTCGATTGCCCTAAGATCATCGCTGCTCGTGATGAAGCAGTAGACCGGTTATTGATATTCTCGCGACGGTTTATTTTAAAATCACGCATTCACGCGCTACTTGCTGACGTTATTTCCAAGAGCCATTACGAACCTAACTGCGCGGTAGTTAGCCCCGTGCCCTGGCTACTAGACACAACACAATATATATATAAAGTCTCTCGCTGGATGCGCTCGCTGTTTGTATATAGGTGGGCAAGGATCCGTAGGAGCCGCATCCCAGACCGGAGGGCAGAGAGGAGGAAGCCCTCTTGTGCGCTCGGTGTGCCCCGATCATAAACTCCGACGGATGCCACTATAAAATAATACAAACGCCCGTACTACGATACTAACTTTGCGTTTAGTAGCCATTAATTTCGTCGTTCGGTTATAACGCTAAGGTCTCTCCTCCTCTCTCTCTCTCTGCGCCCCCGTGTCGTGTCGCTTATATCGTCGAGAATCATTGTGTCACTGTATCATTCCAACATCCTCGCTTTCGCGAGAAAACCCCAGCGAGCGCAGCACATTTTTTTCTCCTACCGTTTTATCATCGACTATTTCATACGTCAACGAATTCCTTTCCTTCGAAACCTTCTCGCGATAGAGCCGCCGAGTGTATTGTTACGAACACAGTTATTCGGTCAATTTATTAATATCATTAATTGGTAAGTTGTAAAAACGAAAAATAAAAAATAAAAGAAGTGTAGGTGAGTCCTTGCACATTCACACCAAATCCCAGTACACGAGCCCCAGGCATAACGGAACAAGAATTTTAATGACGAAAAAACAATTAACAAACGAAACGGTCGCATTGGTGGAATGCAGATCGTTTCCTTCTTATGCCAAGATCGACACAGTGAGAAATGGATATTATTGAATTATTCAGTTAAACGAGCGTCTTGAGGACACAAGAGAGCTTTTGAGAACGTTAGATATGAGTTATATTATTAAGGCGTAAGTGTACGCTTGGAGCTGGGGTAACGCGAGAGTGGGCTGCTTGATTCTCGAACGTCGTGTCCTGCGCTCCCTCGCAAAGGGATCGCGTCGTGTGATCGGGACAGGTGTTATTGGAAGAGTCAGAGAAACTGGGTCAGTCGTGGAATCATGCTATGCAAGTATTTTTTTTAATACTTTTTTTTCGAATATATATATATATATTTTTTAATGTCATTAAAGGAAAAGGAAATTGGAATAGGAGCAAGGACAGTAATTCGTTAGTCAAGCAGCGCTTCCTCGGGATATTTGTGATATTTTTTTTTCACATGGTGCAATTTGCCTGGACTCACCGATTCTCTTGACGTGGACGTCGCGATTGAAGGATACGCTTCTCTCGGGAGGCTTGGAGCTCGTTACGTGCGTCTCGACTATCAACGAAGATTGTACTTCCGTAGGAAGGTCACCGGCCTCGCCGACATCGGCCGATCTCAGCGAGTCCGAGCGTTGGACCTCGGGCATCTTCCTATCCTTCCTTTACTTCCAATCATAACACGTCCAACGATCTCGCATCGCACCAACCTCTAATTATTTTATCGCCTCGCGCGCACCCCTCCCTTTCGTTGTCGCACTCGCGATTATATTCGTACCCCAGTGATGAATCTACTCGTTCCCCTCTTCGAGCAGTGCGACCCTTCGGGGTTTTATTCGTTTTCGTTGGCCCACTTTGACCTTCGTTTTTCGGCGTGCGTCGACCTGCAAGCCAACAAGCAAAGCTCGTCCTTTAATCTCCCGATCCTCATTAATTGTAACGTTTTTAAATTCCTCAAAAAAAAAAAAATACTCTATTCTAATAGAAACTTTCTCGCACAGTGACGATGACTATGCGTACGGAACTACGGTAAGCAAGGATTGCTAACGTCGCGATGAGCTTTCACAATCGTTTCAATGCTCACCCCGCCAACGAGAATTACTATTCATCGTCATCTATAGTTGGTAATAATATCAGTGTTATATACATATATTTTGCGCGAGACGATTTGACAGTGATGACGTATCGATTTTCGTGCCGCTGTCGACGATGCCGCGTCGCGGCGAGAGACCAGCGGGTAGAGTGTACGACGACGACGACAACGACGATACCTCAACGGACGGTAATGAGTGAGAGCATGACGCGTCGGGTTCGTCCCGTACACGGGGCAAATGAGACAGGCCGATGATTGAAAGATGACGATGACCGATAACGACGTGTAGAAAAATAGACGAAACAAAAGTATAAGTCAACTCCGCACGAGTCAGCCTGTCGCCTTGTATACAGGCTAAGTAAACGCTAGTTTCCGGTGCGAGAACGTCGAGGCGCTTGTTTTTAACGCTATACATTATAGCCACAAAGTATATCCGCTGAGTAAAGAGAGAACAAAAAAAAAAAAGGAAATGTGGCACCTTCACCGCGGTCCGGACGTGCATACAGATAAATTCGAGGCTCGTTAACGCGCTCATGCTCTAATCAAGATGCGACCCGAGGTTTGTAATTATAACTCCGAAGATTTTTTGACCCGCGCACGCGCGCTCTACGTGTACGAATAAGTTAAGCACCTCGCGCGCCGCGTCTCACCGCTCGACGTCTCTATATTCCTTCGGTATGGTGTATACAGGAGAAAAAAAAAACAAAACGCGAAGAAGAACTGGGTGAAACCGGAGATGCGCAAAAAAGAAAAAAGCAAACGATTCGCGGTCAGTCCCACGTGCTCAGATTAAAATGCATCAGATTGCCGCGTCGCTTTATTACGTATCACGTGCCTTCGCCGGGTTCTTTACGCTTTTCCCCCCTCCTCGCCGCGCGAGGTCTCTCTCGCGCGCGCGCCAAAAAAGATACAAGTGCGTCGTAGCTGTTCCGGCCGTTTCGTGACCCCGGAGATCGCTCGACCCTGACTCTTCTCTCCAGGCTTTGGGCTGTGTCGCGGGGTTTATTTACGCCGGTGATCCTTTCCGCGCGGGCACACGTGGGCATTGCCATCTTTTTTTTTTTTGTTTTTTCTTGAGGGCATTATTCATAATTTAATTATGGGACATATCAGAGAGAGTAAGAGAAAGAGTCGGGTTAACCAGACGTCGGGGTTGGCCGACTGTCGGGAATAAGAAGAACGATAAATCTGATGCTTGTCCCGCGAGTCCGGTGGACTCTCGACTCTCCGCTCGCGTGCATCTCGCTCGGCCGGTACCGCGCATGTGTGTAGCGCGAATTAAAATGCATACCACGGAATTTGAGCGAAATCCCACGGCAAAACCGCCCGTCGAGCTTCGGCCACTTTGGTGCGAGCGCGCGTTCGCCCTTGAAGACAATGGGGGTGACCCCGACAGTGACACACCAAGGCCATCGTCTTCTTTCGCCTCGCTACTGCCACGCGTATGTATATACGCGATCCTGCTCCGTGCACATACAAAGGATACGCGGGCGCGGTTTCCTTCACCTTCGGCAAACACGTGTCTATGCTCGTCACTTGTTTTTCTCCGGTTTCTGGAATAGCGCGCGCCTCACGCGCACAAGCGCGCTGACGTTATTCGAACGAGATTATTATAGCCGTGACACACGAGTGAACGAACCAGCGAGCGAGAAATCGCCTAACTCGACGAGGGACGAGAGAGGGGAAATGGATGTATACCGTCGCTGGTTAAGCAAATAAGACGATTCGCATGAGAGCCGATTCATGAGCCTCGTATACACAACTATGCGGACGGGCCTTTCGGAGAGACGAGTCAACAGCACCGAATGCGAATCCGAGAGCGAATTGAGCGATACATTCTGCTCGGTTTGGCATAAGAACTTCGAGGGGGGCGCCTCTCCGCTCAGGACAACTAAGCTCTCAGAATTCTCCCGGGACAGAAACTCAATCTCTCATTCTCGGCCGTATTTGGCAAAAGTGACGATCTCTCGCGAGGGCGATCTTGTTTCCACGATCTCATTTGCAACGGTGGGAGTTCCGTGATGCTGATCATTTTCGAGATGGGCATAAAACTATGCGATAAATTTGGTTTGGATTTAACACTTGTTCGAATGGCGAAAGGATCGAGTTACCGATCAAATGAGACTTTTTAATGGTAACGGAAATTAAAGAAATTGCTATTTTTCTAGCGATTTCAAATGAATAGCTTCAGAAAACAGTTATCGAAGTCTTTAGCTAGAATTTTTTTTTCGGATGTCTTCTAAACGTTCACTAGAATAAATTGCGAGGATTCTTCATGATTTTTGAGACTTTTTTTTCGTTCTCTAATGGCTCAATAAAATAGTTCTTTCATCTTTACCATATTATTATCCTCGTAATAGACAACGTTCGAAAATATTGAAAAAATATATTTTTCACAAAATCAGTGACACTCCTGTTTATTTTTAGCCGGTGATCACAATGCCGAGATTCATTTCGCGGCTACCTTAACACCGCGGCTCGCGGGTTTTCGTTCGATACGAAAACCCGCGTCAGGAGCAAAAATAAACATTTTTTTTCGTTTTTTCAACAGTTAAAGGAGAACACGAGAGGGGACCGATGAAACGAACGAGATACGTAGTGGAGTCTCGTTTGCCTCGTATCCGTAGTCGATTGCTGTCCAGAACCGTAAAAGCGTATTCTTATTGCCTCGAATCTTCGAGTTTCGTGCAGTTTCGGGCGTGAAAAAAAAGCAGAAGAAAGCCCGATAGAATATTCGTGTCAACTCGTTTCGGAACTCGACGTTGCTCTTCCTCCCGCGACTCGCCTCTATCTCCTCCCTCTAAACTCCTCCTCACTCCTTTTTTGTACTGTTCACTATACAAAAGTGCTCGTAGCACAGTCGCGAGGTCCGCGTTTCTTTCAAATATAGATACAAAATCCACGATTCTCGGTCCGGGTTGAATATTCTTCGAGCGCCGAAATTGATGGGACTTCTTTTTTAAAAAAGAAAAAAAAAGTTAAATTCCATTGGAAGTTTTGGCGACGTTGGCACAAACCGGTGTCCACGAAATCCCCGAAGACATTAGCGCTGAATCGAACGAATCTCGCGGTGCGTTGCCGGGACGCTTCGCAGGTTAAAGATTTTCGGTTCAACGATAAATTAACGCGAATCGACAAAACAACCTCGTAACCGCCCGCGACGTTAATTCGCCAGATATTTTTTACGTCGCGTTACGTCACGATTTTTATCCCGATCTCGGGCAACGGGAGATTGAACGCTGGACCTCTTTAAACGCGCAGAATGGCATACCGATCTCAAAATTGATCCCGTCGAACATCCGGTAATAGAAGTAACCGGACTGTTCACAAAACGATTCGAGCCTCTATAGAGCCTTATTACGAGCTACTGTAATTATATTATTTGTATCCTGCGGGGGCAACCGGTCTTTCGACGATTCTGTACAACCATCAATCTTTCGCCTCCTTCGGTGCGTGATCCACATAACAACTGAACGAATAGGCATAGAAAGGTACTTACAGAAGCGAGAAGCGCAAACGGATAAAGTGCGTGAGACAATCGCGAAGAGGCGTTAAATGGCACGTCGTTAATTGAGCCCGGGATCTTTATAAGAACCGAAAGATCGGCCGGTCCGTCAGTAGTCAGCAAGGCGAAGGGAACCCGCGGGAAAATTAAGCAGACGAAACACATGTTGGCAGCAGCTTCAACTGCTCGACTAATAGACCTCTCGGAGCGTTATTAAGATTGATCCTTTTTCTCACTTGCCATACTCCTGCGTATAACACACGCTTCGAGTCTAGCACGGGCTATGGGACTGGCCCTCGAGGGTACCGGGAATTCGGAGATACGAATCCGAGAGATTGTGCGTCGCGCTCGCTCGAGCGTTGCCGCGAAGAGAGAACTCGAGAAAAATCGAGACGCATATGAAATATCTTCGTTCGCCGCGACTCGATTGAAAATTTGAAAAAATGAAAATGGACGCCATGAAAAGCAAAAAATAACAAATATACTGCAGGAAATCGGTAAAAATCTGACAAGATTACTGTCTCAACACTTTTTTTTCTCATTTTCTCGACGCCGATGGAAGGCGAGAGAACGATCGAGTTTGATTGCCAACCGATTACCGATTTTTCATTTCACTTCCTCGCTCTGTTTCCGTGGTTATTACCGAGAAGAAAATCGCCGGCGCAACCTACCGATTCACGTGTTCGGGGCGCAGTTAATTTCTCGATTGATTCGCTGCGATAAGATCGTCTTAGATAAATGTCAAGTTTTTTCAATCTCAGTGTTTTCTGTAATAAGAGGCTTTTGAGAACTTCCACTTTTATAAAGGAAAAAAAATCGGCAATGATTAAAGTTCCCCTTTATTTACCTATGCACTCGGCAAATTGTTGATTGAATCTTTACAGCCCCCCCGTCCGTGCAACGCAAATCGGCGAACGACGTTGCACGTCGACCTACGCCGCGATCGGTTTAATCTATAACGATCGATCTAAGCTCATTACGATTTTCCATTTCGATAACGAACGACAATATTCAATCTAATACTGTTCTCGCACTAAAGGACTACCGACTAATGACTGAATTATCTTGATCCTTGTGTTCCATCAACCGTATTCTAACCGCGACAGGAAAATCGTCGGCATCGTCGAAACTTCGATTGCAAAGATAAATTCAATGAATTCCATAGGTATTTTCCGTATCCCTCCCAGCAATTATGCATCGCATACCGGTCAAAGAGATCGGCAACGTAAATTGGTAAAAAAAAAAAAGATCACTGAAAAAACACACAAATTTACCTCCACTGGCACTGGTTCACTTCGATCGATAAGTAGCTCGGATTCCTCGATCAAAAACAGTGTAATAATAATAACCGGTGTAAAAAAAAAGTCGTCACGACGATGGAGCACTATTTGCAAAACTGTCACTGAGCCGAACGGCCTAGTAGTAACCTCATGACCGGTATGTATTTTGATACGACGCACCACGTTTTACTGTATACTTCGATCCTCACGATCCCTCATTTCCGCGAATTTTTCACTTTGTCACAGTGTGTATTGAAGAAATAGATGTATACGTAACAATGCTCCACGCGGTTGCCGATCGGCGTGACTGCCAGTTCGATTTACTTTGATCACCAAAGTCCGACTAGGCCCGATGTTCCAATGACTGCCAGTGAATAAACTTAATTTTTTTCGTAATATTCGTAAACGTTTCCGGGAGGATGCTGGGTCCGACACACACCGATCGCGATCGATCGATCGTACACGCGCGCGCGGGGTTCGGTAGGGGAGGGGAGGGAAACGATCGTTGTTGCGGTAAACCGGCTGCGTGAATTCGATCGAAAAAACAACTCTCGGGACTCTCGACTCGGGGGGGCACACGCACGTTCACCGCCGAGCGCCGAACAACTAATAAAAGCTGGAGACGAGGTTGAAACCGCGGAGACCGCTTACTACTCCTTCCACCGGTGCGCGGCTTTATCCCTATCCCCGAGCGTCCGCCGTGCGCCGTAGCTCGGGCCCCGATGTATACTCGCGATCCGCGAAGGAACGTGTGCTGCCCGATGGACGGAACCGTCAGGCCATCACCGTGAAACCGGGCAATAGGAGTGACGAAGCAGGCATTATAGTGCAAATGTGAACGGCGAAGCGAGATCGAGCGAGAGAAACAAGAGAAGGAGTTAAAAGAGAGAGGCGTGGACAGTGAGACGGACTTAACAGGTATCCGAGCGCGAGGGGAGAAGAGAGGGGAACTGGCAGCAGCAACAGCAGCAGCAGCAACAGGCAGCACGGTATGCCCCGGTTGAGCTGGATGGTACCGAGGCTCTGCTGCAGAAACGTCACTCGGTCAAGGTTCCCCTCCAAAAACCTGCAGCACCGAGTCGAGCCGTACCAGCGGCCGCAACAAACCACACGTCGCGCGGCGAGCTCGATGCGCGCGGGGCTCTTCATAGACAATTGCTATACTTGGCGCGCCTTGACGCATAAGAGTCGAAGAGCGCGAGGGCGTCTCAAGGAGTTTCAACGACACGGGACCGATGAGCTACGACATCTCTCGATCTTTTTCGTGTTGCACGCTCATTCAGAGAATTCGCGTTACGACATATCGGCCGCACGAATCGTCTTGATGCCTCGGTTCATGCGTACGACGAGATGACACAGTTAGATACAGTGTAGAGTACTCGTAGAATTTGCGAATGGAGAAGATTACGGGTGGTAGGCGTTTGTTTAGTTTTATAAAACGAAATAATAAATAAAAATGATACAAGTAAACTTTTTTCTTTCCATTTGAAGGTCAATTCCTTGTCGGCCAGTACAAGTCAAGAAATGCCCAGTGACCATTATTCATTAATGTCCCCCACCAGTCTATGTAGATTTTCTTGAACTTGCGGTTACGGCTCTTCTCGAGGTAAAATATTTCAGGCATAATATCAAGATAATTATTCTAAACTTAGCTACTCGATTCTTTACGATTGGCTAAACGTCAATTTTCAATTCTTTTTCCCTCTTGCGGGCATCGGACCGTCCAATCGGCATCCAATGCCGCGAGATTGATCCCCGATGTTTACGATACTTATCAGGCTGCTCTGGAGATACAACTCGGCGACTCGCGCGGTTATAACAGCCAAGAGTTCCGTAGCATTGCCGTGGCAGTAGTCAAGCTCTACGTGCAAGTAGTTTATCGTCTCGTTGTCCAGATCGTCGTAAAAATACGCCACGCCGAATAGACACGGTAAACAAGCTTGGACTTTCTCTTGTTCAGTCACGTGCGAACAATCGTGGGCCCGCGCGCTCGGCTGGGCCGGCTTTGCCTTCCACAGAGACGTCGATAAGACCTCTAAGGCTCGCGCGCGCGCTCAGCTCGCGCGAGCCCCCGGAAAATAAAACGCAGCTCGTGCGCGAAACTCTCTGTGGGTGCATGCGCGAGGAGAACCGCCGTGCTGTTGTGTGCGAGCCTCGCAAGCGGTTACGGCGGCGATTCTCGCGAGGGATAAGAAAATCGAAAGAAATGTATGAAAGTGCGGCATTTACATTCCTCGCGAGCGAACTTCCAGGGAAGCCGTAGGTGCAACACAACACACGGAGAGTTATACGCGAAGCACCGAGAGGAAGGGGGCGGAGGGCTCTGTGTACCGCAGGGGAACCTTACTAAACGGGCGAAACCCGAGTGAACGAACGCTAAAAGAGTTCGACTCGCGGTGCCCCCCGGAGAAACTCTCTGCCGTTTATTCCGTCTCGTGCGCTCCCGCTATACGAGAAAACAAGATTGTACAGTATCGAAGCCCCTAACACGACGCGTCCTTCTTCGCGCTTCGTACGCGACCTTGACTCTCCGCAGGCCACATCGAGATGTATGTATACCATACGCTCTCTCTCTCTCGAATGTTTCGAATAACTTCTTCGCAATCCTCGAGCGTATATCCAACGGCAACAGAGCTTACAGACTGGAACTCTAGGAACTTAAACTTAAAATCGATTCATGACATTCACGCGCAAATCACCGTCCCGAGAGATCGTTTCGTCGATATATCGCTCAAAGTTTTCAACGCTTGTTTCGCCGAATGGGCGTACAGCCAAAATAGTTATTTGACCCGATATCGACCTTAACGGCTAACGTTTCGTCGATGGATCTGCGAGAGTTTTTTTTCTTTTTTTTTTCGTTTAATGGCGAATCCGCTTCGATCGGCGCAAGTTGGCTAAAGATATTTTGTTTTTCGACTAAGATGGCACGAGCTGCTATTCTTTTTTCCGTTTTTTCTACGAAATAAAATAAAGTCCACCCGAGGCGCCGGGGATAGTTAATATTCGTAATCGTTTTCCCTTCGTCTCTTTCTGTATATCCGACTCGAAATGTTTTATGCCGAAGTTATGCTAATCGAGGCACATATTGCGGCACGAGAAATACTCGTATAACGCTCCCTCGCGAGAGCCAGAGATTGCGAATCGATAACGGCTCGCGCGGGCCCCGCGAGAGACCACGAGCGATGATCGTTTTAGAGAAGAAAACAGAAGCAACGGGATTCTCCGCTCGTCCCGAGAGAGCGAGAGAGCGTTCTCGCCCCCCCTATCGGGATGCGTAAAAGGTGCACGTGAGCGTAACACAAATTATTTATTCATATTTATGTATATCCCTCCGTCTCTCTCGATTCCATTCTGTTCGGAGTCTGAAAATCAATTAAGAGCGAGTCTATCGATTGGCACGCCCGGGAGGGACGTTGTAATTATATTTTATTGACTGCAGCGAGAGGGATTCTCTCTTCTCTATACTCTATCTAATAGTTACCAGCGAACTATAACGATCACGGCGAAGGAGGCACCGATCGTTTGGTCTCGCGTAGAAAATAATAATCCAACGTTTTTTTCCATCTTTCTTCACATGATAATACCAGGAATTCGAGACGCGAAGATGAACGATCGTTCTAAATTAAAAAATCGAATCGATGACTATTCTTTTTTTTCTTCCCGCAGCGTTGTGGGCGACTCGGTAATAATCTTTCACCGTCCACTCGATATCCTAAACAGAATAAAAACGCTCGGAGTGCGAGACCTGCAGCTGCGATAAACGTCTATAAATTATCGCAGCCGTTGTGGGTTCGAGGGCCCTCCGAGGGTTTCGAGAAAAATATTCATTAACTATCCGGTCGAGGAAAAAAAAAACAAAATGGAGCATCAGAAGCATTCGGCACTGTTTACTCAGGGCGCCCCTTTGTAGAGCGCGCGCTCTTCTATCGTCTACCATCGATGATTGATCGCACCGTGCGCCGCTCGAGCGCCTGTTCCGCTCGTCCGAAACGTTTCCTTCCTTCAACAAGATATTTCCGAACGAGAGCCCATTAGTGTAACTCAACTAGGCCGCCACTAGAGTCAGAGGCACGTCTCAATCGAATCGCTCAGGCAAGCCGAGAGTCAATGTGACTGTTCACAAAGCCCTTGGATTCTCTCCTATTCGACCTATGCCAACGATAAGACTTTGTTTTTTCGCCAGACGTCCAGACTGTTGGACTAAATCAGCGATACGTGCTCTATGATGTCCGAAATGAATTCTTCGTTACCCGAATTTGCATAAACCGTTTAATCGTCCGTCTGTCGGGCACAATTATGTAAATGTCTGTTCGCTCAATCGTGGAACAGAACGGACGCACGTCGTTCTTCGTGGACAACGTATCGTCGTAAAATCGTGTCAATCCTGGTTGTTAAAGTAGATCAAATCGAGCGATCATAACGTAGAGCGTAAACAGACAAGGTGCACAAAGGCCTTATGATGCGGAAAGAATAGTTTGGGATTTACGAACTTATGCAAATTAGATTCGCCTCACTTTTTTTAACGGTGATTATGAAGCTTCACCATGCGGATGTTACTTAACCAATGTTGGCTTCCTCATAGAGGAAGCTTTGTAAACTACTCTAAAAACAGAATGTGATTTTCCGATGTTTCGCGACATTTTAAACGCGTTTCAACCGAAACCTTGAAAAACGCAAAAAAAAATGAAAACAAAGCTTTTTCTATGAGGAAGCAAATGTAAAAGACTCTCAGTAAACGGTAGCTGAGAAAGTTGGATTATTCCGCGATGCACCGTGGGAGATCCCCGTGGATCTATCCCGTAAATCATCGATTCTTCGATGTGGTCGACGTTGACCGTCGCATTCGATGACACCGCCACACCGAATGAATTTATGGAAAACGTGAGTAACGTTCCCGTAACGTCTCTCTTACATAGCCCCATCGGGTTCTTGTACAATCGTTTCGTCGATTGTATACGAGATCACCGTTATGGATTCCAATGGCCGGTTTCACCGGCGTGTCGAGCTTCCGATGCGGCTTCAAACGGCTCGAAGAACCCGCGCGAGTGACTTATGGTTATCTCGTAAATTCCTGAAGAGCAAAGAATGAAGAAGCGCGCGCGGGTCAGAAACGAAGAGAGTCCTAACGACAGAAGCATCGGCGGCAGTGGAGGCAGAAGCAGCGGCAAAATACGTGACCGTTCGAGAGCAATGCCGCTTGCTCGATTCATCCCCCCGTCTCTCGCTCCCCGTCTCGCTGACCTGGCTTTTCTAATTAACTCAGGCGCGCGTTTTCTACGGCTCTTAAGAAATCCTAACGAGCTCGTTTCCCGGGATGGGAATAATAGTCACTCTCTTGCTTGCCTCTCGCCTTTGGACACCCATCCGCCACACGTCTCCTCTCCAATGTTCTAGCCAGGCACAATATCATTCGCGACTATACCTTAAACTCCTTTCCCGAATTACCTGCTTTCGTGTCGAGAAAGAAAACGTCTACATGTCACAGAGAATCCTTTTCCTCGTTCAAACGTCCAAGGACGCGATGTCGTCTGCTATAAAGCTATCATCGCAACACTGCAATGGAGCACTTCTGCTTTTCACGAAGCTGTCTCGTGACGTCTTTGAAATAAGAGCACATTTGCCGTTCAAGGTTTCCAGTTTGTGTGAACTCAGAACCGAAAAAAAAACCGTTTCTGAATGGTTTCTGACGGACTATGTTAAGCGGTCCCATTAAATCGCGGACACGTGGGTGTTCGGGGATTAATTAGCTTTGAAACGATGCCGTAGCCCTCCCCGGTGAATGATGACGAAAACGCGCTTTGACTACCGTGCAGTCAAATGTAGATCACGTCGTAGCATCAAGCCCCGGTGATTATGCTCGCCGGAGGGGCCCTAGAGAAACGCATGGGGGCCGTTGCGCGCCTGCCTGGGCACCTAAGGTGGATGGGGAACGCGCCGCTCGAGACGTAGTCGAAAAATAAAGGATTCCAGAGGTTGAATTTATTATGCACCGGTGCCGGTGAGTACAGACGCGAACGCTGGGACGAGCGAGGGAGAAAGATGTTTTACGGCCTCCGTCGCATCTTCTGCCGGCGGGGTAATCACTGCCAGTAGAACACTTTGAACGCTCTCGCAGAACCGCGCGCGTGATCATGGGAGAAGGATGGCCGAGTGGCGAACTAAAAGAGAGAAATTGGAAGGGTTGCCGGGCGCTTTACCGGGGAGGGAGCTGGAGTGAAAGGAGGTTTCAGGTTCAAGGTCAAAGAGAGTGAGATGTTGACGTCGAGATTACGGGAGCGCTTCATTCGTAAAGAAGAATGAAGTCTGTTGGCGCGCTCGGCTGCCAACGCATGTTCTTCGAGGAACACACGATGGCGCGTCAAATTTGACCCAGAGCCCTCTTTCGATATGTCTCACGCGGGCCTTCGATATCTTTATCGTGGCGAAAGTAGCGATTCATCATTTTTCAACCCACGGAAATGAGCCAAGATACTTCCATCATGTTTGGGAGCAGAGAAGTTTGTTTAATCGTTGCAATACCTTTCGCAGACTGGAACTAATTGCCCCGCGGAGTTCTAGTTCACGAAAGAAACTCAAAGTACCACGCTAGCTCGCATGCTCGCCTATATATCCAGTTCTTTTTTTTTTTTCTTCGGAATAGGTAGGTAGGTAAAGGTATACAAAACTGTTACGACCGTGAAGAACGATCCGAGAAACGAACCTCAACATCTGTCGGTCTCTCTTGAAATTCCAGGGCGCGAGAGTATGGAAGAGTACTTTGGTTTACACGCGTGTGAAGGGGCTACACGTATAAACAGCGGTATAGAGACAGGGAGTAATGGTAGCGCTAGTAGCAGAGTGGAAAAGCGCGAGCGAAAGCGAGAGCTTCGATCCTATCCTATGCTACCGCGAGAATTTCCTGCCTGCTCCCCTCCACCGAGCGAACGAGAGTGAAGAACGGAGAAAGAACGCGGCTGTGGACGAAGAAGACGAAGAGGAGAAGGAAGAAGAAGAAGAAGAGGGTGGGCGAGGGAGGAACAGGTCGCGTACTGTGGATCGCTAGGAAACCTCAACGAAGAACGAGAGAGAATGGCATCCCAGGTGTGTTACCAACGCTAACGGCACGACGGCCAGTAGGAATACGGTATGCGCGAAGAGCCCACAACTCCGAACGAGTGAAGAGGATGTTTCTACTGTTGCTGCTGACGCTTCTGCTCCTACTGCTCGCGGGGTTAAAGTAGAGAAGGTATGTGAAGTGGGTAGACATGTAACTGCAGAGGGCAGAGAGAAGATGGAGGGGGGGTTGAATCTTTTTGCACCGCGGACGCACGGTCGAGTTTACAGGCTACAAGAAAATAACATCATTACATCCATAAGACTATAGTGCCGAGAGGTTGCTCGTTCTCTCATTCTTCGTTTATCTCCGCTCGTCCTTTAGCCCTTCTACATACTCTACTACTACTATTATAGCCGAGCGTGAATGCTAGCTTCTGACGAATTCTTTGTACTCTATCCTATCGCGAATCTCGCCGTGAGGATCTCGAAGAGCCGGGTCCAATCGGGAGAAAATTCTAAGCTTGATAGGTCTTAAAGGGAATATTCGAGCGAAAGTCGCAGGTGTATTTCTTCGATCATACAGGCATCGTATATCCCCTGGAATCACCGATCGTATCTAATTAAATTATCCCCCTGACCTATGCCCGATAATTTTCACGCTATTTTCGACACGCCGGTTTATACCTTAACCCGCAGCTTTTCTCAGCTCCTCGGCGTGTGTTGTCCCGAGTGGAGAAACACCGGACAAGACCCTCTTTGACTCTCACTCTCTCTCTCTCTCTCTGGAGCGCGCGCGCTCTCGCACCAGAGACCAGAAGACACAAGGGAACTCTTCCAAACGCTGCCCTACCGTAGAGTTTGTATCGTCGTTCTCGTCGCTGCGTGGCTCTGGCACAATAAGGCATAGTACTCGCGAGAGAGGCGTTATAAAGGGCTCTGTGTAGTTATTAGGGGTTATGACGGCGGTAATATCTCACTCAGCGGGCTTCCTCTGTAATGTTATGGCCGGGACCAACCCCTTCCACATCGGAAAGGAACGTCTCGGCGCAGCCTCCGGAGACTTTCCCCTTCGCGATTCCCGTGGCAAGCAACACGCCGACGCCGCACGCGCGTTCCTTCCTTCGTCTCTTCTTCTTCGTCTTCTAGCCTCTTCGCCCTGTTCCTTCTTCGTCCTCTTTTTCCTCTTCGTCTTATTCTTCTTCATCATCGACCGCCCCGGACTCTCGGGGAGTAGAAGAAGCCTTTCAGAAGAACCGCTCCCATCCCAACTATCACCCAGATCTAGCGTTATACGTTCTGCATTCGAGGCCGCAAAAAAAAATCACGAGCACTCGACCGCCGAGACGAGCAATCTGCCTGCCTCTGCAATTTGACCTGGCGCGATACTAATAGTCACCGGCAAGTCTTCAAGGGAGCAAGCATGAAGGGAATCATAGTCCGACCACTCGGATACTCGAGTTTCAGCGGAGGATCGGTCGTTCAATTTGACGAGAACGTGGGATTTTAATTTGTAATATAATTTTTTTTTCCAAATAAATCATCATTGTCGAGCATTTCTTTTGGAAGATAAAAAAAATGAACATATTCAAGCCCCAATCAATTTGTGGAATTCGACGCAACGGCGAGAGAGACTATAATAGAGACGAATGAATCGAATATATTCTCAGCATTGTTCCAACAGCGCCAACTCATCTTCCGAACCGATAAATAATAATTGCCGATCGACGCGCGGATCGCGGAGTGTGAGAACGAATTCGGCCGGCGCGGTCCGAGAGTCACTAATTATTTCTAATTGGCCATAAAAGCTGGGCGGGCTCGACGATTTCGACCTTTAATCGTTCGGTAATTTCGGAAGATTCGCACCTGTGAGTTGTAAGTGAAGTAAAAAAATTAAGAAAAAAAAAAGAAATCATAATATATCTAATGATTCCGCGCGTGAATTCACGGTCGACTTGGGCATGGTTCTTTCTCTCTGACAAATTGACAACGAGCTGCCCGGTAACCGTACTCTAATTATCTTCTCTCGATTATTTCTCATAATCGCGCGCCTCGCCGTCCGATACTTTCGATCCGTGGGGTTCGAAGCTAACGATTCCTGTTCACGAAACGAATTCACGCATCGATCAAACTAACCGCGTCGTATCGCTCGTTTTACGAGGGGATAATTTTCGGTAGTCTGATTAATTTTCGAAGACGCTTGTGATCCCGACGATACGTTCGCACCGAGGGAGACAAACGCGTGCACTATGGTCAAGGCTGATCATTCCAATTCTTTGAACAAATGGATAAGTCGTAATTACAGTAGTTCCTCAATGAGGGGACAGCCAGCGGATCAAGGAACGCCCACGAAGAAGTCGTAAGTGCCTTTGGTTGTAAAATGATGTGTGCCCTCAGCGACGACGAGAGGATGAGTAAGCTTGCCATGCTTTTCGAGGAAGACATTAGACCGTGGCGGCTTCTTCCTTTGCCGCAGTTTCTTTTTGCCGTTTCTCCTCTGATCTCTGCGGCTTCTGACCGTTAATAATCGCTCGTTACGTTGCACATTTCGTCGGGTCGGGGAAATAGCATCAAATTGTTCGATGAAGCTCTCTAGCGGGGGTTGGGTATTATGTCGAGGTGGGGAAACAAAAAAAGGACAAAATCAGCCGCGAATGTCTCTCTACACGCTGGAGAGATGCCTGGAGAACGCCTTTAACACTGGAGTATGTTCCCCGGTGTACAAAGGTCCCTGTGCGCGCCGCGAATCTCTGAATTCTCCTTTCTCCTCGTGGCTCAGCGTCACGATTCTTAACGCTGCAACGACGATGCAGCTGCAAAGCGAAATTACCGTAGAAGCGCAGCCTGATTCACCTCATGGGAAGAGGAATCATCTCTATTTTCCGCAAATGCTGATGAATCGCTGGTAATGATCCGCTTGCTTGTCTCGAAAGGCGCATGAACATACGAATAATTGGTATGGCCTTTGAAAACGACCCAATTATTAATTGTTCGAGGCAAATACGGTCGAGTCAAAGTCCCAGTGCCAACGAGCAAGAGTCACAAAGTTTCTTAACGTTTCGTACTTTTCTCATTGTGCCGTTGTCTCGAGTCACGTATTTACTGATGCTCGTACGAGGCAACGTGTACGGAAAGATTTCACAGCTCTCTCGAGTCTCCGTAGACGTGCCAAGGAAAATTTCCACCTACGTCTATGTCTGCAGATTGTCGTTTGCGTCTCGGGAAAGTGTCCGGAGCCTTTGCCAGTGAAAGTGGTGCCTCGTTATAGTGCAACAAGCTAATGGCTCGGAGACCGGGGTACGGTGTTCATTCGTTTCCGATGTGTACCAACGCGAGCAAGGAAACACACAGAGTGTAAAATACTCGGTGTCGGGAACACTGTCAGGCAGGATCAAACACGGGCGAAGTACTTTAAGTTCAAAGTACCGCATGTACTGGAAGTAGGAAGTCCTTTTTGCACTCGAAATTCGTTTGGCAATTGAATTCTCGGTGATGCGAACTCTTCTGTGATACTTTTTAACTGTGTTTTTTTTTAATAATTCAGATCAAATCTCATCTTATTTGGAATTTTGGTCGATGCGCAAAGTTTTTTCCGAATTTTTTAAATCAAGGTTAATTCGCGATTATGGCTTCGAATTTAAAGCCTATCGAGGAATGTATCAAAAGATTTCTTCGATTACTGAAATACTGATACTTTAAGTACTGCCGAGCTCTGGGCAGGATACAAGGAACTAGCTTGAAACGCGTCGCACGGATCCTCAAATAAACCTTCCGGGTGCTTATGCAACGTCCGTTCCAAGACGAAAGACTTGCGGTCGAAGAAGGGAACGCGCGTGAGAGAGGTGATACAAAAGAAAAGAATGAACGGGAAAGAAAGAAGGTAAGAGGAGAAGCACCAGCTCGATGCCTCTGAACTCCGTTATTCCGAACTACCGCTTATCGAGAGCGAGCGTACGGAAAAGGGGGAGTGGGGGAGGGGGGGGGGGGGGGGGGGGGGGCGCTTCAAGGTCGTGACTGTTCACCAACATATGGCTTACCCTTGCTGCTACTTCCTCCTTCGAGCTCTCTCACCGACTCCTCTTTCGCTGGCTGCGCTTCTGACCGCGGACAACCATGCGCGAAGCATTTCTCGCCGAGGATCTCGAGACGGCAGCATGCACCTACAATCACACATCATGATGTATACAACGTATTCATCGCTTCTTATTATTCGGCGGGCGATGCAAAGATCGTTGTTTATCTTTCATTTTACGGGCTGTTAGACGAAACAGCTTGGGTCGCGTCCGTTTGATTCTGTCTTTTTCTACTCGCGAGCTTGAAGTTTATAGCCTGACGAGAATCTGTGAGAACTTGTGTTGCCTGGTGCATTGCCAGGACCGATCGCCACCAATGCAATGATTCATTCGGCGGGCAACCACTCCGTTCTCCATTATCTAAATGTTATTGCGAATCGAAAAGTACGAATTTTTTTAAACATCCGAATAGCCGGGGAATGATTACGGGAGCCAACCCTCTTTGATATGCCTCGCCTCGATGATCGAAAGTGATTAGGCGAACGAGTGCTCGTCAGAGACGATAAAACCAGTTCGGAAGTCGGAAATATCGTGGAGTAATAATGCCCGCTACTTCTCGTCGACCGCGAGACGCTAACATCGAAGTTGTGCTCTCTCGCTCTTAAACTCGCTCGCCGAGCAGCGCATCGTCCTTATTTTCCCCCTTCGCTCTCCCTTTCTCTCGGCACTTCTCTATCGACGCTCTAACGACTCTGGCCGCACGGTTTGCGGACACCGACGTGATATAACGAGCTAACGACCGGACGACTAACGACTTTGATCGAGCCAGAGAGTGCCGGCCCACAGAGCAAGGAGAAGCTCTTCTAGCGTTGAATCGCCTTCGCTCTTCGTTTCTATGGGTTTCTCCACTCAACTGTGGGCCGCCGCTGCTGCTGGTGCTAGTACTGCCTGCCGTTTGCTGCCATCCCACAGAGGTAACTCTTCTTCGTTTTGCTATTCTTGTTTCTTCTCTTGTATAGCTTCGCCGGTAATTCGACCTTGAATCGCGAGCGTTATCGTGGCTACCTCAGAAGTTTTCAGGATGACGAAAAAAAAACGCTTGGTCGATCGGGGGCGCAGGGGAACCCGTAAAACGTACCCAACAAACCCTCTTTCTTCTTGATCTCCCGAGAACGCTCAATATAACTCTCCGACCTTCCTTCATCCCCGGTCCATTGGAGACGCGAGAATTTTGATGACGACGACATGACGATGCAGCCGGCATGCCGTGAGACATAGGCGAGATAGAATGGGAGGGGGCGGCGGCCACGACAGGGTGAAAGCGATGACTGCCATACTCACCTGTCGTATCCTCTAGCTTTGCTCTTGTTTCTTCGCGAACATCAAAGTAAACTTGCGATGTGGATAGAGGCCTGATGAGCTTTTTAGGCCTACACCAGGACAAAATGATTACTTTTGGGGGAGGATTTTTTTGGAAGACCTCGAAATCGTGCCCGCGTCACGGCGATGCTGGATAACTTGATTAAAAACCATCGTTCCCTTGTTCGCATTGCTCTCGGCGTTTGGGATGCGTCCGTATACGAAGAAAATTGAATGGTCAAGCATTCGCGCGACCCTTTGATAGCGTGTGTTCCCATAGAAATTGGGTGTTGAGCGTGTAAAATACGATAGAAATATTTCTGCAAATGTACTTTCCTTTCATGTAGAATATGAGATTTAAGAAAAATGACGACCCGAAGTCGAAAATGCAAAAAAAGTGCGGTCAGAAAAATATTTAACATTATCATAAGCAGTCATAATATTACTATTATCATAGTTTGATATCAGGCATGATTGCAATAATATTTGTGTATACTATGAATATTATATAATATAATTAACATAATTATACCATTACATAAATATATATTCCTATATATTTTGCAGCAAAAAGTTCTATATCTCGTTATATGCTCACTCTCCAGAGGGATGGTAAAATACAATAGAACCGTGTATTTTGTACTTTGTCCTGTACGCTTGGCGTTTTGTACTTTGTGTAGTTAGTCCTTGCCGAAGCAACACGGTATTACAATGTCTATAGTGCTCGTTAGTGTCGAGGTCACGCGCTAATAACTCTTACATTGCCGTTGAGTTCCCATTAGACGACAAGAAAGTTCTTGCGACGACGAGCCAAAGAATGGAGAACAGGCAATATCCGGACGACGAAAATGTGTCTCGCGTCTCCGGCATTGGCGAGTCAAAGCGTTTTAGCCTGACCTCGTGGCTCGTGTGGCCCCGGGGTTTTTCGACTCCTATTGATAGCAAGAATGCTCGGTCTTGTGACAAATTATAGAACAAAAGCGAAAAAAATATACGGCGTCAAAACTAGACACTAAAGTATGATTTTTCAACCGGGATTAATAGACGTTCGTCTCTGACTCGATATTTTTTCCTGGCAAAGTGACAAATAGGAGGTAAAATTTCATCGGGCACTCGAGGCTGAGATCTCAACCGAGTCTCGATAAGCGAATAATAATCGTCGTGGAACAAACACGCTCGGTGAATCCGTTTCCATGCGCGAATTAAGGGCGAGCAGAAGATTGCGTGAGGGCATAAGCTTCGGTATGCTGGTTGAACAGAAAGGAAACATCGGATCGCTTGAGAGAGTCTTCGTCGGCATTGCGGTGGCAGCGTCGACTGTTAGAGAAGAGAGTCGACAGGAGTGCCGAGAGCAAATCGAGAGAAAGAACGAGATAGGCAGAGATGCGGGGACGGTAGTGAGAAAGAGAGGATGCCAGAGGCAGGTAGCAGTCGAGCAATCAGGTTGGCTGGCAGCCGGACGATTCTCCGGTGCGCAGAGGGCAGCGCCGCGGCGTTATTATCTACTTGGGTGGACAGGTGCCACAGGGGGGTAGGTAAAAGTGGAGGGAAAGGAGTCGGAACGAAAAGGTATATGGAAGACGAGAGAGGCGCATAGTGTAAGAGAGGCCAGCTAGAGAGGATGCTGCTTCTCGAAGAGCTCTTCGATTCGCCTGGCCTCTTCCACCGCTTCCACTGATGCCTCTGCTCGCGGTGGCCGATCGTTATCGGGACTCTCCCGTGGCCGTAGATTCATGCGGACGCGCGGAGCTATGGTTTTGCTTCTGCATCCACCAGAAGCAACGTAGCACAGAGAAGCCGTGGGGAAACCCGCCCCCCCTGCCCCGACGGCTCTTCTACTATACTTGGGGTCTCGTCGTCTGACGCTTTCAGGCTTTACCTACTTCGCCACTATCTCGCCTCTTCTTTTCTCTAGGGCCACGAGCGGCGGGGAGGGCGTGCAACAGCGAGAATAATACCGCGAGGGATAAAAGGTCTCTCGCTCTCTCGGTAGCATAGTTGCACGCACATTCCCAGTTCACAGCCTTGACTCTTTCTCTTTTCCTGCGGTTCTATCCCTCTCTCGAACGAATGAACGAGCGCAACGAGAGGCGGAATAAACGAGGGAAGGGAAGGAAGGGCTGGTAAGCGGGCCACCGTTTCTCCCGGACAATCTTCGCTTTGCGGGAATCTTCGCAACTCTCTTTGCCTCTCTCTTGTGTGTACGTGTTTTATTCTTTCACTAATACCATAGACTGGACGGTTTTTTTTTTTTCAATTTTATTTTATCCTCTATGCTACTTGGCGTTGAAGACGCTCCCGCGCGTCTCTTGATGGTCCAAGGAGAGCTTACAGAGGTAGAATATAGACTCTCTCGCACCGAGAAGGCGGCGAGGATAAGCTCTGACTCGCGGCTCCTCTCTCGCTGTAGTCTCTCGCCCGATGGCAATTATACGCGCGCGGAGCCATCCCCAGGGCTAGATTCAAGATCAGATAATCCCATCTGTCGGTGTAAACGAAGAGAGAGGGCTCAGCGCAAACGATCCCGCGAACGATCCGCAATCCGCGAGGATCTTCTCATTCTTCTTATTTTTATTATTCTTCATCTTCATCTTCCTCTTCTTCGATTTTTTCTTTTACCTCCCGTTTATTCTAGCTCTCGTTCTTCCATTTCTCGAGAGCCCCCCACGAGTATATGGTCGAGTGTAATTGTCGAAGGCGAAGAAGACGGCAACGAAGGGGGCCATCGCCTCCCCACTTCGCGCTCGAAACTCATCGTCGGAACATATTTTAACCATTGTGGCGATTTCACGAACGAAAGGAGATCACGGTCGCGAGTTACACCTACGCCCGGGTTTCTCGAAACGTGTACGCGCGAATGGCGAGAGAGCAATGTCATCCGAATGTTAATCGAGGCCCGCCGACGCCTACGTCTCGACCAGTCGCTCGACGAATGACTCTTCTCTCTCGCTCCCTCGTCGTGGCGGCTTTCTTTCGTCGCCCGATACTTCAGTGGCCTCCGATAGTTAACATAATCGAGCTCATGACTCTCGTCGACAAATTTCTCGTTAGCGCAGCAGAGAACACGTTGTATGTTTAATCGTGCGAAAAAAAAAAACGAAATAAAAATTATCACTCGCTACCGCGAAATGTGGGCCGCGCAGGGAGAATGTCATTGAATGGTTTCAATTGATATCGGTCGGACAATCTTCACTTGATTGTACTGAATTTTTTCAGAGTCGACTCAACAGATTGTATCTCCTTTAATGGAGCATTCCACTCTATGATTGCGAAAGACGGATTACCGAGGCATGACGAGGAATGAATAGAAATTAATCAGTGTAGGCAAAAAAAATGATCAGGAAGCGAATTAAAAATTGAGAGTCTCCAAAAAAGTATTCAAATTAGAAACATTAGAATATTAAAATGATATTCTAAAAATATATCAACACAGTTACAAAGTACTTTCGAGTATTGAGGAACAATCCAAAGCACAAAAATCATTGAAGATGGATCGTAACTCGCGTTATCAGTGAACTTACTAGACTGAGTGAATTTGCGAGCTGCTAGACTCTGGTACAGTAAAAAAAAAAAAAAAACCTTTTTCATTCTGGTTCTTATATGAGTCACTAGCGCCCGCGTGCGCGTGTCGTGTCGTACCTGCTGCCTTATTGAGGAACCTGGTTCGCTGTACGTGAGCTCCTGCGACAGCTGTACGCGCCGTTCTTTTGAATCCTTTCTTATTTCTCCTGTTTCTCCTCCCTCTTCCTTCTGTCGCGCGGTATACATTTCCGTATTTCCACACTACTCCGGGTGAGCTCAGCGGTGACCGTGTATAAATAGCGCTGCTACCTGTGCGTGTGCCTCATCGCTGTGAGCGAGACGCATAGGTGAAACTTTATAATGCCGCGTGTGCGAATAAGCTTGACGCGCGGTAACGCGCCTTCATCGGCGAGTTTGTCCCAACCATTCCCACCGGGACCGCGAATGCGTACGTGCTGTCGGCGATCGGCGAGGAAATCATCTCTTTCTTTGCTTCGTGCTCTTTCCTCTTGTCGCAGCGTTCTCGTGACATTTTTCCTCTTTATTCCATTTTTTTTTCTCTCACCCTCGATCTGGCAATGCCAGGCATATACCCACTTACAACGCGATACGTACGTACTTCCTAGCTGTAACCGACACCTACTCGACCCGCACGTTTTGCCCACTCGACCCAGAATCCTTGCAGTAGATTCAACGCCGCGCGTATATCCTTTCCCCGCGCGCACCTTACGACGCTAGACGTTTTAGTGGAATTCATTCCTTTCTTTTTGCTTCTCTTCAAAATCTTATCCATGACTCATTCGGGAAGGTAATTCGAGCATCGAACTATGCCGCCGAGGCTGCCGCGAACGGTGGATATCTTCGATATTTATCTATCCATAAAGTGTTTGCGCCACGGCTCCGAGAGACCCCTGTCGAATAAATTCGTCAAGTTCGCCTCGGGATCTTCCGCGCTTCATTTCGCTCCATTAGCGATTCCATGATCACTCCCACGTTCGATGCCACGTGAGAGAGACCAAATATTCCCGGAAACCCGCGGGAGTTCCCACAGGATCTCTAACTATCCTATTATTTTGAAAGGCAGAAAAAAGAAGCCCTGCTCGCCGCTCTTGGAGGATTCATAGAAGAACAATAACGGACACGTCGCGCGGCCAGACGTCGAACTCCTTGCGCGTAGACTCTCGCCTTTCGCCTCTATGCGCTCGAGACGAGCTATAATCCTGACCGCGCCGCCCTCATATTTATTCGTCGTTAAAACACCAAAAATACTTGTGCTCCAAAAAAAAACCCCATGTCCGCATACGGTAGACGAGACATGTTCGAATACGCCCAGTTGTCAAATAAATTATCGTTGAAAGCCCGTAAAATTGTTGGCTTCGCTGACCGGCGCCAGAGACACAGATTCTATGCCCGGACCTGTTGACTCGTTGAAAAACGTTCAAAACAATTTTTTTTTTTCTCCAATAGAAGTTTTTATCATCGATGAAAAAAAAATTCGTTCAATGAACGAACAGTTTCCGAATCGTCTACGATGTGTCACTTAGATACGGAGAGAGAAGAAAAAAGAAGAACACCGGATCCGAGAGCCTTCGGAGTAAAGTATCTTCGTCACGCGCTCAGGGGGATCCTTAATGCTCCCCGCTGGCGCGCGACGAGCTAAGGACGAGTGGTCACTTCTCACGTCGTCCCACGCGAGGACGATAATCGTGCTGCTTCTTCTTCTTCCTCTCCATCTTCGGCATTTTTTTTGTCTTCTCTATACCTATGTATATATATTCTCTCGGTCTATATTGTGCTTTTCGCCTTATTGCTCGAAGGCCGCTGGTGCGCCATATAGGATGAGAATCAACAACGAAAGAACGAACGAAGTAGAAGAAGAATAAGAGGAAGCGTATCGGGTGTCTACGTCACCCTTATACTTGCTATGCACCGGCTTGTGAAAACCACTCGAATCTCAGACGCGCTGAGCTCTGTTATTCGCGACCTCGACGTACGGCCACCAGATAAATCCATTCGAAATCCCCCGAGATCTTTTTCAGCGCCTCTCTTCGGGGCCTTCCATCCGTCGTAGCTCCATGCGCTCGTTCCCACTTGCGACAAGGGGGATGTTTCTTTGCGGACAGTCGGAGAGGAGTAAAAAGAGCGGAATACAAGATGGATAAGGAAAGACGAAAAGGAGTCGAAGAGAGGGGAAACCCTCGCAACGAGAACTCGGGGAGACACACGAGAGAGAAAAAAAAACGAACGGGAGGAACAAAAAAACAAAAGGGGAAGACTGAGAGAGACTTAAATGGGAGACCTTCACACGTCCCACGCGCGTAAAACACGCTCGTTCACCGTCCCGCGAGAGGAAAGCTGCTGCTATTGCCTCTGGTACACACTGCACCTTATAACAGCGGCAGCCGAGCCGCAATCTACGAATAGTCTAGCTCTCGTCCGAGAGAGGATTCCCTCGGGGACGAGGGGCTTCGCGTCGGTCTGGCTCGTTCGACTCACTTGCCCGTAACTCTTTTCTCGCTCTTTCGTTCACTTACCGGCTCGCGGATGCGTGTCACTGGCAAACTTGAACGCGAAAATACGTATAGGTATGTGTATACGTATGCTCAAAGCGGTCGGGGTAAGGCCTCTATACACGGCAGTTGGTACCGGAGAGGAACGATAAGTCAAGCGACCTTGAAGCTGGCGGACAAATCCATTTGGAAAGATATTTCTCTCGCTCGCACTATGGGACCCCGGTGTCCGATTGTCTTTCTTGCGAGATCCTCGCAACTACTACTCTACCCGGTGTCTCTCGCTTCTCCGGTGAAGGGGGGGAGGGGGGGACGTTAACTTGAGACAAGAGGGAAGCAACCATAAGTCGCAGTCGTCTACAATTGCTCCACCGCGCGCAGAGGCCGAGAGAATCGGCGTGGAGCACAGACCGAGGATGCTGGCAAAGAAAGAGGAGAGAAAGATAATGTAATGCTATAATAGGAACGTCTCCTTGCAGTTCCATCAGAGAACGTCCCACGCGCAGAACCTTTTTTTTTTATTTATATTTTTGTTTTTTTTTCCTTTCGTTTTTTTTTTTTTTTTTTCAGAGAGTCCGATAGTCCAACTCTCTAGGCTACCAACGACGAGAACCGTACTAACTTCTTCGCTAAATAAATCCATTAGAATCCCAGTCTCGTACAAAGTTGTGGGTATACGAAAACCTTCCGAGAAGCTTTTACTCGTGTCTGTTTTGCTCGTCAAAGTCTGCGATTGTCTGTGTTACGTTCCGTTGACGTCGCCCGATGGCTGCTCTAGATGGACAAACCTGAGTGACTTCATCACCGGAGAGCCGGCTCTACTTATATAGCATCGTCGTACACCACGCTGACGAGACTCCCGTGTGTTGATCCGGCCTGTCCACCTGCCTCACCTTGAAGTTTATTTGCGCATGGAGCAAGCGATAGAGTCGTCGGCCACCCACTACACGTTGCTTTCTCTGCTGCTTACAAAATCTATTGCGGAGGTCTTATCACGGATGATTCTGTGTTGCAACAAAAGACTTTCGCAATGCGGAAAAAATATTGTGGATAAATCATTATATGTAAAGAAACAATTGGCCTTTACGTAATTTTCTTTTTTCTAATGGAAAAAGTAGGTTTTCGACCGCCCTTTCGAATCGAACTTTTACCGCTCGACCTTTCGAATCTACACTGAAAAAAGTGTTATTCGAGAGGAATTAATTAACTTCAGAAAAAAATCTGTTATATCAGATGGTTCTTTTAATTGATTCTTAGTCCTTCTAATAAAAACTTTTTTTTCGGCATATAACTAATGAATTTTTTTCCGCGTCAATGACTTCTATTTCTCGTAGCAGATTTTTTTTTTTCACATCGAATGATAGAAAAGATTCATTGATATTAATCTCCTGAAAAACGTTTCGATCGCTCACGTGTGCTGGATAACGATTGTGAAAACGATCTCGCTGTGGGCCCAATCATTTCGGCTTGCGGCACACGCGCGTGGATGGTATTTTTTTCTCTTTTCTCTCGTAGACGTACGAACCGTGTGGAGTAGACACGCACGCGGGCTGGTTTCGGGGAACCTCGCGAGACTGGAATGATGAATTGCGACGCGCCGTGCACGGTAATAAGACGTCGTGCGCGAAGAATTATCAACAAGATTCTCGTTGTTTTCGTCTACAACCATCTTCGATAATAATTGCAGCCCGTGCAATTCACGGTGGAATTATCGGGAGTACCCCCTCGCTAATGTGTATCTTTGAGACAAAAGTAAAGAAAAGAACCGAAGAAACGCAGTAAGAAGGGGTGCGGGCGCGAAGGGGGGGTTTCGAAAACGAAATGAGCGGTGAACCGATACGTAGAAAGTTGCCTTTTATTAATTTCCTCTCGTATGATTGATGATAATTCAACATAATGGGTCGGGCCACAGGGACCGGGGCAATAACTCATCGATGCATTTTTTTAACCCCTTCGCGGTTTCACTGCTGCCAGGCGGAGTAAGGTAGGTCGTTCGCCACGAGACGCGAGTGAGGTAGCAGCGACAGCGCGGCGTTGCGCGGAGAACCAGCGACACCCCCTATGAAAATATATTCGCCCGAGCGAGAAACTCGTTCAATAATTTAGTGGTACCCATTGTCGGTGTGTTAAGGCTCGCGTCTCTTTCTATTGCACGCTCTTAGACGCTTGGCTATATGGTCGTTGCAATGATTGGTCGATGGTCTCCAGTTTCACTGCCCGCGGGACGAGTAAACCAGTGACCAGTGCCCATACCGGGGACCCATGGCGCTCTCGATATACCTCGAGTGCTCACACCGAGGAAATTAATATTCCATGCCTGCCAGCCAGCCAGGAGCAAGGAACAGCAACTGGCTAGAATTGCCAGGGTGTCGTTACCGTCACTGTCCCTGCTACCTCCCATAGTATAGAATTACGACTTCGCTGTGCGTACTGTCCACATATATATAATACATGCACATATGTATATATATGCGTACGAGACACTACCGATGGTATCGATTTAATTTACCGAATTGAAAAACACGAGCTTTCGATGCCGAATGCTTTATTACCTCATCGGGTCTAAAAATAAAAGATTTTCAAAAAATGCAGATTGTTGCGTGTCGAAGACGAACAAAAAGTAAATTCTTCAGGGTCGTTAGCCTTTTACCTAACGAGAGGAGCGTTTTTTTTTCTTCTTTTTCTTAACTGCGGCATTGAGAATGCCACTTGTATATCATCGTAAGTAATACCGCGAAAGGTGTGCAACTCCCTTATTATGACAACGGTAAACGAAGTGTGCGCGCGCGTCCACTTTGCGGAACGTTTCTTTTCTCTGGTCAAGTCTCTGTCGACACGTACACTGCGGCACTTTGCGGCACACGCGAAATACCTAATATTGGATATGCATATGCGGAATGCGCAGCTATCGAAGACAGAAGGTTGAGCTCGGTCGTAAGTTGCAGAACGGGAGAAAGATCGTAGTTACTCTCTCCGCTACTTCGGCATCTTCGTAAGTAGGTAGGCATTACCGGTAAGACCTGGAGCGCACGATATGCACCGGACTGGCGCGCGCGCGCGTGTACGTACCAACAAAAGAGAGCGCGCGTCGTCCATTAAGTCTCCGGCATTGTTCGCTTCCAGTACCGAAGGATATCTCGATGTCCGTTTGTGCATTACCCACTTCGGTGTTTGTGCTTGTGCGAATGTGTATCCGCAACGGTTCTGTATACTTAGGGTCTCTCTAGCTTAGCCCCCTTCCCCAACCCCACAGCCCCTTTCCTTTCGCACACACAACGCAACGGTGCATCTAATCTTCGTGCGGTATCTGGCGGTTACAGTTATGCCCCCGGGTACGTGCATTTCAGTGCGCGGCTCTTATATACATTGATCATGGAGATGATCTCGTCGCGGTGTGGCGCGAGCGCGCGCGCGCCGAACGCGAGCACAGCCCGAGCCCAAGACCGGACAAAGTCGTGCGACCGATTCGTGCGACGTCTCGCCGAAGCTCACCGTTCCTCCGGTTTATAAAACCCCGACGAGATAGGGAGACTCGGGCGTGCGACGGCTCCGGAAATGTCACGAGGAGCCGCCCCCGGCGGGACGCGAGGGGGGGGGGGGGGGGGGGGGGGAGAGTCAGCCTGCTCCGACTGCTGCTGTCCGCTCCCTCACGTTCCGCTCAAGCGTCACGAACACTTCGGGCCCCGGAGCGTCACGTGTATCTCTGTATAGGCTCTCTAGTTCCATCAGAAAATCAAAGTGGCCGATATTGCCCCATCCGAACCGCCAAAGACTCAAGTCGCTTAAATATCGGCACTTGAGCCGAAGGTATCAAAAGCCTTTTGTTTCTTTTCGTCCGACGGGCCCCGTAATCAGACAATTATGCGATATCGCGATTAGTTTATTGTATTTCGTTACGTCAGATGTGGAACGTGCGCGGTACACGAGTTGCGTACAAAGTCATTTGAAGGCCTGTAATTACACTGCAATCACTGCTTCGGCGTTCGGCGTAGCCGAGCGGGAATAAAGGAGAGCGGCGAGCCGGTGTAACGCGAAGGATGCTGGAGGAGAGAGAGATCTCGCAAAGAGAAGTTGACGAAACTTGACCGTAGACTATATGTATACACGTGGAAAGGATATCGAGGGGATCTCGTTAACTGGCTATCTGCCCACACGTGCCTGGTGGACGACGTGCGCCGTTCACGAGCGGGGCAGGTTATTGCGGCGAGGGCCTCGCCGCAATGATTTTTATCCCCTTCAGCTGGCCTGGCGCTAGGCCTCCCTATCACCCCGTAAGTGATGCGTTTCTACAGGATCGTTCACGATATGGGGACCTAATACGATTTTTATGTAATCGATACGTGCCCTGATCGTGCGATTCAACAAAAGATTCATTCTTCCAATTTTTGCGCATAACGACCAGATCCGATCGAGTTGATGAGTTGTCGTTGTTTCTCCTGGAACCGAATGTAATAGGGTAGACTCGTTTTTTCCACCGCACGAATTACTCAATTCTGAATCGCTCTGTACGGATGCGCGAGGCCGCAGTATACGTTACATAACGTTTGCCGAGCGCTGGCACATCCAGTCGTGTGCTCTTTCACGTAACTAATCACTGCTTTACAGGAAATTACACGGATGTCTGGATCTGTTGCCGAGGACGTTGAACCCAACGTGGCTTTATCAATCGGACTTATAATAGCGTCGGAACGACAGATAACTGGCACTGGGTTGTACCGCGTTTTGAGTACACGGATATGAATCCCCTTTCCCCACCCCCGTCATTACATTTATGTCTCTTGTAAACTTTCTATTCCGAAGGAACGAGGCGCACGAGCGTCAATCCAGGGTATTTCCAGAAAAAGCAAACATTTGAGTCATGTTGTGATGAACGAATGCGAAAAACCCTCGAAGGTTGATCGCAATGTTTACGAATTGCGGATGAATAATGCTCGATGAACGGAATTCGCGGAAATGTGAGCGAGGGAAACGGTAGGGATAATTCAATTAACTATTCCGCGTTGGCGAGTGGCCGAATAGGCGCTCGAGGCTTTTTTTTTCTCGAGGTTTTTGTACCATCATTAGAGTCGAAAAACTCGACTCGAAGAAACGAAACAACGATTGTCTGTAGAGACACACCGAGATCTATACATATAAGGCTTCTCAAATTTATGTTTAGACTGCGTATAATAGGCGTAGATATCGTACAAAAGATAAAATCTCGATGATATAACCGCGAGAAAAATATATCATATCCTTTGAATTCAGCCGCTTGTATTTCTCTTCGTGCACAAAAATACATCGCATCACGAATCCCATGAGATTGTTCGTTCGCAACGATGTCTTAAGACTGTGTGAAAACATATTCGGTTCCGAATACAAAAAATCGTTATAAAAGTTTTTTTCTTTTTTAATAGAAATGTTTCAGAATATTACGAAAAAAAATGGCGGCCCCATTTTATTTCATTGGAACTCGACGATTTTTCACATGGTTTAAATACTGTTAGAAACGAACCATCGCTTATAATTAATAAATTGATATTTCTGAGCTTTAATGCAAAAATAAAGATCGCTTTTTGCTTAAAGTTCCTGAATTTACACTCTGAAATAACGTCGTTACGATTTGTACGGTTATTCTGTGGGGATTACACTGTAAAATCGAGGTTGCGATAATAATCTATCCTTTCATGATACGTTCATTGACCTATCGATCCGGCCATAAGAAATTGGTGCACGCTTCCGGTCGTCGTCGGTGAATCGCGCTACCCGCAGCTCACGTGTAAAAATCGCGGTGACGTCACAAGCCGGCGCGCCTGTCGCGGAAAGATCGAGAGAGGCGAGTCTGTATAGAAAGAGAATCGATGGAAGAGATGAGGAATGAAAGAGGAGAAACGACGACAAACACGCAGTTTACGAAGGAAGGATGCGCGCCTGTAAGCTGATGGGGCTCGCGTGCGCGCGAGCGTAAGAGCAGGTATTGCGACTGTATCTATAGATTGTACGTAGAGGATTTTACTCCATAGAAATATGTATGCAAATATACATATATATGTGTGTATGTGAGGAGGAGCGAAGGACGAGCACGAGAAGAGGCGGGAGGAATCACCGGCTCAGCAGTCGAGCCGCCGAGTGCAGAAGTGAATGAATGTAACGTGGAGCGTGGGCGAGCGAGAGCAGAGGTTCTCATGAATGCAACGCTTCGGATGCTGAATCGAGAAAACTAACCGTAGTAGTTACATCGTTATTACACGTTACATCAGTGAATATGCTGTCAGCAATCGGAATTCTGTTTCCAACTTGAATTTATCCACTTATGTTGGAGGGATTAACATCGATGATCTATCCGATACATTTAGGAATTCGAGGCATTGCAAAATGTACATTTAAAAGACTGAATTTTTTTTTAGAGAAACATAGATGAAAGTTTCAGAAAAAGACGGCAAGGTACATGGATGGTTCGGTATCGATTTCTCGAGCTTTAATAACGATCATGTTTAATTTTTGCTTTTCATTGATTCTTCATCGCAAAATGCTTAAGCTATAACTTTTCGAATCTAAACGAACTTCGCCGTCTGGCGATTTCGTCGCGACACAAGGCACTCAGCGCAAGGAGACGCTCGCGTGGCTTTGAGCTCACGAGCGAAGATATCTCACATGCAGGCGAACCGCGCCGATGGAGACTCGCGAGAGAGCTTCGCTAAGAGTCTCGTCGACGCAGGAGAGCAAACGCGCCCTCTCCCCCTCTGCCTTGATCGTTGGCTCCTGCAGCGATGCCGCTCTTCGCTGACGCTTCGATCGAGAGAGAACCGGCCCTCTCGGACGCGGCTAGATTCGCGCGCTTCACCGATCCTCCCCTCGACCCGTGCTCTTCGCAAGCACACACGCCGATGCTGGCTTGATTCATTGGAGAAAAACACCGAGATTTTATCCCAATTAAACACGACTCTCCACTCAATTCCTGCGAGCCGACCGGGACATTAATTTTCCTCTGGGAGAGAAAGAGAGGAGCTCTTCGGTGCCTTCGTCCGGGGGTTTCGCTAGCCGCCGGGATGCCGCGTGCGAGCCGACTATACTTCTCCTTCGTCTTCTTCTGCGCCGCCGCTGCCGCCACCACGGTGCCGATAGATAACTTTGTTTTCTCTTAGCTCTTTTCGCGCTGCGCCCGGGAGAATCCTTTACCCTCTTCTCTCTTTGTCCACTCTTCACCCCCTCCATCGCTACTCTCTCGTCTCTTCTTCCATCTTGTTCGATCACTCTTTTCATTCTTCTACTTATTTTCGTCCCTCTTTCTCTCAATGCCACTTGGCTTTTCTTTATTTGTCTTACGAGCCTCATCTCGTTCCACTATTCCTCTATTCCATTTGCGTTTCTCGCTCCGCCGTTGGGACACACGTATAAATCTGCTATCTATATATCGCGACACGCTTGAGCCATTTTTTTTCCTCTTTTTTTCGTTTATTTTATTCCGCAACGATTGCCTTTTACGCTGCTGCGAGAGCAACGGCGTGAGGCAGTATGCCGAATACGTGTATCTCTGCCCACGCAATTACCAGATCGCCTCTATACGTATGGTCAGCGGTCTGGTGGTGCAAGCCAGAATCCTGGATAAATATAGCGGTTACCTAAACGCCTCTTCTCGGATGACGACGAGTCAAAGACGTCGACGGCGCTACGCGACCGCTTCGAGGCATATAAACTGGCTTTTCACTCCGCGCGTACCTACTTATTTACAATCTTCGACAAACGAGGAGATGCTCGAACGTTTTATTCGCCGTATTCGCACTTATTACTGTCGATGTTGCGGACATCATGTCCAATCGCATCTTGAGAAACGAAACAGGAACGAAAGAAAAAAAACGCGTCGAGAGAAAAAAATTTCGAAATATCGAAGGGTCACGTTGTCGATCTAATTAATCGACTCGCGCGCTGGACACGTGCGCATATAAAAATTGCTTCGTTCGAGCTTGAGACACGGCAGTTGCGGGATTTGTATTCAGTGCGTTGAATTACAACGAAGTATGCGAACAAAAACATTTTTCGAAATCCTTCGATGTGACGAAAACTTTATTATTACATTGTTATATTATTATTATTATGCCTAAACAGAATAAAATTATTCTTCATCGTCGATGGAGCTTGGTTATAAATCCGAATGTTATTTGCCCAGTGGCAAAAAAGTTCTAACTATTTAATCCGGGAAGTCGGAACTTTCGCACTGATCGAATGAATCAAATGATCGAATGGTGTAATATCAACCGGTCCTATTCAGTAGCTGGAGCAGCAACGGTTACAGCAGCGCGAACAGCGAACGACCATTCACCAATACTCGTGACAAGAGTTCCGTTCCTCGGCGAGTCTCGCGCGTCGCGCGACAAGTTATACCGCGAGAGGTATTGCGGCGGAGGGGGCGACGAGAAATTTGCATAAGCGAACTCTGCGGCGTTGGCCGAGATTTCTTTTCGCATCGATGTAAACGAAACCCCCTTCGCCCCGTCATCACCGGATACGGGCGTCCTTCTCAACTCGTCGCCCGTTATGTAATTACGCAGTTGCATAATCCGCGCGAGCGACTCGCTCTTGTGTCTCTCGCTCTCGTTCGTTTAACGAGAGTCGAATGAAGAAAAAGAGAAAAAAATCGTTAGTCCGCGCGAAGCGAGTTCACACAACTTGGTCCAGCGGTGGACCAAGCCCGTCGCTCGGGACTGCTGGAAACCGAATGCTTTATAATGGTAACCGGTAACACGCGCATGTCTCTCTCATTATTATTATTATTCGTTTTTTTTTTCTCGCTCCCTCGAATGCGTATTTACTTCGCATTGGCGTCGCGGGTTTTCTCTCGTTTCAATTTACATGCAAATCACCTGTGCGCGCGGCCCAAACGGTTGAGTGTTGTGCATTGTGAAAATATCGGAGCGAGATGAAAAAGGAGAAGAATGAAAAACCAGAGAAGGCGAGAGAAGTCGACGAGATCACGCGACAGTCTCGTATTGAGGCATCACGAGACAACGCGACAAAAAGGAGAGACACTGTTTTTCGAAATGATGTATCACAGTCACCGTGTATTTGCGAAATGTAGGAACTATAGACGGCGTTCGAAGTCGACGACGAGAACGATGAAGCTCTCGAGATTCATTCACTCGGCTAATTCATTGATGCAACCCGGCATGGCTATACTATGCGTTGATAAAATTGAGCTGGCATGAGATATTTTGCCGAAGATATATCTCGCGTAAGTACTCGTCAGCTGCACGATAGACGAAGGGGGAAAAAAAAGTATTAAATTGACGTGCAACGAGCTACTGGGCGTGCAGACTGCAACGTTGAAACTCCACTGTCTCGCGCGTTCTCACAGTGTGCGTTTTATACACCGGCAATAAGTCGGCAAAGATTTTCCTACGATTGATAAAGCGTGTATACGCGAGCGCGCGGATGGAGTCGAGAGTGAAACGGGAGACTTCATACGAGAGCGTTTTGCGCGAGAGCGACGTACGAAGACGTCGATGAAATGCACATTAGTTCCGGATAACTGGGTCAATCACGATAGGGCGCTCGAGACCCACAGAGAGAGCCTCGAAACGATTCGATGGGGCGCGCGTGTACCGTTGGCAGGCTGGCATTAAGACCGTCAGCGATGCGTAAAAAGTGCTTTACGCTTCTTGGCTACCGAAAGGGAAAGGTGTTGCACACTCTCTTCGCCGGTGTATGTATGTCTATCGCTCTCGGTATCTTTCACCTTTTGTATCTTTCTACCGTTCTGCGAACGGCCGGGGCGCGCAGCGTTGGGCGAGGCAGTGCGCGAGGAGGAAGAACGGGGAAGGGGATCGGACCCAGCCCGAGATGGTGACCTAGGGGGGGCATTCCACGTTCATAAGTCCCGGGGCACCTGTGCCGGCCGCGCTCGCTCCGTATCACTCTCTCGGTCAACGCTACTCGCAACCACGAGGATAATATTCACCGACGTATCCGACAGTTTCCCCGTTTGCTCACCGTACCGATAATAATCACGAGAGCCAATAAATCGAGCGCGTTGCGACTGTGGCGCGGTTCTAATCGCCCGCCGAGCGAGAACGGCCTCGATGACCTCGCACACGGTTTTCTCGCTCCGCGCTATGCCGTAATGGAGAGAATCAGCGAACGAAAACCTCGGCATACCTTTGTGTACGTTCGATCGTGTCGGTAATATTTTTCTCGACAATTCACGCCTCTGGGCGATGGGAAGCTTAATGATAATGTTAAATACACATAGTGGCGCGAGCAGAGAGGCGAACTCTCGCTTTCGTATGTTTCTTTTTCACACTTTTATGATAAGCGTTAATTTACCGACGATAAATGAGACGAGACTGTCTATTTTTTTTCCGACGTGACTCGCGTAATTTTTTTATTTTTTTCCAATCGCTCCAGAGGCTTCTTCGCTCAAATAACGATCGATTCTTCCGACCTACATGGAAAAAAGGTTATAGCAAAGCGTATCTATTATCTAGCCAATGTAAATATTTGTCGCCGAATACATGAGAATTCATATGAACAATTAATACTTATTTATGAATTATATATTATTCATAAGCTATTCATTCAATTAATCGCGTTTCTAATATGCTTCTTGTATGCCACAACAACAGTATAATGATTTATTTAAGTACATTTAATTACGTAATATAATAATTATATATAATTCTCATATAGTTTTTGCATATTTTCCACGGGAGGAAATTGTCGCAGTCCGGTCGGCACGGCTTTTCTCGGTAATTTTCCCATCAATAGGGCGTGGTCGCTCATTCTCACACCGCTGCAACACTCGCGTGTCTCATCTTCTATCGCGCATTAGCGCGGAGTAGACAGACAGATATACCTAAAGTGGTTATAGACGTATATACGTATATGTATATCGGACATAGAAGGGGGATTTTCTTCAGCTAGGCGCTCTTGGACGCCAATTAAGAAGCGGAGAAAGGGGATGACAGAGATTTATCGTAGAGTTATCGGGCAGCCCCGGCGTAGGCATGTAAATACCCTCTATGAATGTATTTAGATCGAAGCGAAGGCAAGAGAGGTAACGCGAGCGGGCAAGAGAGCAGGCAGAGCGCGAACGGCCGCTCAGCATCCCCCGCTTCTTACCGTGAGCGCAGTTCCAGATTTATTATCCCGCGGAACGTAGGCGCGCTGTGGCGACCGCCGCATCGCCCACCATACCTCTTCTCGCGCGCGAGCGCAAGCTCTCTTGAGCCGCGCGGCGCACGGCTTCCCACGCATCGCTCATTCGCCCGACCGCGCCGACGATGACGGCGACGATACCTGACCACGGTTCTTTCTCCGTCTCGCCGTGTGTGTACAAAGGTGTCGTGGACGTTCTTAAGGATGCGAAAAAAAATCGCCGCGCTTCGCGTAATCGAGCATCGAAAATTTGCGAATAAATTAACACAAGACTATGACGGTTCGTACGAAGTAGAGACCGCCAAGACGGAATCGTCCGATCGAGAAGCGATCCTCGAGTCACGAGACGTCTTTCATTTTATTCTTATTTATTCCTCGCAGGCGCTCGTAATCATTACGAAGCTATATATGCTAATGCGAAATACTAATAAGGAAGAAATACGAAATTAATCGTTGACCCGAGAGGCAGAGTCGAGGAAATAAAGCGATTGCCAGGGTAACGCTCGATCGATCGGAGAAATAATGACGATAAAAGGTAAAAAAAGTAATTATTCAAAATAGAAATCACCAGAACTTTGGATCTCTCGCGTTAGATAACGACGAATGAGGAGATGCGCGTTGGGGAGAGCAGAGATGTTATCTGTTACAGCGAAATAAGTCTGCAAAACGGTAAAATCGCATTTTACCATAATCAGTTTCATCGGTTCGATGTAAACGCAGTCTCGGCCCGTGGGTCAGTCGATTTCCCGCATTCTCTATCCCCGACGACTCGTGTATATCGAAAGAATTCGTTTATCCGCTGTATAAAGTAACTGCCAATCACGAGAATCCATACGATTCGATCTCGCCGCTAGACCCCAATCAAACATCAGATATTCCCTCGCGCGCTTCTCCATCTGCCCCGTTGAATCGCTCTCAGCTTTTTTTTTTTTTTTCAAATTGATTCGACGCTTCCAAACATCATCGGGACTAACAATACGAACGAGAACGAAGAGACAAAGGATGAAAGAAAAATCGTGATGACGAATGAGGTCGTCGCGATCTTCCTCTTCGTTGTAACGAAAAGAAAAAAATCCATCCGACAAAAATCGTTACGTAACTGCGTGCTCAAAGCGAATAAACTGTGTAACGAGAGACGCCGAGACGGAGAAGCTCGAGTATGGTTACGAGAAAATCCGGTTGAGATATTACGTTCGACGGGGTCGCGTGAGAGACAGTGAGAGTCGCGGAGAAAGGAGGCAATAAAAGACGATGAAAGGAACAAAAAAAAAAGAGTGATGCTTATTATTCCAGCTGGGGCATCAATGTCTCGATTCTTCATCTTCTTCATCATCTTCATCGTCTTCCGCGGCGAAATGTCAAGAAGCGCGCGCGGGACCAGTTTAATTCTCAGCATTTACCGGGCGGCGGATAAGAGCGAGTAGCTGCATCAACAATCGAAGGAACGAGGGATATATATACAATGGGTGTTCGAAAAGCCACCGTAGATTTGCGAGCCAAACTATTCATTAGACAGGAGTGCAGGTTGTATAGCCGCAGCATCCTCCTTCTATTTCTCGTTTGCGAGCGCGCGCGAGAGACCGATCGGCTCTGTTCGTCGTTGCGCAATCGGCACGGAGTCGTCCGCACGCGGTTAGAACTCGCCCGATTGCTATGCGCGGAACGCGCACGGAAACTAGCGAAACATCTAGCTCTAAACCCCCACCTACCGAAGAAATGAGCATAATAGCAGAATCGAATCGATCGGAATTTCGAGAGCATACCGTTCTCACCGTACAACTCAATGGCGAACGTTTGCTCCTCTGCAATTCCATCCGAGGCGGATACGCGCTTGTACCTCGCATGTAGAGATTCGCCGATTTTTTCTTTTTACACGTCGATTTAACTCGTCATGATCGGAGTTTAGGGTAAAAAAAATTTACACGCGGTAGTCGCGCGGTATTGAGAACCGCGGGAGTCCTTGCGAGTCTTAAATCTTATTGTTTCACGTCGCACGGACGGCTTAACAAATAACATTCGATAGCGAATGTAACGAATTGCCGTAGCGCGGGGCAGACAGTTTCAATGGACGCGGGGTATCGAGTATCAGCAGAGCCCATCAAGATCTTATCTTGTTACCCTACATTTTACTTTCAATTGATATCCTGCTGTGGGTTTCTTTAATGCTCTATCCCGATTAATTAGACACAACTTTGTTCGCGTCGAATCGCGCGCTTTTGTTCATGGCTAGTCGCTCGACGGAGCGTTTGACGAGCGGACGAGAGTGCATCGAACGCTCATCCCCCGTTCACGTCACTCAACGGTGTCGTGTTACAAAGTTATGCGCGGGAGAAATGGATTACGAAGACGAGGCAGAACGCTGCAGCACCGGTATTTCAGCTCGCGCTGGATATGCGGCAGTCAGTGGATGCGGAATAGTTCAGAGTCAGACACACCGGGCTCTCGGACTCCAGACGCGATCGAGAGCTCTCTCTCTGTCTCTATGTCTCTCTCTTTCTGGGTACACTTGAGCGTGTATACGTGTTACTCGAGCAGACGAGAGAAAGACGGGACGCTGAGTGAGAAAGATACTTTCACTTTGCGGGCGCCAGCAGCACGGCAATCGTGAGAGCAGTCGTCGTCATCATCTCGTTCGCGCTCTCGCACACACAGATATCCTCTCGGGTTGTTACACTCACGATACACTCGCGATTGCTTGCGTAACTTCCGACAGGACCCTTGCGAACTTTCATTTTTCTTTTCCGTCAGACACCAAAGGGATCGAGACATTTTTTCATCACTCAAGACTCATCGTTTTCAAGTGAGAAAAGAATAATTCAGTTCTTACAATCGAAATATTAATATTTTTTCGCAGATGCGGTTCTGTTTTAACAATTATCCATATTTTCAATGAGAGCGAAGGCCGATTTTTTTCTCAGTCATTGCTCATCTTTTTTTTCAATAATAGTACAAAATAATATAGAAAGTTGCGAAGCCTCGCAAAATCAATTTTTTTTGCACCAAAGAAATCAAGACACAAATGTGTTTTAATTAATTTGATCATGGTTTTTGTTAAGATTTCTACTTGATTGTTAGTTTCGTTAATAATTGATAACATGTCTATTCACTAAAAATGCTCTTGAATGAAAGAAAAGGCCCGTTGTTAATCGATAAGAACATTTTTTTTCTGTTCAATTTTTTTTTAACAGAACCTATTATAAATAGCTTGGGAAAAATAAGTCAAGTCACAAATCGAGCCGAATAACGGTACACGAATTTCTTATCCGCCGGAGTAAATAGATAATAACGGTATTGGAAAACGCGATTAGGCAAACCTCGCGAAAGCGTTTATACGTGAATTAAACAACTTGACGAGCGAATGATAGAGTCTCCTTCTCGGCACGTTGTTGCCCGTTGTATTCAGGACAATTCGTATACGAAATAACGCGCGATAGCAATTCAACGACCGTTATCCCCGGGATGTGTAATTAGCGATTGTTACACGCGGAAACGTTTATTCGCCTCGCCGTGTTGTTAGGATACCGAGAGAGCCACGAGAGAAATAGCGAAAAAGAACCAGATAGTCGGAGAAGCCATTGCGAACCAAACTTCATTCCCATTCCGTGGTATTTTATTTTCACATTGTGCTCGTCGCGAACGGGTTAACCGGTGCGCACGGGGTGATGCGGGCCTTTCCCTTTGCATCGAAACGATCGAGGGGATTTGCACAAGAACGTCGAAAGTCCAACCTTCCTTCCTCATTCTCTCGTGAGACGGCGTAAATAGCGAAAACCGACGCGGTCTTGCAATATTTTTTTTTTCCGCTCATTGTAATACAGATCTGAATACGGATATCGACGGTGCGAAAAAAAAAGTTTAAATTAACCAAATCGAGGGCGGCTGAAAGGAATTTTAGACGGTAGGATTAAACGATTCGTTTTCTTTAAGAGTTATTAAAATCAATCGACAAAATGTTCACAGGAACCAAAAAATGCTATCCTACCAACGAAAAAATCGTTTCAACGAGCGTGATCCCTAATTTAGTTTATCCAATCACTTTTTTTTTAATTTCAGAGGATTTCTCAACAAAACACGCGTGTTGACAACGCTGCGGCGAACTTTTCCTTCGACGAATCGACGAGAGAAATCTTTTACGACATTCAGTCAAGGCCGGACGCGACGCAGCGGTTAAACACACGTTGAACCGCCGCGGATAAGTTTTTTTGCGATATTGAATACCGGCAAGTAATGTATGCGCACTTACCGAACAGATAACATCGAACGATTTTCTCTTCTGCTGCAGCCGAGGAAAAAAATATCCGTGGATAAATTTTTTGCGATCTTGAATGTTTGCTCATAATGTATGCCACGCGAAGTGAGCGGAGCGTCGCTTTTTATGCACGATCTAACTTTTTCATTTTTTCACTTCAACAAAACACGTTTCAGTTGATATTCTAGTGAAAAAACTTTCATTTGTATGCATCCGGCATTCGTCAAATTTTTTCCGAATTTTTCGCGAGAATTTAAGGTTTCGATTTAGATTAAGATTAAGGTTTAAATAAAATAGCTTTTTTGCCAATGTCGCATTTTTGCTGTATTGGCAGTTAAAGGGTTGAGTAACAATTTATATATTCGTATATCAATTACGATTGAGAAAGAGAAGTTTCGGCAAGCGTGCTCACCGATGAAATTAAATTGTCGTAACGAGTAATCAGTCTAACCAAGTGGGTACAGTGCTATGTAATTGTACTGTTACAAAGCTCGTTGAAGGAGCCGAGGAGAAGGGAGAAGAAGCCGAAGGCACGCACGCACCGACGCACGCACGCACCCTAGACGCGTGCTGTCTCATTCTCTCTTTCTTGACTCGGTAATTCTACAGGACTTCGAGGCCGGCGCATGCACCTCCCATCGGTTAGAGAGAGGATCGCGTGTGATCGTGATGCGCGTACAGCGTGTCGTCTCGTTGTACGAGCGCGTCTGTGCGTGCGTAAAAAAAAATGCCTGCGAAACTGTGAAACGAGAGGAGGAAGGGTGGGCGAGGGAGAAAAAAAAACAGTGAGAACAGCAAACAACGTCAACTCTTCACGCCTAGATGACAAGCGGCGCACACCGCACAGGAAGACCGAGAGTACCGCACCGTTCTTTTTCTCTTGTCGTCTCCATTGTGAACCACTTCACACGCACTCGCGTGTCCGCTAAGCCGGCACCCCCTTTTCCACGAGGCTCGTTAACCGCTCGACGGAACTTTGGCCACGCGTATTCCAGGGGTTACCGTTTCACTGTTATACAACCTAACGCACTCTCGTTATCGTTATCTCTCAACCGAGCGTGTAACTATCTTGGCTATATCGATGATACTCGGCAAAGGGCTCTTTACTTCTTTCGTAACTCTGTTTCGGCATGATATGTGCTCCTGCAAGTGGCCGGAACCAATTCGAAATATTTATACCATCCTATCCAGAACCCAAAGGCGATTCCGTCAAGATGTATGATTAAAAGTTTGATTATGACGTCGTTATTCCTACGAGTAGGACCAGCGCTACAAAGTTCAACCCACCGGTGGCCACTCGATGTATTTATCAGTAGCAACCAATAATTACATGATCATTGATATCTTCGACAATCAAAATGAATTCTAGCGGCAATAGTAATTCATGGGTTGAGCGAAATCTTCTAATATGCTCAATTATCTATTGTTAAATACAAAATATAAATGAAAGAATGAACATACGTCATTCGTCCGATTAGTCGTCGTCCATGTACCTATTAGTAGCCATCATCTCGGCGCCCTACTCACAATCTCATCTACACGGATACACTGCATATTACACAAGGTTCAATGCAACGCAGCACTGGTTTGTATTCAGATATTGCATTTAGTATCTGAATTTTATTTTGATTGATGTAGCACTGATGCAAGTGCAAGCGGCCCGATTTAGGAGAATTCATTAGGACTATTTTGGGTATTGAAAATTATTACCGAAGCATTAAGAAGAACTGTTATTACGTACGATGTCCTAAACCTGCTCTTAATGGGAGCATAGTCACCATTAGAACGATTGTCTATGCCTTAAACCGTCAACTCGCTTGTTTGGAATGATCAAAGTCGGTTTTTCGGATGAAAGTAGGAAGCCTCCTGCGAGTTTTGAATCAGGATCGAAGACCAGAAGACAAAAGGGACTCCAGTGTCTCGATCGAAGTGCCCCCGAAGTCCGGTTAGACCATAGTAGAGCGAGGAATAGCAAGAGGCCCACCTTCTAATTGGTCGAAGGGCTTGGGGATGTGATGTATAGGCCCGCCCGCGTATTCTCTCCGTATCTGACGATCGAATCTTTCTAACCGAAAATACGCCTAATGGCGTTTCGTTACTCGCTGGGGGCGCCTAAAAACGCTTTCGTTCAAAGTTTCTCTGCCCCGGTGCTCGTCCCCAACGGTATCCAATTTAGCGCACACACGAGAGCCTCATCGATGTGACTATTTTTAGTTTCGACGAATTTATCGCCGCTAGTACCACGAACCTCGCGAGCCAGAGGTCTATTGTGTTTTCTTATTTCTCTTGGACCGAGTAGATCCCGCGAGTGAAATGCTACCGGTATAACGAAATCCAACGAAACACCCGCCCTTCTGTGGCATAGGCCGCAGTTAAAAAGGCTAACTAATGAATTGGAGCGAGATGCATCCGGGGAGAAAAAAAACCTACAAAGGAAACTCGTGGAACGTGCATTCTGCTCTCGGGAACGTCAGAATATGCAACTTTGTTGTGTAGGCGATTGTGCAAAGTCTGACAGAGGATTATTTAGTGCAGCGTGCCAAAGCTCCACTATCGCGCTATTCTATACCATTCTCGGCTCTTTTTCTCACTCGCTTGCACTGGAACGCTAAACATGCATTTTTATTACCGAGCGTTCTCTCCCCCCTACCTGCCTCATGGGAGCTTCGGAAAGAAAAATAATCGAAATAGATAAAAACGAAGGAGCGTAGAAGGAATGGGGAATTCATGCCCCCCGGGAATCGCCGAGCGTAAGGATATAACGCTCTCGGTTACTCCGAGCCAGAAGCGCGCGCACACTCGTTCGAATTCGGTTCGTTCGATTCAATTCGTGACTGTCTCTTTGACCTCGATCTCCCTTTACCCACCACCCCACGGTCTTTGGTACGCCGCGCTTTGCTGTTCCGCAGTTGAATCCCACCGGGCGACCGGCAACTCCGGATCTCTCTTATGCTTCTCCTGTGTAACCGCAACGATCTCGTACGATTCGCAACACGATTCTATGCGCATTCCTCATTATTCTCATTTGGACCATTATTCCAACCGGCACACAAACAATCTTACTATTGGCCAATGTATTTACACGTTACCTTACATTATCGGAGACGCGGGCATAAATATTTTGCGTATTTAGTATCGATACACAAGCATCGCGAAACAATATGGAAACAGTATGTAATTTTATGTACTCGGCATTCAATACACAAGGTATAGCTGCTTCTCACCGCGAAACTCCTATCGTGTTCAAGTTTTACCGCGCGGGTCACGTGTGCGGTACACAAGTAGGGTTATAAGTTTAGCAAACGTGGAATATGAACCACCTGCTGTTTACTACATTCACCCTGCGCCTCCCCTCGCCCACCCTTCCCCACGTCTGTGCTCGACGATCTCAGTCGATTCTCCGCTATGCATCGAATTACACGGCGAATTATTATTGCGTCGTGGGATATTACGAGATGAATTATCATTACTCGATCGCGCGCGGGCACACGCGAGATATACTCTGTTCGGCATCATAGAAATCCCGAGAGAACACTTCTATGTAAGAGCATATATCGACGTAATATTGGATACAGGATATTACTATCGAGGCTTACCGGCACACACGCACACGGACTCTTTGCGCGTGATGATATTAACTCACCAGGAGTTTCGAATCTGCGAACCGTTTTAATCGGTGAAAATTAATATTGGCAATCTTACGTCGGGTTTTTTGTTGTTTTTCGCGGAAAGGGGCCATCGGATCGTTTACAGTTAGAAACTCTTCGTAATAGCTCCGTGATAAAAAAACGACTATTTTTTAATAGCGGATTTGATTGATTTTTCATTGAGTTTTCGAAGAAAGTAAGCGAAAAATGAAATATCGATATGATAGGAAAATTTGGGCTAAATTGAGGTAGTTGAAGTTAGAATCGTCGATGTCAACGAGTATAAATTGAGCAATGAAACTAACGTGCATTTGGTCTTTTTTTTCTAAAAAAAAGGAATTATTTAATTGAATCGAATTTAGTTTAAATAAAGGGTCCCATGAGAGCCGTGGCGACGATCGAGAATCAATTTCGGTCAGCTGTTCCAACGAGAGACCGAAAACCGAATTCAGTGGACAACGAAGCGGGCCTCGTATCTCATACTTCGCCACGCAGTGGCGAGAATTCTCGAGAACGGAGGGACAAACTAGAGTAGCCCAAAGGGCCAGACGAGCGGATGGTAAAGGATCCTGCTCGGAGGAAGCAACGGTCGGGCATTTAACTCTTCCCCGCAAGTTCTTTATGGTGGATGAGTAATCCAGCTCGAACTGGTAGGATTCGGTAAAAAGGTACCCAGAATTCTCAACCGGTTGACCGTATACGGAATAAATTCGAGACTCTAACGATTTCGAGAAAGACGACTCGAACTCGATTACGCTCTCAAATTTGCGAAAAGGAATCTCCCAAATGCTTTCCGTTTCGCTCGATTAATCCATCATCGCAACTGGCTTTATCATTTTTTACCACAAAATCGCACGCGCGCCCGACCGTCTTTTTTTTTTCTCGTCACTGCAGCTGCGCGAAAGAACATGATTGTTGCCTATCCTGCGAGTGTTCTCTCGCGATCTCTTTTTTCCGGACATCAAGATACGACAATAGGACTTTTTTTGACGTCTTTATAACGTCGATCACTTGTCCGGATTGTAAAGTTTTCTTTTGTTCTTTCATTCTCTCGTTTATTTTCACAGCGGAACAATGAATCTCTCTTAGGAGATTTTTCTTGCTTCGCTCGGCGTATATAGAGCGTTTGTGTGTTGGTTTTTGCACGGTGAACTGTGCGAAGTCGTAGGAATTGCGCCACTCGAGAGTCAATGCAGTGCCAACAAGGCACCGCGGCTCTTGTTGCTGCCGTCTGCTTTCCCGGCATCTTAGAAAGTAGCCCTCGATCCCTGCGTTTCTATTAGGTACCAAACACTTGGGTCGAAACGGACAGCCAAGGTATTTCCTACGGTTAGACCTGCGGAGTCGGCGAGAACTCTGGGACTCCTTCTCTAAGCTCCGAACGCCATTAACCCCGTGGGGAAGGGGGAGAGGGGGAGGAGAATTTAGTAGCGAACGAGAGACCACGAAGAAACGAACGTCGAGAAAGAAGTAAATAATACAACGGGATGCACTGTAATCAGGGACACGCGTTGCTTATATATTTTCATCTCCGTCTCTCGACTGTTCACCGTCTTCGTTTTCCCCGAGCCAAAAGGTTAAGTTTCCCATCTCGATTTAGCCCGACTATTCCGTGGCGCTCTCATTCTCGTACAGACCGCGAGGAATCCTCTCGCGCGCGGCTCGTTCGCAACGGAATTGCATGCAGAAGGCCCCGGACACGCGAGAGGCGATGGCTACGTGTAGCAGCTCGCGTCGAGGGAGAAAAGCGAATACAATAATAATTTCGATCGTTGTAGCCGCATCGATTCAATTCGATATCCACGAGAGAATGCGCTAACGAAGAAGAAAACGATGTGTTTATCTCGCTTCTTTGCCCTACCGCTTGTTTGCTTCGCCGCAGACGGGAAAATAAATAAATAAATAAGAATAAAGAAAAAAAGTATTTAATAATGAAGAAGAAAAAAAGGTTGCGCAGGTGAACGAGAGAGGGTTGAGAGACCTGGAATTACACATACCTGATCTGCTCGCACGCACATCGAACTTCAATGCCTATACATACCGCCCGATATGACCGTGACTCTCGAGGTCACTAGTGTAGCTGGTTATTACTTATTAGTTTATTATACAGTATCTTCCGATAATCCTGGGTAGCAGACCACTTCTCGTTGCATGTGCAACGAGTATAACTATGTGCATTATACGTTTCTTGTTCATATTACAACTATTATACGTATTATGTTTGCTGCTACATAGAACATATTGAGGATATATTTGCGCGATGGAAATATAAAAGATCGAACCGCGTGAGCAGCTCACGCGCTATCTACGACTCTTGCCTCGGATCTTTAGTTTCCCACGGGGCGCGGGTAAGGCTGGATATATCTCGCTGCTTAGCGCCGCGATTGCGAGTTACGGCGTTGTTTTTTTCTATTTTTATTTATCTGTTTTTTTTTCGATAAAAAACAATTCGTCTCCCTCGACCGGACTCCAAAGATCTCCTCGTAAACAGGTTTTTCTCATACTCGGAGGGGGTGGCGCGCCCACGCAATTTTATATTCTCCAACTTTCGCGGAGGAATTTCCTTGCGCATACGCGCATTTGTTTCAAACTTACGCGTATGAACTTTAATGAAAATCCCGGTAAGGTAGAAGAATGCGCATTGAGATATTTATTAAAGGTGTGGTTCGCCGGAGTCTTGTTTGTTTTCGACACCTCTCAAATCTATCCTTTTCGAATTGAATTGAGCGCGTTCGATTCTCAGGAAGTTTTACGACCTTCTCGATTCGACACAGTTTATTCGTTAATTTTTAAGATTTGTAAGATTAATCGGTGAAATAGTCTTGAGCGAATTCAGATTAACGCGGAGTTATTCAATTCGAAACCTGTTTGAAAACTTTGCATAATGTCAATATTTTTGTGAACTCGAATTACGCGCGAGAAGAATAAGAAAAGTGAAGAATAGATGATAGCCGCGGCAGAAATGTCCTGCTTATAATGATCAACAGTTAACAACTCCGTTCTCGATGTCGTATAGAAATATCGACACCTTAAAAACAGAAGTTCGATTACTGCGAACGGATGACTAAGATTTTTTTGGTAAGTCATTTCGCATTATTCGACGGTGGAAAAAACGAGCAGATAAAAAAAATTACACGCGTCGTGTCCGTCATGTTGGCCCGATCGCTGAGCGGATGAACAATTTTTTTTTTGCTAGCTTCTCGATTCGCCGTCTCTTGTCATGTGGCCAGCAGTGCGGAGGCAGAGATCGGTTTTTTTCGGCTCTACAGGTAGTCCACGAGTTCCTGTTGGGTGTCAGCTTCAATTATCTCACAACGACTACCTACTATTGCCGTTTCTGGTGAATATAAACGCGACAGACCTACTTCCGAATCGAGCATTGTAGAAGAAGGTGGGGCAAAATGGGCGACTTTAGAAATCGAGGAAATTTTGTCTACATTCAAAAGCCTACTACTTTTGGAGCAATAAATCGTTTGATCATACCCCGTTAGAGTATTGAGACGAAAAGAAATGGGGCTAAACAGACCATGATTGAATATCATTAGAAAAACTAATAATTTGAATTTTACACAATTAAGCACTTATAAGCGCTATGTAAAACTATTCTCATCAGAAAATGAATATTCTTCGAAAGAATTCTTCAAAAGGCAACTATCGAATTATAGTTTCGCTAATCTGCATTCCTATTTTTCGTATCGGTCTATTTTAGTCCAGACAATGAATGTTCCATAGAATCCCATTGAATGTCGTTACCGAGTTTTTAAATATAGGCAGTGATACCATTAATCTCGAAAATGGGGCTTTTTTTAATTTGCAAATCAATTTTTGCATAATTCATCAGTTATAAGATGGTCCATTTTGTCCCGTTGTTCCATTATGCCCCATATTCCCCCACCCGTGAGTTGTGCTAAGTGAACTGTGTTGTACGAACGTATAAAATAACATAGAACATGGATCGCTTCCTCCCATTCTTTTTTTTTATTTTTTTTTTATTCGCGGATGTGCGAATGAAACAACTCTTTTCCGCGATCGGGGCTCAGCGGCTGGAATTGCTCGCAAGGAACCCGGTCGCCCGTGTGAACGGTAACGCGAGTATATATCCCGAGGCCACGCACAGCGGGCATCGGCGCGTGTACGCAGAATGGCAGAAATAGACGAACGGAAGGTAGGGCGAACGGAACGTCCGTCAATGGGCGAGCCATAGGCAGAGCAAAAACACAGAGAGATCTTCCGCTCGGCTGGATAACTTCCTCAAAACGGGTGTTTATAACCCAGTAGCAATCGCGGCTGACCCAGTTCTCAGATATCACGGGCACGCACCGACTTTTGTCTCTCCCACATAATTCATTTCCAAATACGCCGACTCGAGACTATCCCAATTAGGGAAAAATATTCAGATGCGCAACCATCGAGGAGTGATTCAGCCGCGGACTTTGATATATGTCGAGAGCTCGAGGCTGGAATTACACGCACATTCGCACGTTCGCGCTAGACACTCGATGGAGGGCAATTCTGTTTCACCTCTCGCGAGTTGTCTCGCTTGACGGCATAATTCACAACGTCACATTCACCGACGGAATCTAACGTCAAGAAGAAAAAGAAACGATGAGCTCGAATATAGTGAATTCCGAACTCACGAAACACGCGTTTAAGGTATTTAGGAATAATTTACTAATTTATTTACCGGTTTACAGCGATATATCGCGAGTTAATCGAGTCCGAGTCCTCCACTATTTTTTCCCTTTTTTTTACATTCTCACGCCATTTCTGCTCTAAGCGAGGACTTTAATGCCAAAAGAAGTCGCGATTACAAACGGCAGACCTGGAAGCTAATATATGATTATAATTCCCCGTTTTCGCTTGACTCGGATTGGAGACACAGACCTCGGAATATGGGATATTATACCGGCGCAGTAGAAGTTTTTACCGTTACCGTAGGAAGAAGTGGATAACTGGCCATGGAGTGTGTACGTAAACTCGCAACATTGCTCCTAAGCCTCATCGCGAGCCACTGAGGCGACCTCCGCCTCCGCCTTAGACGGGGATCTATTAAACGTGTATATATAGGTGAACATTGAAAATCGTCCGACGTAACGAAGTCTCGGAGATTATTATTCCGCCACGTACGCCGAGTCGTAAAAGTAAGATCGCCCCGCGGTACGGGCGGGGACGAACGTATAATACCGATTCTCTCTATGTGCACCGGAATACCAGGCAAAAGTATAATGAGTACGAGCCTTGGGAGAGAACTCCGGTGGGATAGTTAGATACGGGTAATAATCGCGGATATCATTCCGTGCGCTTCGAGCTTCGGAACGTTCTTTTCTTTTCCATGCAGGAGTGTCCCGCAGCGTTCGGTGTACTTATTTTTTTTCTCGGCGACATTGTAGGCAGGTGAATCGTGGAGTACACTCACCGGCTGTGCACAGTCGTGTTCGTACTTCAACGACGCGGTACGAGTTTATGTACCTGGCAAATGGAGCCGATCGAGCGAGCAACGAAGCGCGAAGAAAAGTAGGTGACGGGGATTTCTCCATCGCGATAGAAATGAGACGATCGAGTGTATCAACGACGATCAGGTGTGTCGAGGTTTTCAGTGTCTGAGACGGCTTTCGCGCAGGCAGACGATAATCGCCCTCGAACGGGAAGACGAAACAACGACGAAGAATTCTCGACGGCTTCAATAGCACGAAGATCGCGCAATTATTTTCAATGTTTACAGGCTGAAGGGTGGAAAAGCACGGCGATTGCGAGACGGAAGAAGAAAGTCGAGGGATTCTCCGTCGGCGAACGTCGATTACGCTGAGAATTATAGTCCACGCGCGGATTTCCTTGCTCCAAACGAGAGCTCACCGTCGCGATTTTATTGCTAGATGCGAATGCAAACGAGGGCTCACCTCCGCGGATTGAAAGTAAATATGGGCGATAAATAAAATAGTGTCAAATGAGAGACGAGCAATAGTAATCGAGTCGAGCAATTAGCTTCCGGGAATGAATTCTCTCTCGCGGGGACGAGTGGAAGAGACACAGGGAAATAGAGAGGACATGCTTCAAATATTGCGAAGATTTTTCATGGCGCACGAGCGCGCGCGTGTGTTCGTCTTACCGACGTAGCGCTGCGAGTCTCGTACGTGTGTCTCACTAAATACGTTGACATTAATATAACCGTATCGTTTATCAACGACAACGGCGAATACAGCGCGCCGCTCCGAATGAAATATGCTTAAAGTTAATGCCTTGGCGCTTGTAAAAATCGGGACGAGGACCCCGGGGGCCCACGATCGATAACGCCTACGTGTATACGCACTGCACTCTGTGCCGTATTTCTGTATTGTATATACATGTATTCATATATAGAAGCGAACAACGTACACGAGCGCCTTTCAGTGCTTTTGCTGCCTGTGTTCGCTTCTCTCACGTTTGCGCTCAGATATTATGCGTGCTCGAAGATTCTCAATCGTACGTACGCCTGTCCGCGTTGGCCAATCGGCCAAGAAAAATCTCGCGAGTCTGCGAAAGAGTTACATCGTCGCCGAGGCGTACCTTCTGGCTCTTCGCGTTCTTTATCATTCATCCGGTCAAGCTCGGAGCCAATAAACACGAGCAAAGTTGAATAAACGAGTTGCATAGTTTTTTATACCTTGAAAAAAGAACTGGTCGCTCTTCAAGTCGCGGGTCGTTTATTATATTTTCTAGATTTACCACAGTAATGAACGAGAAACGGTAGCCTCCCCTCGCTCTACTCTTAGTCATCGGGATTGCACAATTTCCTGTGTCTTCGTTCTCCTCGGCACTACCGACGAGAAACGACACGGGTCCATCACCTTGGTCGATACAATGGGAACCCGAAAAATGAACAAAAAATAAGAAAAAAACCGGTAATTACATCGCTGCTCTTGCGCGAGAGACAAAGCGAAAAGAGATTAGGGAAGAGAATAAACGACGAAAGGACAGTAGCGAGCCACTTCTCGAGCTCATTGTTTTCCTACTCTTTGGCCTTGTTGGAGTGCGTGATTTTTTTTCGCGCATTGTTCATACAGTCTTGAGCCATCGCCGCGGTGGGGAGCGGCCGTGAATTACGCGTGTCACCGTCGTTTCAATAAGCGCGCTTGGTGCCAACTTCTATTTTTTTCTTTATGCTTCTTTTTTTTGAGTAATAGCGTTTTGAGATTCCATCGATTGATTCAATCGCTATTGTCAAACATTGTCTTTTTTTCTTCAACGTATCGTTTGCTTCGTGTGTACTTTTGTTCCCTTTTTTTCAATCATTACCTTAATAAAAAAAAAAAACAAGAATATTGAGGAACTTGTCGTTAGGCAACGTGACTATGTACTAATAAAAAAAATCGATTATTAAATCGCGATCACGTGACAAGATAAATAGAAATATCTGTATATACTTTAATGTGTCTTGTTACACGCGAAGAACAAATAAACCTCGCGATCTGGACGGCGCAGCAGAAGCAAAAGGAATTCCGGGAAGGGACACGAAGTCACCCGATACTTTGGAGTTTCCCATAGTCTTTATTTTTTTTCAATACATATTATCATACTTACTCATATGCCCGAGCGCGCGAGAGCGAGGGGGCGGCGACAGAATTCCCAGCGCATAAAGCTTCGCACAGTATATGTACCGCGGGCATTACATGGAATACATACCGGTTGCGCAACGCCGCGAAGGTCTGAAAGTTCCGGGGAACAGAGCGACCTCTCTTCCTGAATGCATCATCCGACGTAATTCTCATCCGACAAAGTAGTAACCTTATATATGTATTTATAAACCACGATAATGTGTGTACGCATATTTTCTCGGTAAGCTCGGGAATGTAATACACATAACGTCGCCTCAGCGAGAGACGATCTTGGAAGGTTCTATCATCTATCTCTAACCCCTTTTACGATCCGCGGAAAGAATCTCTTGTACGTACAATATATATGTATAAACATTCGCCATTCTACGTGATATCTGTGAACGCATGTGATGGCCGGTATTATGCATGTTGCGTACGCGAAGATCTTATAACCGCGACTATCATAATTCTAGACTCGTGTTTTAGTTCGCGACTCTCCTTTTCCTCTCTCGTGCCGAACCGCTGGCCTTCTTCACTCTCGCGTGCGTTATGCTCCGCGATTTTCTACACAACCTCTCTACTCATCCTCTCTCTTATCTTCGAATTCTAATCCCTGTTCCTGTATGACTCCGCTTGTTCGACGATTCTCAATCGATTCTATACTCACGCACGAGGCTTATGTTAAATTTTGCATTACCGAGACACGGGGAATTCGCACGTGGAGGAAGGAACGCATAGGAGAAAGTTGGGGCAAAATGGACCATGATTCAAGTGCATTGAATCAATGAAACTATTGAATTCCAGATAACGTAAATACAAGCGATATGTGAACTAGTCTCGTCAGAAAACAGAATTAATAAATTGATGATTCTCCCACAGTTAAAATAATGGAATACTGTTTTTTACAATTGTCCTATTCTATTTTTCATTTACTTAACTGCCTCTATTTCGTATCGATCAATTTCAGTCCAAATAATCAATGTTCTGTAGCATTTCATTGAACATTGTCGCCGATCTTTTCTTAAGTTTGCAACGATCTATAGCATAAATAATGGCCTCGAAATATGAAAATTAATTTATTATCAATTCCAGGAATTTTAGAATCCCTCCATTTTTTCTCAAAGTTCGAGTAACGCGACTGTCCCATTTTGCCCCAGTTTCCTTTGGCCAACCGTGCCACGCGTCGACGTATATAACTTGGCTGCCAAAAACCTCTAATAAACGACTAGATAAATTATTCCATATTTTTTCCTTTTTTGCTATTCTAGGTATAATCACGTTTTTTCGTAACGTTAATTTGTTTTTTATATAAAAGTGTACGGAATGGCCCATATTTCTTTTTTTTTTCGCGTGACCTGTGATACAAAGTCGTAAAATTATTTGCGAATACATAACTTTTGATACGAAATAATTGTGCCGTATGCTTAGCGCAACCTTGCCACCGAAAAGTCTCTCGGCATAAATTACCATAAAATGATCATTCGCACTGTGTCTAGAGTTCATAAAAAAAAAGAAAAAGAAGCAAGCCTTGTATGGCTCAAAGTAGTATAATGTTAGGTACGTCGGTTACGTGTGTTAAAGAGTCTCGAAATGAAAACGCCTGGTGGGGCTCCGGAATGCCGCGGGTTGTCTCCGTTTCTCGATTATTACAATACCACTTGACTGCGGCTATAGCGGACTATAATGTATACTAAAAGTTTCGTAGATCGCGTTGCCCGATTCTCGTTCGCGTGCTCCTTCACCGACTCGTTATGCTAATACAACCCGAGGCGCAAAACTCGATAAATTCGCGACACTAACGCACGCGGTACGCATCGAGGTGAGAATAATAATAAGTGCGTCTCCGGAGGAGGTGACAACGCGTCGAACGATCGTTTCAGAGATCGGATCGCCTCTCGTCGTTCTCGCGATCTTAACGCTCATGGCTTTTCAGTAACGATCAGATTCTTATTACTCGGAAAAAAGAACGATGAAAAACGAAAAAAATGGTGTTATGCGCTCGCAAAGTAGTCGGGGTAAAGATGCGCGTAGGCAAACCATCCTGTTCCTCTGTACCGACTTACTCGGCCGCTCGTCTGTATTATCCTCTCTTCTTGTGTCTTTCTATTCGCGAAAACGACGACTACAACGATGATCCCGAGGAAAGAAAATAACGAGAAGAAGGGAGGAGAAGAGAACCCACGGAGGAGACCCGAAGCCTCCCTCCCGTTTGTTGGTGCTGGCGAGCCCCGATGCGCCGCATTGACATTTACGCGTTTCCTGTTCTGACATTCGCATACCCCGGGATTCGTTCGAGTATACGAAGCCGCGGTGTCGACAACTCCTCTACAAGGATGAGCGAGATGAACCGACGAGAAATCGCCTCGGCGGGATCATCAACGTTTTTGCCACGATAAAAGACCACGCGACCGTTGGGGCTCTCGGTCTCTCGCGCTTGGGCTAGTTCGCGAACCGTAGAGCAGAAGAACGAAACCACCGAGTGGCAAGCTCCGAGACGCTCTTTCCCCGTGTCTCTGTACAACTTCGTGGAACTTTAACGTATCCCATTCCGTACGGCTCTTCGAGCTTTGGAGCTAAGTCGAACGGGTCGTCGTTGGGTCGGGAGGTTCCGGAACGAAAAAAGAAATAGATATATATATATATATATATATATATATATCCGTGCTCTCTTCTTGCCGGGAGGATAATACGATAGAGTAAGGTCTAACAGAATCGTCCAGTGAAATATACGAACGACCGATGACGGGAGAAAAGAGACGACAACGAGAGGACAATTCTCGCGACACTTTCCCACGCGCCGTCGTGCGGTCGAGAGCCGCACAGTGACGATTATTTCCTATATATCTCGTTTTCTAGAATCAAAACCCTATAAAAAAGTTTGTGAACGGAAGAAAAGACTGAATATATGAATGAATAATCCAGAAAATACCATATAGCGGCTTTGTACGTTGTCAAAAATGCATAACATTGTCAATTCTCATTCTTATTCTATTTCTCTAGCATACACAAGAGAATATTCCCCCGGTTAAAACTCTTTTGAAATGATAATATTTATTCAATATTCGAAGTTTATATATTTTTTAGCTCAAATAATATCTTATTGCTTCAATAATAATGCATGAATGTGTGCATGAACATAAATCTGTAGTTTTTGTTCAAGCGAATTATTCGCAAACAAAGTAATTTTTTTGATATGTTGCCTTATCTAATATTTTTTAAGTATGGAGCGAGAAATGACAATAACGTAAAACAATGTTTTTCGTCGATAAATAAATGAATAATAATATTTTGCATTGCGATCGTTTTCTCGGCAAACCAAGCCCATATTTTCTAACGAATCGTAATTCTTCCTGGAATAACGTGTGGGGAACAGACTTTGACTACCAAACCGGAAACGCATATCGGATCGCACTCTACAAACTCCGCGACTTTTTTTTTTTTGCGACGCGAACTGACTACACACCGTATACCGAGTTTAACAGAGCAAATGCCGCGTGCTTTATATGTATATGTGGCGTGTGTGCGCGCATAGAGATACTATAACGCGTGAGAGGGCCTCGTGTATTATGATATACAACGCCGACGTACCGCGACGTACCTAATACCCTGGCTGGAACACCCACGTGCCCAAGATACTTCTCGCGCTGTCCGTTCGCATGCTCTCTCGCACCCGACGAAGACTTTAGCTTCGGGGCTAACAACACGCGCGCACGTTCTTGGTCTCTGCACCGCGGAGCGGCTTGTTCTCTTCTCGTTCGGCTTTTCACTTCCTTCACCGATGTCTCATTTTCTCGTGTCTTCATGAAACTCGCGCGCACAACATTATTACAGCCGATCCTCGGGCATTTTTCGGAAAGATTGTTAACGCGGATGAGAAAAAAAATGTATCATTTTTTCGTACGAACGACCAGAGAACAAAAGTCGATTATTTTGGGCCCCGTTACTCGTGGGCCCGTGAACAGACTATGAATACGAACTTTCGTGGGCACATTCGTAATTACTCCAAGGTCTACTCCTTGACACTGAAACGTCAGCCGATTTTTTTCTTTTTTTTTTGAACGGATTTTTCCCACCGTCGAGAACATCGAAGGAAAGAACACTCGATTCTCCGTGGGTTTATTGGGCAACGAGGCGACAGAGTCAAACTGAATATAACCGCGAGGCCACTCTGTTATAATTTGCATAGAAACACTCGTCGATCGACACCTTGCCACGGCGAACGAGCAAGATAGAGAGTGTAAATACTAATGGGATACGCGCAATAATACGACGATAGGACGACGGTGAGCTTCAACCAAGTCGAAGAAGATTATCTCGCTCTCTCTCTCTCTCTCTCTCTCCCTCGCGCTCGGAGAGAACGGCGGCATTTGCCGGATCTTTTTATTTTCTCTTTTGACGCGTGACGCGGCCTTCGCGCTCTTCATCTGACGCTCCTGTCCAACCGACTAAACTTGTGCATTCACCGGAATAATGAGACGTCGCTTGAGTGACGTGACCTGCTCGACAATCAAATTAAAATGCTTTTGTGGCCATACGAGAGACGGAGAAATGAGTTTGCTCCACTTTTGTAATACATTTATGTATTACAAGAATTATTTGTTTCCTTATCGAAATGAAAATGCTGTTGTAGCAAAAAAAAACAGAACAATTTACCGTTAGAGAAACACTTCTGCTTGACTAAAATAATTTTGTTCTTCATTTCCGACTTAGTACACTCCTGTGGCCGACAAAGGAATAAACAGGATTTTTTCTACACTTCATAATTATTTTATTGTAATAAAGATGAATAAAGAACTCCTTTCTCAAAAAAACACGATGATTATTAACTCGATTTTTTTTTTGTTTCCCGAATCGACAACTGCATCGCTATCAAGATCGTCGAGGAATTCGTTACGATGAACGATCGATGCGAAGACAGAAAGGAAAGAGCGAAATTTCAAAAAGGAAACAAAAATTCCGTTTTCCCCGAGGGGATGATAAACGTAGTGCGGATCGCCCCTAGAAAGAGAGTCGTTCGACTATGGAAGCGATAGAGAGGTGTAGGCCCTCGATGCAGTCTGGGAGCCTCTCGTGAGCGCCGTTTAACGTAATAATCGGCGGGCTCCGGCACTTCGCCGCCAGAGCCGCCTACGAGGGATAGATAATTCGCGCTAACGAGCATCGACCGAGTCGCGAGAAGCTTCCCTCGGGGGTCTGGTGCCTTCCACGAGAGTGCAGCGGTTCCTAAATCCATTACGAATAGCAAACGCACCGCCTTCCATAGTCTCGTCAAATTCGTACCGCGATATTTTCATTTTTATTTTCGCTACGAAATAATTCCGCCCAAGAATTCACCATGCCTGCGAGCTTCGCCAATTAATAACTCAAATAAATCACGAAAGACACGTGTACAACGATTAGATGAATAATAGGTTACAACGGCTTCGCCGACTCGCGGAATTTTTGGATTAAAAAAAAACCACGAAAAAATTAATAAAAATAAAAGCAATCAAAGTATCAATTAGGCATCGTTCCTCAATTATCTCGAAACGAGAGAAGTCCACCCCGAGGCATTTTTATGTATTTATTTTCTACGTTTTTGTTGTCTCCCCCGTGTCGAGCACAAGAAGACAATTACGATTTGTCCTCCTCGCCGGTGTGCGCACTCTCGCGCTTGCTCGCTCGCGAGTTTTCGTCTCTTTCTCTCTCCCATCGGGACGCTAATTATGTAACGAGAATAGAATTTACGCGCGTTAATACACGCGAGCAATGCGAGAAGTAAGCTCTCTCGGGCGGTTCATTACGCTCACGAAAGAGTCGACGATCGTTGTTTTACACATTTATACTGTACGCGTGCATGGAACGCTCGTACCGGCTGTGCTGAACCCTGCGTGCTTGTCTACCGTACACGCTCGCTTTTTGTCATTTTTTTCTTCTTCCCTTCTTTTTGTTTCCTTGCATTTTTCCACCGGCGGGGTTCGCTGTAACTCACCACCGTCGCATCGCGGCGTACCAATACCGGTACAAATGACCGCGGTCGCTACCGCCGACCACCCCCCCTTTCTCGCGAAACGTTTAAAGACAAATTGAAATTCCCACCCTGCCGATTAAGGCGCTCTTTGCGCCCTGCGATCTGCCATTGCCGTGAGGACTGGCGGCATGCAATCGTCGCAACGACGAAAGTGACCAAGGGACAAAATCGACTCTTCGTGCGCGCCTCCGTGTGTGTGCCTTTCGCGCGGAGCTGTGCGGAATCGTTTTTTTTTTTTAGGCGGAGTTCGGACTCCCCGGTAAAGTTGCCGGCCGCATAATGACCGGTAAACAAGCAATTCGGTTCAGGAGAAAAGTGAAGGTAAAGGGGTAAGGACGTAGCGAATTGTGCGAGAACATTCACGATAACGAGTAACGATCCACGAGTGTGTAAAAGGGGGGAACAACACAGAGCGGCCACGGTTGTAACGAGAGATGAGACTTGTGCGATGTTGAGCGTACATGTTACCCCGCAATATAGAATACATATTACTTTAATAGCTATAGCCTTGGTACTGTAATAATGTAGTATAGTGTGTAGAAGGCGGGAGATGACGAAGGAGTGCCCCGGTGTCGTCGTGATTTATAGTCATTGGAGAGAAGGGGAAGGGAGAAGGCCCGGGATTGGAGTCTCGAGCGCGCGAGACGAAGAGAGAAAGGACGTCGGACTTGAGGAGAGGATCAACGCGAGAGGCTCGCGCGGTCAAGAGTGTTTCTGCTGTTACAAGCGCGCGAAACCGAGGATCCCGAAGCAGCAGCAGGTTACAGAAGAGAAACCTCGCGACTGCAACTGAGGAAGCATCATCTCGCTGGCCCGGTCGGAGGATGAGAAAAGCCCAGTGCGAAAGGGCGAAGTAGGAAGCTCGGCGAGAACGTGAGTCTCGTGGCGTCGACAAGAATGATGGTGGCGTTGCACCTTGGCCCGAACCCGACAACAACCGCCAGGCCGATGCGAGAACGTTTGGCGTGCGAGAGGAATAATAGAAGCGGCTGAAGCGCAGCGACAATGCTAAATCTGGATAAAATATCTCCGTACCTATGTATGTGTGTTTATGTACATACATACCGCTCTAAAGCAGTCTCGTGATGCTCTGAAAATTCTATCACGGTGGTATGTATGATGCCCGATAAATGACAGTCCTTTTAATGCGTATGAATTATGCAAATAGCATCTCGCATGCGGCCTACTGTGTCATCACTATCGAACGGGTATGCAAACTCGATTATTTCAAATAGATATTATTTAAGTAAGATTGTAAATAGATTAAGTGTGTATGCGATATTATTATATTTACGGACGTCGCATGTTTGCGATTCATTTTGATACGCTTTTGCTGTGAGAGGAACGGTCGGACATGAACAAGCTGCGCTAGCATGCGTAAAGGGACGAATTTATAACTGAGAGAAAAGGGAGAGAGAGCAGAGGGAGGGGATTACGTCGCGCGGCAGGTAGTACCGGCCTTGGTCCAATGACCTCACGAGACCATCGCCAGATCCAGGAAGCGACGAGAGAACCGCCGCCGCATTCTCCAGCGCCGAACGCGCGATCCTGCGACGGCGAGTCGGAGAAGAAGAGAAGCGAAAAGAGAGAGGAGCAAAGCGACGACGAACCCGCTCGAAGAATACGGGCTTCGTCGAGGACCCGGTTGCCATTCGCGTGCCAGACCGCAGACAGATTGTTGAACTCTTGTTTTCGTTTCAGGAACTTTCAATCGGGAAAAAAAGGGTTTTTGCGGTATCTGCCGCGGGAGATTCTTTGAATCGCGATTTATAAGATTTTCAGATAGAATAGAATTTACCGATGATTTAAGCGTCGAAAAAAAATATCTGTAGTTTTAATTCGTTTTGTTCGAGAATGGAATGAATTTCTACTCTGTTCGGTCTGCCTATATTCGTTCAGCTGTACTATAGTAGCCCAACGATTAAAAGTGATGAACGGTTGCAAAATGATCACCATATAAAACCCAATCTATTGGGAAATATTTAAACTTACAGCGGTTCAAAGCTTCCCAAGCTGATTCATCAAAGCGCATAGAACATGACTCGTACTCACCTGAAACATGAAAAAAAGAAAATTATTAAATACCGTCGATTCTTCTTTTCGACAAATTACAACTGCACAAACGCTTCTCGATACATCAGCAGCGCGACGGTACGGTTATTATGTAATCCGAATAGCAAAAGCGGGTAATCGTCTCCGTGCAATCGCCCATAGGCTTTTGTATGCATGCGCGAATAAAAAAAACTACAGTGCAATAGCGCCGGTAGAGAGCGAATGAGATAGAGCCGCCCGTGGAGTCGCGGGAGCCTTAATCGTCTCGTTAGACCCGATGATTCCACGATAGTTACCCAGAGCTCGCGCGCGCGCGCGCGCTCGCAAAGCCGCTAGCGCACCGGGCGCGACGCTGCGTTACGCGAAACTATACACTATAATATTCTAATTAATGCCTCTATGTAAATAGGAGCAAAGGATAGAGAAGCCGAACGGCCAGAGTTAAGTCGTCGCGCGTAGGGTTATGGTCTACCTCGTTATCTGTAACACACTTTATTCACGGGCGATACACTTATGCAAAGCGGACCGAGGCAGAGACGGTCACGCAACACAAACACACACGTGAATGCAACGTCGTACCGATGAACCATCGCGTTACATCTGCGATTTCCGTATGAGCATCTGCCTTCGCCGAGACCGCGAATGAGACTTCCTGCGGAGTTTATTCCCGTACTATATACACGCATTATTATAATTGTAGGGCAAACGATTCGTATACGTGTACGCGGCATGGAACGCGACCACCGGTGGCGTGAGAATCCCAGCATCCCCGTGGCGATGCCACGACTAACTCGCGTATGCCAATCTCACCGAAGTACGAAAGCGAAGATTCTTCTCTCGATGTGCTTTCGTTTCATACGCAAGCTGTAAGAGCGAGCGCACGCGATTATTCGCATAGCAGACTGCCCTATCCACGGATGTGGAACTCCGGGCGCCAAGCGTGATAAAAAGAAATCACGGACTCTATCCCGACGTATGATGTCTCTGTCAACGAGCATCACTTACCCCACGCATGCAACCCTTCATTTACCCAGCGCCAACGAACGCTGGATCGCTCGAACGCTTCTCGTCCTCTGCCTTAGCAAAAAAAACGAACGACTAAACGTGTACGCACGGCCACCGAGCGCTATTTCCATATTCATACACGAGAAATGGCTATGACCGCGCGCACCGAGCTCAAGCTCGATGGCAGAGAGAGCGCACGAGCGCCTCGACGTAAATTAATATACATCGCGTAATACGTCCCACGCGTACACGGGTTAATCACGCGACAAAACAGCTGCCGCCCATCACCTTTATCCTCGTTCCTTACCTTGATATTGTAGAACGATCGAAAGAATTATTCAACGAGATATGTGTAATACCGGAAAGCGAACTAATTGGTGTGAGACATAAAATGCATGGAAAAAATGTTTACAAACTTCAAAATATGAAGAAACTCTAATTCATATTTGATTTGAATTTTATTTCGTTAGAAATTTGCATTTGTAATTCAAATTTCACATTTTGAAAAATTTCAATGGTAAATTTGAAATTTATTTTGTTGGGAAATTTCAATTCCAACCGAAAACTTTGCATCAAAAGGGATTGAACCTGAATCCTTATTTTCTTTGATAAGACCCCTTAATTTTTTTCGCTGATTTGCTGCTATGCGTTTCTATCTTTCTTTTACGATGATCTAATAATAGCACAAAATAGTTATACATAAACAAAAAATAGTAAAATTAAATGCTGTTATTTTACAAAAAAAAATTCCAGTGGCTATAGCATATTATTTTTTTTTACGTGTATTGCCATACGTCTTTAGGCTTTTTCGACGTCTCCTCGTTAAGTCACGGGCATAGGTCGACAAGTACGTAATAATGCTCACGTACAAGAGCCGGTTGTCGGCGAGATCGGAGAAAGCTCTTGTAATTTCTCGGGGTAGAATCGCCCATACGAGGGAGACACCGGTTGGTCTGGCTTTGAACGCTCCGCTGTTGTATGCATCGGGCGATCCGCGTACGTTGCACCGGTTACGTAAGAGAGCTGGTTCATTACATCGGGTGCGATCTCTCGCGCGGGCGCGGGAAGAGCCGCCGCCGCAGCAGGAGAGAGCATCGTAAGGAGGACGCGTGACGAGAGAAGAAGTTGCATTCGCAGTTTATGCTTCGCGAGGAGAAAAAAGAACGTCGCGAAGAGATCTACAGACCGCAAATCTCTCTCGCCTCCGGCTAGAGATAAACAACCCGAATATAACTCTTCGTCTTTTTTTCAGCTTCCTACAGTAAGGAAAAGGGAGGGCTGTGCGATCTTCCGTGATTGTCGCGCCACGACTTTAAAAGCGAGAGGGAATTCGCTACACTATGTAACAACTGCTATGTAATCACAGTCTTCAAACTCTCCGTATATTGTGAGTCGCTAGAAAGTCTTAAGGGGAAGCTAAACACGCAAGAGCGAGACATAGCTCAAAGTCTGATCCAATCGTTCTCGGAGACGACTCGACGGGATCAAATTTGGCGAGCGTGGCTCCGTCAACAACTGATTCGCGTAGGGGGCTACGCTTACCGAAATTCATTCCGATATATCGGAGAAAAAGAATTAGTTGTCAGGACCAACTGCGGCGCTAGAAAACTGATATTAGTTGCGAGAACCAATAAATTTTTTAGGCGATAAAATCAATTGGCTTCGGGAACGATTGGATTGACGATTGGTGCGAGAAAGAAAGGCGTTTAGCCTCTTCTCTTGAATGCATCGGTAGTTTTGTTTTCGTCTGCGACTCATTCGTCGTTATTTCCTTTCGTTCGTTCGCGAATATCGTGTCGCTTCACTTGGCCCACACATAACAATCCAACGTCTGTGCTGGGGGGCGCATATCTCAAATTCTAGTCTCGCGTTACATTCTCACACAATTAAAAGCTCGTTTGAATCACCGGAGATATGTATCGCGGCTTACAGTCATCGCGGTGAAAACCAGAAAAGAAATAATGAAATTTCTTTGTACGCCGCGAACGTCTCGACGGGCTCGTTTGTTGGAAATCGTGAGAACAATGTCTGGCGAATATTGCTCCAGGCACGAGACTGAGATGAGAGGAGTTCGAAAAAGAAGAAGGAAGAAAGAAATGTGTATCGTGCGAGTTTGCAAAACAATTATTTCATCAAGCGTTACAACCCGCACACACAACACGAGACGACGCGGTTCGCAGTGAGTTTTCTCATCGTCGGTTGATCCGACGAAAAGGAGACCGCCGTCGACAACTTTCTCCTGTCTGTCGTCGCGGAGAAAAACAAAAACGTTTGCCTAGTTATCCGGCAAAATAATAGGATATGACCGAGGAATAATTTCGAGTTTCCTGAAGAGACCGACAAGCTTTATTCCGACTCGCTCACGCACACACCCACAACTGCGATTACCGTAACGATACGAACGTGATTATTATCCACTTGAGCGGTGAGCACCGCCGGAATAAATCTGCTCTCGCAAAACAATTTGTGTACCGAGAGAGAGAGAGAGAGAGAAAGCAAGAGAGTGCGATAGAAGTGCGCGGGCCGCGTGTATGTCCGGTTATATGCATTCAGGCATTCGAGAGATTGATCGATCATGCCGCGGGAGAGACCTCCCTGAGACAAGGATGATTAGGCCACTCTCTCTCGCTCGTTTCCTTCTCTCTCCCCGTCTTTGGATGCACTGCTCACTCGTTACGACGCAATTAAGCAAATGTCCGTACGAGAAAGATAGCGGGCAGTTAATCAGTCGTCACGGTCGATCAATCGTGTACCCACGGACGTTCGGCGGATCGGATCATTCGTCGTACCCTATCTTGTCGCTTCGCGTATATTATATTGCTGAATAGAATAAATAGAAGATCGCTCGATAGAGTATCGAACGATCATCGATCTACCGTGTGCATGATCTGTCCATAATGCTTCTTGTGTGCGCTGTGTCTGCCGCATAATGCACGGATATATATAGTATTTGCACGTGTTTTACAGTGGGATCGAGATCGACAATGGAATTTCCAGTCGATCATTTTCACACAATGAAAATGCAATTGGCTCAAGGAATTGCTTTCGTATGAAGGATTTACGATGAACCGAGCACGACCATGACTCCGTGCCTTTGACAATCGAAGCCTTGTATATTTATGCAAGGCTAGAGAATCAAGCACACTCTAATAGACAGAGTATTTACCGAAATATGAAACTTTTTGCTGGAATGTAAAAAAGTGAGAGAAAAAAGTGAAATATAAATGATATATAATTGAAAATGTTCTGAAATATTGTCAATATGAATATTCAACTCTTATTATTTTATTAAAAAAACTATTATTATTGAAATAATTATTATTTTTACCACTCCAATATTTGAAAAAATTTATAAATATTTTAGAGCCTTTAGATGTCTCGTATCTATCTCGTTATATCCTTCGTATAGACGGCGATGCGTATGAATATATCCCGTTCGACGAAGTCGCAAAAATACAATTATATATTGCGACTCGTCGATAATTTAAACTACGCTATACTCGTCACGAACTTTCACGCAAATTTCGCAGGATTAGTAACGAATAGATACGGAGAGAAGAAAACGTTACATCCGCGTCTCGTTGCCTCTCGTTTCTTCCTCTATCTTTCTCGCTCTGAAAGTCGCATCTTCCAACCGGGTAAACTTTCACCCTGGACCGAGTCTCTCTCTCTTTCGGTTCTCTTGGAGAGGTGTAGTCGCGTGCGCGAAAGACCGTCGCCCGGGGTCTGTTGGTATTATCCATACGTATGCGATATTACTTTACTGCACGGGTATTATAGTTGTAAAGTATGTATGGGTGCACACCGTACATATCGCGAGACGCGCTTAACCTTTGACTCGGCAACGAGCGAACGTTATATAGAATATATGTAGTGTATACAGATATATGTGTATACTCCGCTGTTTTACTTCTACTTTCTCACCCCTATCGTTATTCCTCTTCGCGTTATTTCTCTCCGGCGTACGAAGAAATGCACAAAGAAGAAATGTAAGATCCATGAAAGACCGGTCGAAGCCACCAATCAATCACGCCTTGACATTTCCCCGTAATATTTAAGTAGATGCGCTTTCCATCTGTCTTTCTTTCTCCTCGTGGCGCAAAGTGCGATCTTTAAACCTATCCTCGAGGCGGAAAGCTGCCGTTCTCGCTGCCGTACAGCGCTGACTACGTATGGCGTATACCAAGTCAAGTGTGCATGACGAGCTCGAGCTTCTCGCGCTTCGGTTGTTCGGCAACGTTGAGGTCGAGAGACAGAGGAAATCTTGGAACAAGGTGCACAGGCGCAACAAACCCAGAGGCCCTCATCGCGTTGTATGCGGCTTGCAACGAGTTGCAGGAGCACCGAGCACAGGTGTCCGTTTACTTTTAGCCCGGAAGAAGAAGGAGAAGAAGAAGACGAAGAATAAGAAAGGCTCCCGGGTGAGAGGACCTTCGACCCTATCATTTTATGGCCACCATCTCAGCGCGCAGCACAGTTAACTGAAATTCCCTGTACGATTCTACCGGCTTATAAGTTGTAATGCGTCGGACACACTCGAGAAACGTAAGGACCCAACTGCGATCGCGAGTTATGTGGTTTAAAGCGCTTTTCGTTCTCAACCATCGATGCATTGTGCGCGCCGGTAACGTATGCGGCATAGTTAGTCGTTATTTCCTGGCTCGTCCGCCCGACGAGAAGAAGAATTGCGTACAAAGAAAACCATTCGCGTCCTCGCTCCATAGACGGCTATGATTGTAGATAATAGTTCAACAACGAGCGTATACGTGACGCTCGGCGTTTCGTCGCTCGACGTCGTCGTCGCCCCGATGCGTTCGCCGGAACAGAAAAATGAAATAAGAATCAATTTGATCCTTCCCACTGATCCCGGCCGAGAATGCGAACTTGCTGCATTCTATTGTATCGCGAACATTCATCGATAAACTGCGAGGCGGCGCTTCGCGCACAAGCTCGAGGTATTAAACCGCGAGGGAAATATCCTTTTGCCTATAACCTTCCGGGAAGCTATAAGCGCGTAAAGAACATCGCCAGAAGTGGACGAAGAAGCGTGCGGGAGCTCACGCGCCCGCGCCGCTTCCATCTCTTCTGCGCTCCTCGCGGCTCTCGGCCAACGAATCGAGGCGAAAAAAACGAGAAGAAACGGATATATGGAGAGAGGAAGGATAATGTATAACGCGTGTAAAATTGCAAACTATTTTGCCCGCGCTACATCCTCACTGCTATCGAGGCAGCGAAAATATATTCCATACTCTCTTGCTACGTCGCGTTCACTCAATCATTTATACGAACGTGTGTTTGGTGAGTTTTTCTCTCTTTTATAGTCTGCCACACCCGTTTCATGGGCGAGCCAATGTGTTTTCATATTCCAACGACGCTTTGCAGCTTTTGCGTACACCGAGACGAGGAGTTTCTGTGTGCGAGCGAAACCACGAGAGCGCGGGCATACGCACTGGCGTAACCCGTAACTCTTCGTATCGGTAAAACCGCCGACCATCTCTCGCGGACATTGTAAAGTCTCGCGCGAACGTGATTCCCGTATCGTATCGTCGTGCATGGTGTGCCGTACTGGCTCACGCAACCACGGTGTTCTCTCCGATTCGCATTACGTAACTTGTGCAATTACGCGCGTATCTCCCGACCGGAATAACCAGCAGGTTGTTAACAATACCGCGTGTGTGTAGAAGAACGACACAGGACGGTTCAGAGGGAGAATGCGTTTGGTAGAATTCGCGGTAAAGAGGAACAAACGGAAGGCGTGTCTCTGTGTTTGTACAATGCGTTTACCTTGCCGATCCTAAATCAATTTCGCCTTGAATTTTTCCATCCTATGTGCCACTCATAAAATCGCTGCAAAGCATTTGCGGTTTCGTCGAATGTTTTGCGTCGATTACTGAGGAATTTTATATTTTATATTTTATATTTTATATTTTATATTGTATATTTTATATTTTATATTTTATATTTTCTATTTTCTATTTTCTATTTTCTATTTTATATTTTATATTTTATATTTTATATTTTATATTTTATATTTTATATTTTATATTTTATATTTTATATTTTATATTTCGTGGAAGAAGAACGCCAATTACCACTGATGCGAAAAAAATGAGAGTCCTCGAGGGTTTTAACGCGCCACCGATGGTTTAGGAGACGTGGACCGTTCTCCTCTCGTGTGGGAGCACCCATCGTCGCGAGGGCACGAAAAGCGAGATGGGATTTAATGCTGCGGGTGACGGAATATCGAATGACCCGCGTTGAAGCTGACGAGATTTACTCGCGAGGAAGACAGCAGGATAGTCAGTATCACCGCGAGGGCCGGCAGTATTATTATATCATATACCAACACAGTGTGTTCCAAGAATGGTATGCAACAAGAGATCGTTGCGGGATGTCCTCGCTCTGGGTAGTGTGGGAAGGCGCAAGGACGTTGTATTACGGAATACATAGGTAGGGTATATACATGTAGACACTACATAAGAAACGCTTGAGTCTCATATGCCTCGCTGCACTCTCATCTCGATCATCCCGAAGCATTATTATAATATATTGCAGTGTTACAGTATAATGCATGTAATCTCATGCATCCGAGAGACTCGTCCAGGTAGCTCACGAGAGACTTTCGTATACGTACTGCAAGAGTGTCTCGATGTCACAAGGGAGCAGCACATCGTACGTGTATGCCGCCCGACGCTTGACATATAGCTTCGATGCTATATACAAAATGTATTTGAACACCGCACAAGAATAGAAAAGATTACAGTCCTCTCGGCGGATTCTCGATTCTCGAGTTACCGATCATCTCGCGCCCATTACTCGCAAAAGATCCCTCGACCGTCCGTTACGCAAATATAATATCCGTCGATGGTTGCGAACGGAGGCGCAGGAGAAACGAGAGCGAGCCGAAAGGCGCAACGGATCCCGGACGATCGGCGAATCAGAACGGCACTCCGTATTCAGCCGGAATCTCTCTCTATACATCGATGAAATCGAGCGTGAAGATCGGACGAAACTCCGGGGGTTGGGAGAGCATAGATGTAGGATGAAAGAACGGCGCGCGGAGGGCGGAATAAATTGCGAGACTCCTCCGTCTCCCTCTCTCGAGTTACGAGCCGCATCGTCTCGAGCGAGGGAGAAAGAGGACTTGGCGAAGAAGATGCAGCTCATAACTCGATGGCAAAGTGTTGCACTTGAATGGCGCGCCATTCGCATCACCTTAGCGTCGGCCCCAATTAAACGAAAAATCGGGTGTAAAAATAAGAGAAAAAAGAAAAATACGCCGCGGTAGCGAGATCGATGGAGGTTCCTAACTCGCCGACCGTTTGGCAACTCACTCAGGCCAATCTCTCGGGTCAGTAACCGATGAAAATCGTGATTTCGCAGTCGCCAAGGCGCCGACGCCGATAATGTCGAAGATTCTCAAACATCGCCGCGTCGTGTGACCACCGCGTCGGTGAATAAGAGCGAAGAACGAAAGCAAAAGTGAAGCGGACCGCGGTGAATTCTGTCCGATGGGGAAAAAAAACAGGTAGCTCACAGCGCTGCAATTTCTTCCTGCGTTCTGTTCTCAACTCGGAAAGTGAAGAGAACTATCGGCTATCCACGAGGACAAAATGCACAGAGAGAGAATGTATTCTTGGGTCTATAACTCGAAGTGTCCTCTCGATCGTCGGGGCTCTTATACTTCCCAGAAGGCTGGAAAATAGCTCGTTCACGGAGTCGGTTGCGGTCACACCCACCCACCATCCAGCCTTCCGAGACCCGAGACGAGGAGGAGAGAACCAAGAGGAAGAAGAGGAACGAGCGAGAAATAGAGAGACCGTCGGGTTGGACCACACAGAAAAGGGTACCTGCAGCACCTTCGCCGGATGATATCTTTTCTTCCTCTTGCCGTTTTTCTTGAGCTTCTCGCTCCTCGCCCCAAATCCCCCCGTTTTCTTATTTTTCTTTCCGCTTCGTCTTTTTTCGTTCCTTTTCATACTTCTATTCCTGTGTACTATCGGACTGGACTACGCGATCGTGAAACAGCGTAAAGTCAGTGTTCAACAGGGGCGCCGCCGTTCTATCGCGCTAGCAAAAACGAGAGACTCCCAGCGGGCGATGACGACTCTCGAGACACCAAGGAACTCGACCATCGTCCTCGTGCGACCGAGTTTGCGCTACTCTTCTTCTCCAATCTGACTGGAGCCTCGCTAGAGGCGAACCAACCTGGCCACTGAATACACCGCGCCCACCAATGGTACTTTTTTAAAAATAGATTCGACGTTTTGGTCGTATCGTTAAAATCGTAATTACGCATCACAATATTTGTGAGCACGGGAACAGAAATGGACATGAAAAAGGACGGAACAGAGTGGGATAAGCACTCAGAGGCTAAAGTTGGAGTTGAACTCGCGACGACTTCGGACTAGCGAGTTTCGCGCTCCATCGCAATCGAAGCGTTTGTTTCGCCGTGGTTCAAAACGATGCTACGTATCGCACAAGAGTCAACGACTGGATTATGCAAAATATCTAAATTCTATTTCAAGCATCGTTTCCTGACTCCCTCGCGGTCCTCAACCTTCTCGTCGTAGAATCTGTGCCACAATCCTTCCGTTGCGAACGGCGGGATATCGTGAATTTGTATTACACGACTCGAAGAATGAGAAATGAGTTTGCGAAGGAGCGTGTGTCATCAGATATGCCAAATTGAGATTAAATTGGATGGCCACACCTCGATTTGAGCAACGAGCGGCGCCCAAGTATCCTCGATTGGTATGCCAAATCTGCCCATTGTTGGGGGAGGCGCCCGACCTCCTCTTTTGAACGAGCATCGTGTCCCATATTTTACGAACGTCCGTTTGCGCACGAGGAATAAATGTATCCTCAGTGTGTGGGTTCGAATTAAAAATTTCTCGCACGACTTCGTTGCGTTTCGACTCAGGAAAAATCGTATGAAACGATGAGAAAGAAATTAAAATATTTCTCCGGTCCAACAAAGGTAATTAATGGTGGCCGACGCTACTCTAGCGAGAGTTCGATCGACGCTGCAATTATCGAGTCTCGCGAAGATTCTTCACGGCAATTAGCGCCGCGAGAGACGCTGAGAAAAAAGAATTGCATTAAACGAAGGAAGAAAATGGGTAAACACGGTCAGCCGTTGAACCTCATACTCTACCGGCGATAAACCAGAAGACCCGATGGCACTTCCAAAGATTAGGCGATGCCGGCACCGGATTTCTCTCTTCGCATTTCAACGAGAGAATAATCTCGAAGCACCGCGGAAAGAGCCTGACGTCACGCGAACGTATATTTGCATATATTCACGCATAGGAATTGCCGTTAATTTATCGCAAGGTGAAAACCTTGAAAATTAGTATGAGGGAGGAGAATAAAACAAGTGTAATGCAGCGGGGAGAGTACGGAATCACTATCTACAATATTTATATGTTTGCTATTCCCTGTTCACTTGATTATTATTTTATTCGTAGATAAGGATGTACTCCCGAGAATGTAATTATTATTTCTTCGCGACGATGACTCCGTTTTTTTGTAATTTTTTAAGCCGCCAAAAGCAGCTGACACATCCGCAATATATTCTGTTTGCGCAGCATTGACGCGCGAACAAAGAAATTGTTCGACGAAACGAAATTTCTCGGATCGCGGGAGGAGCATAAAATTACTCGGGTTCTCCGACCCCGTCCGTATTCTCGTCGACGTTGACCAGAGGCCTAATAGCCCCATCTCTTCTCGTTCGAGTAATAAAACGAGACAAGATACCAAGGTATATATCCGTCGACGACGAAACGCTAAAAATGGCCCCGCGACAGAGGGGGCTTCAGACGACACCGCGAGAATTTTGCGAATCGTAAAAAGCAACGAAAAAAAATGAGATAAAATAAAAGTATCAACAGAGACGCGAAGCGACAACAAGAGCAACTCGGGGTGAAGTACTTTTATTGTACTGCCAGAACGACGAGCTAACACGTTAATTTTAGCACCTTCTGCACCTTCGCTTTCTTCGAATTGGTCTTCATGTTTTTTGTTTTAATTCTTTTTTCCCCCTTTTCGACGCAGCTCCGTCGGAATTCGTTTGGAATACAGAGTAGTTCAGAGCGTTGACGCGGGAGAGTAGAATGGCTCGATCGAAACCGCGAATTATCAGCGCCTTTCTCCAGAAGAATCGAAGACCGCCGCACTTCTGGGTCGCGAGCCTATCTTGCGCGAAGAGTGGTAGGATATTTCGCGTCTCGCAGCGATCGCACGGCTCAACAACCGCGTATAAGGCCGGATCTCCTTAGCATCCTTCGCGAATCACCCACGCGCTCTCGATCGTATGCCAACGTGCCTACGCCGTTGCCTCTAGCGTGGGACGTCGATCGCGCTCGCGCTCGCGCGCGCCCGCGAGATCTTTCTTCTGTGGGTCGTGCTCTCCTCGAACAGGTAGAGAAATTACCATTTGCGTTGCTGCCGATTCGTTACCGATGCCGAGTAACATACCGCGCGAGTATAAAGAAAGCAGACAGGTTGGACCGAATTTCTGTACAGTTATTTTCCCGCTTGAGAAACGGCCAATCATCGCTGTTATTTGCATACGCTTTAATCTCGTTTCATTCGATTTGCAATCCACTCGCGGTGTTAACTTCTTTAAATGATATTGTCAAAAAGAAAAAAACAGCAGCTTTTTTGCTTTCGGCAAGCATTTGTCTATCGAGTGTTGAGTTGGAAGCAACGAAAGCTACGAGAAATGAGTCCCACGAAAATTAGCCTTAACCTTGTAAAAATGATAATTTAAAAATTGATCGCATGTTAAGGGAAAAAAATTCTCGGCAGCATTCATTCGTTTAGAATGATACCTTTGAAAAACTGAAGATGCATATCAGAAATTTGTCAAAGATCGAGTTTGACGTAAATTCACATCGAAACGGCCTCATAGAAGCGGCACGCGTTGAATTTTCGTTCGCATCGAGATAGAAGTTCTTTGAATGTATTTCGATCGACACATTTCCGCGTCTATTTCTTGCCCCGAACACGATACCGATAACGAAGCCAGACATTTCTTTTTCTTCGTTTAAACTTATTTTCTTTTTTGGTAAATCGTTATCGTGTGCGATTCGGATGCAAATACGAAAGCCGTAGAATACGAGCAAACAGATTCGTAGCGCAGATACGGGCGATGCGAGTATAATAAAGAGTTTGTAAGATGCAAATTCAGAGGTTGCGCATATTTCGAAACTGGCGAGAGGGCGTCGGCGGTTAAGCCTCGTCGCGTTGTGCGGCAGGCCCCGGAGAGAGAGAGGCAGAGAGAGAAACGCTCGTACATATTTTTGAATCGCGGTGGCGCCGAGCTAAACGCATAGAAGATTTTAAGGCCGAGGACGAATCGAGCGCCCGTTCGCCGTGGAGGCTCATCAAGCGATTAAACTAAACACCCACTGCCCACGTTTGCGGCTTCTCGTGTATGGCTGTTAGTAGCTCGGCTGCAGAGCGTGGCGCAGGTGTGCCTCGTTCTCATCATACAGCTCTTCAGCCGGTGGCTGAAGAGCTCGGTGTGCAAATTTGTCTCGACACCGGCGATGACGCCGAGAGAACTAGGAGGATGGGGTTGCGGTAATGGACGTCACACAAGTGAGGCTAAACAGCTTCGACAAAGGTGTCACCGGGTCATTCGCGGAGTCTTTTTCCTTTTTTACTTGTATTTTTTTTTCCTCTCCTCCCTCGCCGTCGTAAACTGACTGCGCAACCGTTGCACGAGTCAACCGAGACGGTCTCGGCGGCAGCCGCAATGAGATCTTTCTCGTGCGGTGTTGCGGCCGGCGAAGATTCGAACCGCAGCGTGGCCGCGAATCCATCTGCATAGCTAATTATTCCTATCTCTCGGTACGACTAGGTGCTCTCGCTGCTGGTAGTCTCTTGTTTCCCGAACGTGTATTTCATCAGTCTAGTCGGCACGATTTCATTGACGCACGTCTAGCACTTCGCGCTGTACCTCATTTTATGCTTTAAGGAGGATGCGTCGCAACATTCTTAGCAAGATGTGAGGGGAAATGTAGAAAATTTTCCGATGGGATAAAAATATGTGAAAAAATCGTCTCTACAAAAGGCGCTGAGAACATTAAATAAATAAATATAAAGAAACCTTCGAAATTAGCTGGGTCCCACTTTTATCTGGGACAGGAGCAAAAGCATCCTTGAAAGCGAGCGAGACTCAAAAAATTATAGTAATTAAAAAGAAGCAAAACAACCCATTCTCTATTAAGTCCGTGCGTTATTCATCAATGAGACCTGTATCCACCGGTAAAACTACACTGTCATTCATCATTGCGCTAACGAGGTCGTGGACCTCGCACAATGGGCAATCATCAGCTTCATAATATTCATATAATTGGATAATGAGCAATAGATGAAAAATCATCCTATTCCGATGTCTTCCCCGGGTTTGCACAAGGAAGTGAAAACAAAACAGCCGCGCGCGAAGCCATCGTTCGGCGCTTCTTCGACGAAGCGAAGAGAAAGAATCTTCAGTCCTTCTCCGCATCTCTGAGTCGCATTAGCGATGTTAAACTATTATGTACACAATCGTCGATTTAATGGATCCTAATCCTATAAGTAATTGTCGAGAAGCTGCCTATCTTTCTCTTTCACCTCTTAGCTTCGAGTATCCAACGATTTCTCCCGTGTTTTCCCGCTTGTCTTTCAAACGGCCCGAAAGATTGTGACGAAGATTTGTCGCGGCGATATGCGCCATTGAGTCGAGAGACGACACGGATGCTTCGATCGATCGGATGGGAAACAAAAGAGGACGGAAGATCGAATTTACCGAACGTTTGTCTAGCGTGCACCTCGAGTCGTCGCGAGACGTCTCTCGAAGGCCAACACGGTCATTCGCATTTCCACATAATGGACTAATGAAAATTGTTCATTGATCGGATGCGGCGTTCTCACGTCGAGGATATGCATATGTATGTCGTGGCAGTTTCGATTGAATGAACGGCGAAGTCTCCGAGACACTCGCTGCCGGTCTGTCTCGCTCGAATACCTGCCAGTTGCGCCGTTTCGTTTCTGCGTGTCCCGAACGACGAAGTCAAAGAGGAGAAGAAATATCGCGCACGCCGCTGTGCCGTCGAGAATTTCTTCTGTAACCAAGCCGGACACTCGTTCGTCGAGATATAATGGCCCATTAAGAGCTTCTAATCCGATAAGTAATTGTGTGTACGACAAATAGTAATATCCTCCGCTAAACTCACCGGCGAGACCTTCTCTCGCCTTCCCCAACCTGCCCCCGCGGTCCGCCGTTCCTCGCGTAACTTGTCTCCGACTTCTCAGCTATTCATCACCCACACGCTCGCTCATATTGTACCTACACTGTATCATAGTTTATGCGAATATATGGGCATAGTTATGCGTGACGTCATTCCCTCGCAGAGAGAAAGACGAGGAGACCGGGGTGGATAATGTCAATCGTGACTGGAAAAACCTTCTGGCGGTGAATAATCTCATCGTCGTAATGTACGTTATAAATGTGATTGCGAACAATTAAATACGCTTACCCCTCAACTAAATCCGCGAAAACGCCACAATCGACATCCTTCGGACGTACTTCATCGAATAATCGTCACTGAAAAACTATTTTCTTTTTCACTTCAACACTTCGTGCGAGTACAAAAGAACACCGCACGCTCGAAATTTCGAGTTCACTAACTTTTCAGTGTCTTCGTAGATTTCGAGAAAATTCTGCAAATTTTTCTTTTCGATTTACATCTGCGTGTCGTTGATTTGTAAAATTTCGCAAGCTCAATTGTCGATAGTAATCTCGCCCCCGCGAATCAACGGGCACCTATTTGGAGTCACACTCTCGCTCTTCTCTGTATCTCTCTGCCCACTCGAGCGAAGTATCGAGTTGAGAAGTATATCGATGGACAGCGTAGCGCTTCCTACTTCCAACTCCTCGGGGCTTGTCGTCTGGTTCGTTCGATGACGTCAGCCGGGCAGCGTTCGCAGCCGCGATCCGAGAAGGGTAGAGTTATTTCTCGCCGGAGTCGATGCGATTCGAGCGTACCGAGCGTCGGGCGTTCTCCGGTATCAATTAAAATCACTTGCGATCGACCGACAGGTTTGTTATCATAAAAACGGCGATTCACACTACGATAAAATTGGTAAAAATGTAACGTCGAGAAAGAAAAATCAACTTCCGAAAACAATTTTACTTTCCATTGCGAATCTTTCGTTCGATTCTTATTGTTTTTTTTCCCCGACACTCCTCGGCTAATGAGCGATCGGAGATGCCATCCGATGCACAAGATGCGAGATCTCGCGTATGCGGCCCGAGCTTATTGCGGTCTCCGAAGAGAACTGACAGTGTTCACCGTTCACCGGAGTAAGGTACACCCTACTAGCACAACTACACGAAGAGGCGAACCGTCGAGCACGGCGAAACCGTAGAGAGAGCGCGCGAGCCGAAGATATAGGCACGGTATAGCATATACATAGTAAAGTGCACGGGGGTATAGTGCGATACGGCCGGGTATTATGCAGCGTAAAGGCCCTGACTAGCGTGTCTCCTCGTGGACGTGTGCACATACACTCGGATAAACTCGAACGAAGAAGCGAGAAGCGAGAGGTGAGAGACGAGCAACTCCGCGCTCTTCTCTCCCTCGTCGTCGTTCCGCGTTGTTTGTGGTAGTTTTGCTACCAACGAGGATCGCGCCGAGGCACACGATAATACCTTTCTCGCCTCTCGCACGACCGCGAGAGAGCATCAGTAAAATTGACACAGTATGCACATAGGTAACCGAGGCGGCCACCAATACAAACTACGAGTTCTAATGCCATTTCGCCGAGCTGCAACAGATCCTTCTATATAGTATATACATATAAGCTGTACAATGTATATAATAACAAGAATATCGTACGTAGAGACGAGCATCGCGGGTTTCGTGCTCGCCAAACTATCTCGCGCGTACGGAAAGATTTGTTCTTTAATATCGTAAAGTCCGAGCGGATGGCTCTCGCCTCGGTTAGATACGGCGAAAGGACTTCCTACCCGATTTCTTTATCCCCTTTACTGTCGTGTATCACGAGAATTGCCGATCGGCGCGACTCGCGATTGCTATTCCCGCATCCGAACGTAGATCACATTTGCCACGGTATCACATCATTCGAGCGTGTACGATCGGATGCGTGGCTCTCGCCTCGCGAATTGAACAACCGCAGCGATCTCGAGCGTACGGTAGCATCCTTCGCCAGGCAAAGACGCCATCGTGTTTGTACTCCAAACGCATCATCCACGCTTCGGTTCTCCTCGATTGAGTTCCCCCGGCATTTTTGCGTACAAACAAATTTGGGCGTACATTTGAATTTTGTTCGAATTCCGAGAAGACGTCTCACCAAATCGTTCGCCGAGGGGAGGAAGAAAAAGAAGGAGCGAAGAAGCGCAAGAGAGGAAGTCCCACATAGGCATTAAGGACGATGTCGACGCTAACGAAGCCTCATTATTTATTTCCTTTCGCCTCGGTGTGTCTACCCTCAGACACTGTCAACAGTTTTACACGTACGAAGCTCGTTTCGATTGGGCCTCGAACGCCGCGAACGAGTTCCGCGGAATCTCCATCGATTCTCGGGATAAAACCGGGTTGCGTGTCTGTGGGACGGCCCGACGATTTGTCGCTCTCGACGAAAGCGTTACGGTAACGCATACACTCGCGACGAGTGTATGAGGAACGGAGGGATGAGAGTTAC